>OY856410.1:1486310455-1486405455 GCA_963693085.1 Alisma plantago-aquatica | reverse complement strand
ATTACATGCACCAATTTGTTTAATTTAATAATACAATTAGGGTTGTTTTATTTTCTTTCTTAACAATTATAATCAACTTCTTTCAAATGGTATGAAATATATATATACATATTACAAAGTGTCCACCATTTTCACATTTTTGTCCTCTAAATTATAATGTATTCAACCACATTACAGTCTACCAATATATAATACAAACTTCATAACCCACTAATTTTGGTCCAAACTGTTTGTGATGGATATATGATATATGAATGTTAGTTATTGTTCGTTCTATATGGTACATGTAATGGATGTATGATGGTTATATGACATGTGAATGTTAGTCAATGTTCATTCTATTTAATAGGTATAATAAATTGAGGTCATTTATTTTTCTTCTTCACAACTGTAGTCAGTCTCTTATCACATATGATTTCTATATGTATATTACAGATTGTACACCATCGTTATAGTTTGCTCCTACATATTACAATGTATCCAATCACATTACAGTTTGTTCTTGTATAACACAAACATGATGACCAATATTTTCAATCCAATTTATTTTCACATGATATATAATATATGAATGTCAGTCATTGTTCATTCTATGTTACATATATAATAAGGACAATGAAGTCATCAATATGTAAAGTTACCAATTTATTTAATGCAACAATACAATTGGTGTCATTTTATTTTTCTTCTTAGTAAGTGTAATTAGCTTCTTCACACATCTTATGATTTCTATATGTATATTACTAAGAGTTCACTATCTTTATAATTTCCTCTTGCATATTACAATATATTCAATCACGTTACAATTTATTCATCTATAAAACAAACTTTATTAACACACAAGTTCTATTCAAATTGTTTGTGATGGGTATATGAAATATGAATGTTATTTATTGGTTGTTCTTGTAATAGGTGTAATAAGAACAAAATGGTTGTCCAATATATAAATGGCTTAATTTATTTAATTCAACAACACAATTCGGGTCATTTTATTATCCTTCTTAATAAGTGTAATCAGCCTCCTCTCACATATTACAATTCTTATTTATATATTGTAAAATATCCACTGTCTTGACAACTGGCTCCTCAATATTACAACATATCTGATCATATTACCATATATGTTTCACAAGCGTCATGTACTATTACTTGTCAATTATCCTGCCTGAAACTTCTTGCATTGTTTTCAACTCTGGCATAACAACAATTCTACTAACTCGACCACTCGTTAACTCTTCCGCTCATTGTACCAACATGGAGGGCAAAGGTAGCTGACAAATTTCATACATGTTTACAATGACGGACCTCTCAATGCTTCATCTTCATGTACAACTTTGTCTCCAACTCGGTCAATAGATCACTACCATTTACCACAACCCTCACCTCCCTGGCGAACTAAGGCAATCTGCTTCGACATTGTCTTGAACCACGAGGAATGAAACAACCTCGACGCCTACCCGTTTCCCAACCCTAGCATCGGCGGCTCTAACACCACCGCCCCAGACCCAAATTTGAAAGCATCATAAGGGAATCACGCAGGAAGTGTGGTCCTCCTTTCTTAAGTGGTCAATGTTGTATCTGTTGTCCACTTAATCTGGAAAGAAAGCCACATTGTCTGCCCCTTCTATCCGCTGATATGCCCAGAACTAAGCAAACGGCGTTGCCGTGGTCTACGTATTGGAGACTGCCTAATTTGTCAAAATTTGTCTCTTCCTCTATGATATATCCTGAGTTAGAAATCTATCGATGGTCTATTTTCGTTCTCTGTGTTAAATGTGAAGACAAAGTCTTACTGAGTTCAACGTTTATGCTTGACTGATGTCTCCTTTCTCGGGTGGTACCCAATTCCGTTGGGTTGCTTCCAGATATCAATCCTCGTCTCCACCAGTATTGTTCGCTAGAGTGGCCAGAATGGGAGACCATGATGGGGCAGGGGATGGAAGGGGAGAAGGAGATCGACAAGTCAGAACAGTCAATAAATAGAGGGTTCTATAATTAAGGAGTCAGAAGAACAATGACGTTCTCGATGCAAATCTCATCCAAGACGGTGTCTGTAGATGTTGGCGTTCTCAATGGCATCTGGGGGCGGTGTCTCTTCAACATCATTATACGCTTCGAATCAGACATTGTATAAGGTTTTACAGAGAAGAGGAGAATCATCGGACGTGTGTCTGCGACACAAAAGGTGGGTGGGGGGGGGGGGGGGAAGAGACGGGGATTAGGACCGAGATAGTGAAATTTGTCAGACCGGATGGAAGATAACAGCGTCAGAGCTTAAAAGACAAAATGCGGGCGATTAACAAGGGACGCGTAGATTAGCTAAACTTCCCACGCGGGTAGTGAATAAACTGATATATATATATATATATATATATATATATATATATATATATATATATATATATATATATATATATATATATATATATATATATATATATATATATATATATATATATATATCGGTGTTCATTCATTGCCCGCGCGGGTAGTCTGGATTTTGCTACCCGGCAGCCAAAAAATTAATTATTATGGCCACAAAAGTAACCCTGCTATAAAAAAAAAATAACAATATTGATCAAAAAGTAACTATGCGACTAAAAAAGTAATCCCGTACAAAATACACAACAGATATATATGCACCCGTGTTTTAAAATCTGTTGTTGCAAACGTAACTATCTATGTACGAAACTTAGCAGTTTGCAAGGTAAAGTAACCCTCTACATGTCAAAAGTAACCAACTTGAAAAAAAGTAACTGAAATGGTGGGCGGGTAGCTACCCACGCGGGCAATAAAGATGGGTCATATATATATATATATATATATATATATATATATATATGGGCCCATCTTTATTGCCCGCGCGGGTAGCTACCCGCCCACCCTTCTAACCACTTTTTTTGAAAAAAAAAATTCACAATTGCAGAGGAGCATTTCATCTAGCTCCCCAAAAAATTTCATCCAAAAATAATATCATTTGTCCCACCAAAATAAAAAAACCGGTCCTTATATATATCTGTTGTATATTTTGTACAAAGTTACTCTTTTAGTTGTGCATTTACTTTCTTATCACCATAGTTACTTTTTTGATATCAGAGTTACTTTTGTGGCCAGAAGAGTTACTTTTTTGGCTGTCGGGTAGCGAAATTACAGGCTACCCGCGCGGGCAATGAATGAACACCCTATATATATATATATATATATATATATATATATATATATATATATATATATATATATATATATATATATATATGTGTGTGTGTGTGTGTGTGTGTGTGTGTGTGTGTGTGTGTGTGTGTGTGTATTTGTATAAATATGTATATATATATATATATATATATATATATATGTATATATATATATAGTTAGGCTAGAATACACTCGAGTGTACGGATCGCACGAATACACTCAAGTGTGTTTGCATATCAAGACTTTTTTTTTGCAAAATGTAAACCGTTGATCTTCGTTGTCATACTATAACTAGGCTACATACAAATTTTGAGCCCATTTGGATGAGTGTAAGTCGCTCATCCAAGGGCAACAAAATCGACGCACAAAACTAATTTGAAATGTATAATTTTTGTGGTCTTCATAACATGAGCTATACATATCCAAATAGGCTCAAATTGTATATATGAGTTGCTCACTAGATGTTTAAGTAGATCAACGGATTAGATTTTCAAAAAAAATATTGCATCATGAAAAACTACTTGAGTGTATTCCGCTCCGGATACACTCATGTGTATTCTAGCCTGACTCTATATATATATATATATATATATATATATATATATATATATAGAGAGAGAGAGAGAGAGAGAGAGTCAGGCTAGAATACACTCGAGTGTATCCGGAGCGGAATACACTCAAGTAGTTTTCCATGATCCAATATTTTTTTTGAAAATCTAATCCGTGGATCTTCTTAAACATCTCGTGAACGACTCATACACAAAATTTGAGCACATTTGGATATGTATAGCTCATGTTATGAAGACCGCAAAATTATGCATTTCAAATTAGTTTCGCGCGTTGATTTTGTTGCCCTTGGATGAGTGACTTACACTCATCCAAATGGGTTCGAAATTTGTATGTAGCCTAGTTACAGTATGAAGGTGAAGATCAACTGTTTATATTTTGCAAAAAATAGTCTTGATATGCAAACACAGTTGAGTGTATTCGTGCGATCCGTACACTCGAGTGTATTCTAGCCTGACTCTCTCTCTCTCTATATATATATATATAAATGATTTGGTAACATTTAATTTTTGAGAAATTTTGAGAAGTTTTGCCTTTTTGAAGGTGGTTTTCGGATGATGACGTGGCAGCATTTAATTGGATGGGTTGGTAGAGGGTGTGTAATTTGTAAATAATTTATTTTGCTTATAATTTTTGGACCGTGATGAATTTTTTGACGAAATAAAAACCATTAGATTCGTTATGAAAAATGCAATTCAACAAGACTAATATTGATATATTTTTAACAAAAAAATATAAAAATGATATGAATATGTTATTCTGGGTGTCAATTAATCATTTTTGGGTGTCATTAGGTATTTATGGGTGTCATTAGGCATTTGTGGGCATTGTTATAATTTTAGGTGTAAGTGAACCATTTTAGGCGTCAAATAACCATATTTGGGTGTCATTAGCCATTTATGGGTGTCTTTGGGTGTCATTAGATGTTTTTGGGTGCCAATACGTTATTTGGGTGTCGTTATGTTGTTTTGGTTGTCGATACCTTATTTGGGCGTCATTTTAAACTTCTGGGTGTCAATGAACCATTTTAGATGTTAATTACCCTATTTGGGCGCCATTTTTATACTTCTGGGTGTCAATGCACCATTTTGGGTGTCAATTAACCATTTTTGGGTGTCAATAATTATTTATAGGCGTCATAGTATCCAAAATGTCGTATGTGGGCATCATTTTAAACTTCTGGGTGTCAATGAATGGTTTTGGGCATCAATTACCTTATTTTAGGTGTCATCTTCATATTTGTGGGTGTCAACGAACCATTTTGTGCGTCAACTAACTATTTTTTGGGTGTCAATAACCATTTATGTGCGCCATAACATCCAATGTCTTATTTTAGCATTATTTTAAACTTCTGAGTGTCAATGAACCATTTTGGGTGTTTTTAGGTGTCAATAATCATTTATGGGCGCTATAGTTAGTTGGCAATTAAACCATATATATATATCATTTTTGTATTTTTTTCTCAAAAATATGTCAATATTAGGTTGTTAGATTGCATTTTTCGTAACGAAACCAATGGTTTTTATTTTATTAAAAAATTATTTACATTTCAAAAGTTATAAGCGAAACAAATTTATTTGCCTATTGCATAATTTCAAAAAGACCAACCAATCACACCATCCGCCACGTGGTGCGGCTTAGAGGGGCTGATTTTACGGCTGGTTTCCTAGAGCGTGAAACCGCTCACTGATCCAACCCTATTCTAGGGTTGTATCTCGTGTCATTTTGTGCTGTTATCACATTCAAATGCATTAGAATTACATGTTATTTCCCCCAATATGATTGTCATTGCAAATATGCTTATGGATGTTCTTTGCGCTGCTTTCCAGGTACTTGGACCTTGCTTAGATGGACGAGGGGGAGAAAGGGACCCAAAGAAGGCCCCAAAGTCTCCCTCAACCTATCTCCAGTAGCCAAGACTCATCCCCGAGCAAAGACATCTGAAATTGACAAAGTTAGAAGAGAATTAAAGAAGTCAAGCTTCACCACGGTCGTGGCCCCAAGGCCACGGTCGTGGCTTTATTGCCTAAGTCCAACAGGTTGCAACAGGAGAATCCATAGATTGCCCACGACCGTGGCAACCCTGCCACGACCGTGGCAATTGAAGACACCACGGCCGTGGCCATCAGCACGGTCGTGGTCAGTAGAAGAGAACACGGACGTGGCACCCCGCCACGGTCATGGGAATTAAATGACCAAAAGCCAAGTTCAACAGGTTCTTCCTCCGAGCCGCCACGACCGTGGCCATCCCACCACGACCGTGGCCAAAGACAAGCAAAACGCCCGTGGCCCCTCCCCACGGTCAGCCCAACTCCTCCAAAACGGCCGTGTCACCCAACACGGCCGTGGTGCATGCTACCCACCACGACCGTGGCACTCCGCCACGGTCGTGGCCACCACCCTACTTTGTTTTTTTACCAATTTCTTCACACCACGACCGTGTTCACCACCCCACGGTCGTCCACCACTACCCCCACCACGGCCGTGGCACACCCACCACGATCGTGGTGATCACCTACCCTACACATTTTTCCACTGTCATTCCTATTTTGCCCCCACTTAACCCTAGCTCCTATATAAGCAATAGATGCTTCTAGGGCTCAGGGAGGGCACCTCTAGAGCACCCCTAGCCGCAACCTAGCTGCTTCCTTGCCTCCATTGCTCCAATCCACCCATTTCCTTGCAATCTACCCCATTTCCATCCACTTTCCACTCATTTCCACCATAGAAACCTAGTTTCTCTAGATTTCTATCCATAACCCCCGCCATTTTCATGCACCCCTGCACCATTGGAGGAGTGAGGACGGCTACAGCTGCTTGGAGGTGAAGAAGGAGACCACTACATCGAGCTTCATGGCATTTTTCCTTCTTCTGCCCCTTTCTTCTTTTCCTAGTTTGATCATGTATAGCTAAGCCCCCTTGGGTGGGCTGTTTGGGGCAAAAATGTGACTTTGATACCATGTTGGGGGAATATAATTTGTAATGAACATATTTTATTTCTATGATGATTGCCTTTGCTTATATCTCATTTCCCATTACTTGTGCATGTGGTTGTTGTTTAATTACATTAATTGCTTGCCTTGTGGTGTTTGAAGACATTTGTCCCTAGGATGTTTTGGTTTCTATGTAGCTATCATATGATTGGCTCCTAGGTCCTTAATTCAGATCCCTAGCTAGCCCTCTATCTTCCTACATAATCACCTTCTTCCTACATGCAAATGTGAGTTCTAAGTGACTAGTATAAGTGTGATTAGTGCAATTGCCTAGGATTTCCTAAAGGCTGAGGTGGCTAGTGGCATGAGGTCAAATACCCTCATCTCTACTCCCATACTTACCCTTGGTCCTCAATTGACTAATACCACTTATCCTAGAGACCTAGACTTGGTACGTCCTATGAGAATTACACCTAGCCCTAGTTCTCCAATTAGTAGCTTAGGGTAAATTATCATAGCACCCACCTTGTTGTTTGGTTTGGTAATCTAGAATGAGATATGTTAATTGCTTATTATGGTGACATCCCCCAACTAATGTCAAGGTCGCATTCCCAAACGGCCCACCTCCTTCATCTAATTGCTTAAAACCCTAATTGCCTAATTTGCTTGTTAATGCTAGCTTAGTTCATTTGCTTTAGTCTAACTTAGTCAATTGCCTGGTTTTGGTAGCTAGTGTTAATTTAGGTCTTTCATGTTGCTTAGTGATCAACTTAGGTTCTAAATTG
This sequence comes from Alisma plantago-aquatica, assembly GCA_963693085.1. Classification (NCBI taxonomy): domain Eukaryota; kingdom Viridiplantae; phylum Streptophyta; class Magnoliopsida; order Alismatales; family Alismataceae; genus Alisma; species Alisma plantago-aquatica. The sequence goes on along the minus strand of OY856410.1, from coordinate 1,486,397,978 downwards.
CTAGTTGCTTGCTTAGTCTAGCGTAGTTCGTTCTTGCTCTTGTTTAGATAGCTTGTTAACTTAGATTGCTAATTAAGCCTTTTGATAACTTAGTTTCACATTGTGTTTCCTACTTGCTCGTCTAGCTTAATCAATCAACAATCAACCTTAAAACCCTAAAAACCATACTCTCTGCAATAGGAACGTAGCTTACGCCTTCTAACTCTAGCGCCCCCTCTATCTCTGTGGTTCGACCCCGTACTTGCCGCCTCACCTATACTACGACATGACCCCGTGCACTTGCAGGTGTAGTGTCTTAGTAGACGTAGGTAGTTAGTCTGGGACCTTACAAATTTCGAAAGCTAAAGATCCCATCTCATCCCGTGCCTCCCGACCTCGTGGATTGCACTCGTTGCAAGCCTCTAGTGGGAGCGCACCACTCACGCGCGGGTGTGAGCATCCCGTAAGTTTAGTCTATATATATATATATATATATATATATATATATATATATATAGAGAGAGAGAGAGAGAGAGAGAGAGAGAGAGGCTAGAATACACTCGAGTGTATTCAGAGCAGAATACACTCAAGTAGTTTTTCATGATGCAATATTTTTTTAAAAAAATCTAATCCGTTCATCTTCTTAAAAATCTTGGGAATAGCACATATACAAAATTTGAGCACATTTGGACATTTATACGTCATGTTATAATGACTGCAAAAATTATGCATTTCAAATTAGTTCCATGCGTGATTTTGTTACCCTCAGATGAGTGACTTACACCCATCCAAATGGGCTCAAAATTTGTATGTAGCCTAGCTATTGTATGACAGTGAAGATCAATGGTTCACATTTTGCAAAAAATAGTCCTGATATGCAAACACACTAGAGTGTATTAATGCGATCTGTATATTTGAGTGTATTCTAGCCTGACTCTCTCTCTCTCTCTCTCTCTCTCTCTCTCTCTATATATATATATATATATATATATATATATATATATATATATATATATATATGTATATCTTCTTCTCTGTACCGTTCCGTATATGTATATATGTATATGTATATATATATATATATATGTGTGTGTGTGTGTGTGTGTGTATATATATATATATATGTATATATATATGTATCTATGTATATATGTATGTATGTATATATATATATATGTATATATATATGTATATATATATTTTTTTTATATATATATGTATATATGTATATTTATATGTATATATGTATATGTATATGTATATATATGTGTGTGTGTATTTATATATGTATGTATATATATATGTATATATGTATTATTATATGTATATATGTATATGTATATATATGTGTGTGTGTGTATATATATATATATATATATATGGGGATTCTAGGAGGTGATCTTTTTCAACCCACCCTCCTCTTGCATGGATAATGAAATACTGGACTACATTGTTTGTAGGGACAATAAACTTGGTAGGACTCCTACCATGACATAAAGAAAGGGGGATAGAGCAACCCACTGGGTCGAAAGGGGGGTTCGTATACAAGTGGATGTCCTTATAGTTTTTTAGGTGGTGCTTGGCCAAAGCATCAGCTATGACCGTATGCTCCCTGGGCAGGTTAAGAATTGTCACATCATCTAATCCACTGAGAATAGCTTCAATGTCTGACAACCATGGGTGATAAGCAGGGAAGTCTGACGATCTCCCATTGATGGCCGTCACTATAAAAAATGATTTATGTTCAATAGTCAGAAATGTAGAGCATCATATACGATCTACATGCAACATAATCGAACATTCTCTGACTGTAGAACACAGCTGTGGGCTTCGCAGATGTAGGACAAGATGTTGCGTCTACTTTTATAGCAGTAGTTGGCCAAAAACGTGTAGAACATACCATTTTAATAATAAAATAGCTCTCCTACAACAACAAATGTAGTCCGTCTCAAATAGTGTATAACATGAATCTGACTCCCGTATAACAACTACCATTCCAGTAGGATTGCAACAGAATCTACAACTCACAGCCAATTAACTAAATACATGGATATTCCCCACCAGTAAAAATGTAGCTTCATTCTCACGTACTGGGAAACTAATATATTTCTTAAAAATTCATTATAAAGCAAAATTACATGCAGTTTATCATTGCACAAAGTTACATCCATGCATTTATCAGTATATGTCGAGCAACATAATTACATTGTTTTGTTGCTGAACAAAACAACATTTTATATGTTTGAACTACATAAATGCGTCAGCACAATACAGATGTCCAGTGACAGTAATCCATCCGATCATCACTATCGTTGTCCCAAAAATGACCGGTGCTTTAGCAACTTCTTCCATTTGATAAGCTATTCATTCTGTATGAGAAACCTACATATTTATGAGATCCCGGTCGAAATACATGAGCATGTTATTCTTAGATTGCAACACATATCCAAAGTCAATTTTATATATTTAAAAAAGATACATGTCAACCAATTAGACCAATATACTGGCACTATAACAGAAGTCCCCTTTGATTACAAGTAGTAAAATTAAATACTCGTTAGCATGACTAATAAATACCAGTGTAAAGAGGCCTATGTAGCTCTTATGGATATCTTGTAATATCTAGTTTCAAATGCATGACCACAAGGAAGAGATATAACTAGGGCTTAATTACCAATAAATCACACATGGATAACCATCACCACTGTAGGTCATCAAAAAAAGCTCACATTTTACCATATAGCTACTTGGCACTTTACTAGTTTGACATTTGACCTCCTAGTTTTTCTTCTTACTGCTTCCAACTTTTTCAATTGGTTATCGCTGATGTTGTTTTGTGCTGTCAGGTTGTACAAAAGGCTGAAATTGTTCTCATCATAAAAAACAGAACAATATACACAAATGTTGAGATGGTACGTCAGAGTCATGAGCATACTAAGTTGTTTATGTTGATCTTTTGATGATATTTATTGTCTTTTAAAAGCACAACAAATGATGTCTTCTGGCTGTTTCAGATGCAAATGACGTTTCTATCATCCATATGAACAATAGCTGGTTTGATATTAGTGGACCAAATGTTGGAAAACCATCATGGCTTATGAATTTTCTGTGCGCAATTCAGATTCCTAATGCTCTCATATTGTCCCATAGACATTGTAATTACAAATGATATCTTGCACAGTTCTATATATTTCTATAGGAACTCTGTTTTCTATGCAATATTCTTGGTATGCATATACTTGTTCAGTCATCCCTCAAAGTATTGTTTCAAATTTTGTCTGATAATGCGTTACTTAGGCATCTAAATATGACTTATCCTTTCTCTTTCTATGTAATCCATTATACCTACTCTGAAATTTTTATTTTCAAATTAACAATATAATGGTGACTACTTTATTGTATATAGACCAAATATTCCTAAACACAATGCTCTGTATGTGAATATTAACAAGGAGAAGAGAGTTTGACAACCTTTAGCAAAAAAAATTTCAGACCCAACAAGTGCCTAAAAGATAGACTTCTCATTTCTGACATTATGCTTTCATGTATAGTGCATAATTTATTGTCAGCTTGTAAAAATGAAAGCAAGTGTATCATGGGAACCCCAACTTATAAAACTTGAAATTAGGATATTTCCTAGCCCAGACTCTCAGCATGAGTGTCAGACCTGATAAGAGGTAACATAGCACCACAAACAATCCTTTTGTTAAGTTTTTTCTAGAAAATTCTATTTGAAATCGATGTTGCCTTGATCTCTAGGTACTTATATTGGACTCAAGTTCTTGTTGCATTGTACAATGAAGTTCCCAAACCCCGTGGGTTGGGTAAGAATTTGAGTTAATATTGTTTTTATGGGTTGGGTATGGGTTGGTCAAATCTCAATAGGGTATGGTGGGTATGGGTCTCTAAAATACACCCAATTTCTATCTCTAACTAGTCCTTTGTCGCCTACATAGACGTCCACTACTTTTAGGACAAAATTATATCACTTAGTGGTAAGTTAACTTAGTTTCTATCGTAGTCCAAGAGGTGATACACAACACGAGAGGACACACTTGGTTAAATCATGGTATCAAGTTATGTATAACTAATGCCCATGAGATTTACTTAGATGTTCATCTCAATTCTACCAGTAGTATCAAATGGCCACCCAACACACGGTACATGATGCATTAAATAACTAGAGTCATCAACATTGTTTGGAACATAGAACAATCTACCATCATTTAGACTAGGAAGGGGATTGCAATAGGGAGACGTCACCTGCCCATATCTCTTCATCATGTTTTCATAAAGATCAAGCTAGATGAATGAAGTCAAAGTTCAAAAAGATAGGTGGAAACCATTTAAAGATTATTTTAAGGGTTCAATAATTTTCCACATGGTTAAAAAGAAGGTTTGCTATGAGATAATAAGCCTTTATCCTCCATTCAAATGTTAATGATTGGTGAAGAGTCACTTTTAGATACAATAACACAATATAACCCTTATGACTTAAATCAAACTAATTATGTTATACTCGAGTGTAAATAACCTAAATTTCTGCAATTCATACCTAACTCGATTTTAAGTGGTGAATAATATTGTGTATAGCTAAATCTCACTTATTAAATATAATTGAAATGCACATAACTACATATAAGAAAGCATTTAATATAAGTAGATAAGGAACCTTGAACAAGTCATCCTTCTTCCAAAATGATCACGTCCTCCAAGAATGATGAACTTCTAGCCATACCCTTTTGCCACATTCCTACTGAAAATAGAAATATCATTGTTTGTCAAGTGCATTTCATTTCTAAATTGTATCATTATTCAAGAAACACAAATTTAACTTCTTACCCAAAAAATGATGATGCCATCAAGCCATGAAATTCAAGCCATCCCCTATATTATGTCACCCTTCTGTCCCCAAAATGACCAAGCCCTCCAAAAAAACATGCACTTAATTCATCCCCTATCCACCATGATTCCTTCTGTAGAGGAGTTAACAATATTGTGAGGCTAAATATGAAAGTGTACTTTGCACTTATCTACATATGAAAATATTAAATATCTAATAGAAAATAGAAAAAACCTCATACCGAAAAAAGACGATGACAACAAAAATCCAATGTAATATCATGTGCCAACATTAGGACCTAGCACTCTTTTACTTGTCCCAGATGCTCGATGCTAGTTAGAAAGGTAAAAAAGTTGACAAATTATTGACAAAATCTTGATATAACATCATAGACAAACAATTCTACTTACATATGTAGGAAATGTTTGAATTTGATAAGATGTTAATGGATCATAAGCTTCATCCTGGTAGAGAAATCAAATCACAATTTATGTGTTTTCACATCTTAAAAGTATATAACACACTTACTAAGTCAGAATCAATTTGCACATGTATAAGAGAATCATAATTTGTCCCATCCTACAATTTCAATTTCAAAATCTGAAATATTATTTTATAAGAGATGAAAATTTTGGGAGAAACATACAAGACCAATACATACCAGGGCACGAGGTGTTGATTGACAATCAAATTCATGATTGGATGGCTTTCCCTAAAAATAATAAGCATATAATTGTCAAAAAACATAAGAATTTACATATGTTATTCATAATGTAAAGAAATATAATGTTACTTGGCCCTGAAGTGATTTCACTAGAGCACGTAAATTTTCAAGTTCACGGTCTCTCTGTTTGATTTGATGGTCTTTTTCTTTTATTTGATTGTCTTTTACTTCAAGTTGTGATTTCCAAGTTGTTGCAACAATCCTATTTGAGTCTTCGGCTAGCATTTTCCTCTTCAAGTTCCTTCTTGTAATACCTCCACTAATTCCTCTTTCATATCCTCCATGATGGGATCCATGTGCATTATCAATAATCGAAATGAATCTGAATGGTTGTTTTGACTTTTCCACCCCTAACTCTCTACTTTGTAGTTCTACCTTTTCCTAAAATATAAATTCCTAAGTCAAGTTCTTTTTGTAATATAGGAAACAATTTAATAAGAAGTGCTTACACAAATCTATTTTATCCTCTCATCTAGGTACTCTCCATTCTTCTTTTTAAGAAAATTAAGATATGTTTCTACATTCGGAAGTACAACACCATCCTTCGCCTAAAAAAGACATTTAGAACTGGTTTAACATATCTATAAATTATAATGAGCTTAGAAAAGTGTGAGTGATTATAGTCATATCACTTTATCTTGTCTTTCACCAAATGATATCTGTCCTGACGTATGTGTTGCATGTAAAACACTTCGACTTCTCTTATTTCTGGAAGCTTCCAACTACAAGTTATACAAATTAGTTGCCCATCATACCTTTTATAGATTACAAATTAGTTCCCCATCATACTTTTTATAGATTACAAACATAGTCATCTCAAAGTTCACATCATCGTACCATCTTTGGTTGTTTACTCCAAAGCTCTATCAGTAACAACCAATGATCTGGAGGAACACGATTATCTAAAGATTGTACTTGTTCAACAATGGGCACATGAGGATCTAGTTTGCGTTTCAATTCTGCACGAAAGTCCCTTAGTTGTTGGTTGATTGTTTTCTTAACAAATGTAGTTACATCACCATAAGAAAGCAATGGAGTCCCATCCATATTGAAGAAGTCATAGTCACGCTGTGTTGAAAAAGAAAAATATATATGAGGGTGGTTCAAACAAATAAAAGACTAAAGTCTATATAGTAATAAACATGGCCAGAAACATAAACACGCAAAAAGCAAATATGAAAACACTACTCACATGAACATCAGCCATTACACAGTTGATGGTTGACTCATGATCTACTCCCCATTCTTGGTATATAGGAAAGAGATAGTGGTTGCGGGCTAAAATTCCTATAAAATTGCTCAATTTACGTCTTCCAGGACCAACAATTCTTCCATCATCAAGATTATAACACTTGTGTTTTTTACCATTCATAGGGACAACTGATTTCAAGGTAATCCTCTCCCTTGTAGGTCGCTTTTTCATGTGACAAGTGTTAAAATCTATTAAAAATGTACATTGAGCAAAGAAAGTAACGAAGTCATGGTCTATAGCGATCAGTATGTAAAATATAATTAAAAAGAAAAATATATTTCCACCTACTAGATGTGGAGGAAGACTATCTTGTTGTATTTCTTGGATAATATTACCTTCTGGAGGGATGAGTTTGCCATTCCGCATAGGTGTTTGCATTGAAGATCTAAAATTTTGTCTTTATTCATTCACTGAAACAAAAACTAATGGAGTAAAAAGAATTCCTCTACACAAAAAGAATTCTTGCATGGAGCTTAGTTTGAACAAATATACCTTCTAGAGGTGAGATCCGGTCTGTCCTCAATGATGTTTGAAGTGAATTCCTAAGATTTTGTCTTTGTCCATTCACTATAACAAGAAGTAATGAGTCAAAAAAATGCCATCAAAAAAGATGTGATTGAAGTGTACAATTGTATGTTCCAATAAAACTACCTCCTGAAAGGGAAATTGTATCTTCCTGGACAGATGTATGCAATGAAGATCTAGATAGTTGTCTTCGTTCACTCACTATGTATGATAGACATATACGGTGTGAATGACACATCTACATAAATTCAAGAGTTAAATGGAGCAAAGTTTAGTTGGAACAAATATACCTTCTAGAGGGGAGATGCGGTCAGTACTCAATGATGTTTGAAGTGAATTCCTAAGATTTTGTCTTTCTCCATTCACTATAACAAGAAGTAATGGAGTCAAAAAATGCCATCAAAAAAGACGTTATTGAAGTGTACAATTGTATGTTCCAATAACACTACCTCCTGAAAGGGAAATTGTATCTTCCTGGACAGATGTATGCAATGAAGATCTAGATAGCTGTCTTTGTTCACTCACTATGTATGATACACATATACGGTGTGAATGACACATCTACATAAATTCAATAGTTAAATGCAACAAAGTTTAGTTGGAATAAATATACCTTCTAGAGGGGAGATGCGGTCAGTCCTCAATGATGTTTGTAGTGAATTCCTAAGATTTTGTCTTTCTTCATTCACTATAACAAGAAGTAAATGAGTCAAAAAATGCCATCAAAAAAGACGTTATCGAAGTGTACAATTATATGTTCCAATAATACTACTTCCTGAAAGGGAAATTGTATCTTCTTGGATAGATGTATGCAATGAAGATATAGATAGCTGTCTTTGTTCACTCACTATGTATGATAGACATATACGGAGTGAATGAAACATCTACATAAATTCAAGAGTTAAATGGAGCAAAGTTTAGTTGGAACAAATATACCTTCTAGAGGGGATATGTGGTCAGTCCTCAATGATGTTTGAAGTGAATTCCTAAGATTTTGTCTTTCTCCAGTCACTATAACAAGAAGTAATGGAGTCAAAAAATGCCATAAAAAAAGACGTGATTGAAGTGTACAATTGTATGTTCCAATAACACTACCTCCTGAAAGGAAAATTGTATCTTCTTGGATGGATGTATGCAATGAAGATCTAGATGGTTGTCTTTGTTCACTCACTATGTATGCTAGACATATACGGTGTGAATGACACATCTACATAAATTCAAGAGTTAACTGCAACAAAGTTTAGTTGGAACAAATATACCTTCTAGAGGGGAGATTCTTTCATTCCTCAATGATATTTGAGGGGAATATCTAAGGTTTTCTCTTTGTCCATCCACTATAACAAGAACTAATGGAGTCATTAAAATTCCATCAAAAAAGACGTGATTGAAGTGTACAATTGTATGTTCCAATAACACTACCTCCTGAAAGGGAAATTGTATCTTCTTGGATGGATGTATGCAATGAAGATCTAGATGGTTGTCTTTGTTCACTCACTATGTACGATAGACATATATGGTGTGAATGACAAATCTACATAAATTCAAGAGTTAAATACAGCAAAGTTTTGTTGGAACAAATATACCTTCTAGAGGGGAGATTCTGTCATTCCTCAATGATATTTGAGGGGAATATCTAAGGTTTTCTCTTTGTCCATTCACTATAACAAGAAGTAATGGAATATGAACAATGCCATCAAAAAGACATGATTGAAGTGTATAATTGTATGTTCCAATAACACTACCTCTTGAAAGGGAAATTGTATCTTCCTCGATAGATGTATGCAATGAAGATCTAGATAGTTGTCTTCGTTCACTCACTATGTATGATAGACATATATGGTGTGAATGACACATCTACATAAATTCAAGTGTTAAATGCAGCAAAGTTAAGTTGGAACAAATATACCTTCTAGAGGAGAGATTTTTTCATTCCTCAATGATGTTTGAGGGGAATATATAAGGTTTTCTCTTTGTCCATTCACTATAAAAAGAAGTAATAGAGTCAAAAAAAATGCCATAAAAAAGACGTGATTGAAGTGTATAATTGTATGTTCCAATAACACTACCTCCTGAAAGGGAAATTGTATCTTCCTGGACAGATGTATGCAATGAAGATCTAGATTGTTGTATTTGTTCACTCACTATGCATGATAGACATATACAGTGTAAATGACACATCTACATAAGTTCAAGAGTTAAATGCAACAAAGTTTAGTTAGAACAAATATACCTTCTAGAGGGGAGCTTCTGTCATTCCTCAATGATATTTTAGGGGAATATCTAAGGTTTTCTCTTTGTCCATTCACTATATATGATAGAACTAATGGTGTTAATGACATCATTAACATAAACTTTGTTGCAATTCAGATTTAAGCCAAGTTAAACAAAAATACCTTCCAAAATATGGAGTTTGTCACCCATTACTGATTTTTGTAGTGAAGAGTTAGCCCTTTCCAATGTAGAATTGATCACTTGTGTTTCTTTTCTCACTAAGATAATATCTAATGACATTAGGAAATCAACAACATAGAAATCCTTATAGGAAAAAAGTTAATATTTAACTAAAAGTACCTCTAGAAGAAGTGAGTTCATCATCCTCAAGAGAGTTGTTCAATGAACAACTACCACGTTGTCTTTGTTCACTCACTATATATTATAAGAGAAAATAGAGTTAACTTATAAAAATAGATACCGAAGCAAGAAACAATACACCTAAGTTCAAATTAAATTTACCTTCCAAGGAGTGGAATTGATCATTCTCAACTGGAATATGCACTGTTCTTTGTTTTTTTGTCGCATGAACTTATTAAAAGAGTGCTTGTCAGTAAAAAGAGAACAACTACTGACATAACATTTTCTTTTTCATAAAAGAAATTGTATATTACCTATTGCACCATCCAATGGATCACTAAAAGTGTTTTCTATTGTGCTGCTCTTCTTCATTAAGCTACTAATTGAGACACGCTTAGGAGGCATTGCTCTAGAAAAGAAAGTAAAGTTTGAGAAATCTGAGACAACTAATACATCAGATTTTTAATAAATATTTAAAATATAAGACAATTGAATGAATTTGGAAATGATGAATACAATAACATTTCTTACCACAATTGTTTGCGTTTCCGTGTAGTTCTTATTTCATGAATAACATTCTCATCTACTTGATCTATTTCGGGATCTAAATCTGACCTCACCCAAAAGTCATTATCATCATCAAATGTACATTCTATTGTAATATTGGTAGAGGTAGTTCCAATAGATGATACATCACTTGGTATGTCATATGTGTCTCTAGCAACCCAAGGAAAAACTACACTCAGATTTCCATCTTCTGGATATGTGGAATAGAATACTTGGTTTGCTTGTTCAGGGAAAATAAAAGGCTCATCTTTATATGCTAGCTTGGTTGTATCCACAATGGTGAGATTTAGATAATCCACTGATATTCCACCATCTTCCTCATTGTCATACCATAAGCACATGAAAAGATGGTATGGATCTAAATTTTGAAATTGTACTTTATATATATCCAAAAGAACTCCATAAAACAAACTATCATCAGGACCCACAGTTGCTACGCCACTATTCTGTGTCACTCTATTGCAATCAATGTGGTTTGGTTCAAATTTATATCCATTTATGAAATAACCAGAATAAGATATAGCTTTTATAGATGGTCCTTCTGATAAGTACATAACCTTTTCAGGTATGTCTTTATAGCTTCTTACCCTTTTGACCTATTCAGAAAATAAGATTAACAATTTCATAAATTGTATAAATAAATATATATGAATGAATAAGTAGCTCACATGGTCTCTAAACCAATTAACAAAACTTCTATGCTGCTCTATTTTGATGTCATCTTCAGACCAAGAAGAATGAGTAGATCGCAAGATGTCAGTGTGATACCTATGAGTAGATACATGTTATATTTGATTTAATAACAAAACACTTAAAAATTTACAGTATACTTACTTTCGATATTCATCAATGTCTTCATCATTATAAAGAATAAAATGATGTGCTTGAAGAATTTCATCCTCAGAAAGAGCAATAATTTTCCCAGCTCCTATAGGACCATCTTCATATATTGTTTGTCTTTTCTCTTTGGAGTCAGTGTCACACAAATATCGTGAAAAAAATGTAGACACTTCTTCTCTCAAGTAACCCTCAACAATAGAACCTTCTGTTTGCTTTTGTTTCTTACAAACTTTTTCAATGTGTAAAGATACCTTTCAACTGGATACATCCATCTAAAATGGTTAGGTCGACATATTTTATCTTGAGTAGGAAGGTGAACTAGTAAGTGAACTATGACATCAAAAAATGTCGGAGGAAATATCTTCTCAAACTTGCACAAAATCACAGGTATTGATTGCTCAAGTCTTTCCATTGTTTGAACATCAATAGATTTTGCACACAAGAGCTTGAAAAATGAAGACAACTCCATAATTGCTTTCCCAACATGTTTGGAAATTGTTTTTCTTAGGGCAATTACAAGAAGTTGCTGTATTAGACCATGATGATCATGACTCTTTAGGCCCATGATTTTTTTCTCATCCAATTGAACTAGCCGAGATATATTTGAAGAATATCCATATGGAAGTTTCAGATTTTTAAATACCATGAAAAATACTTATTTCTCCTCATTGTTCATACAATATGATGAAGGTGGAATAAATACTTTATTTTCATTTTTGGACTTCTTTATCCACAATGAATTTCAGATGTTTACCTTGTTCATGTCTAGACGTGCATTTATGTTTGCTTGACTTTTCCCATCCTTATTCAATAACCAACTCAATATGTTAGCACATACATTTTTTTCAATATGCATTACATCCAAACTATGACGAACTAGTAGTGTACTCCAGTATGGTAATTCAAAAAATATACTATTTTTTATCCAACCAGGAGGCAACTGTTGTTTATCTTTAGATGCATTATTTGTGCCCCTTCCAAAATTGATGTTATCATAGTCATTCCATAACTCTATTATATCCTGTCCACACAATGATTTTGGTGCATGATCAAGTTCAATAGTCCCATCAAAGTGGCGTTCATCATATCTCCAAGAGTGGCTGATTGGAAGAAATCTACGATGCCTCATGTATGCCATTTTATGAATAAATGGTAAGTAAATGGAAGCTGTATGATTGTGACATTATGGAAAACCATAGGTTCCACTTGTTTTTTGTCCAGACAACATTCTATAAGATGGATAATCACTTATTGTGCCGAACAGAGCAGCCCGCATCTGGAACATTTCATCCTTTTCAGCATCATAGGTCAGCACACCTTTTGTCCATAAAAGGTTTAGTTCTTCAATTAATGGCTGGAGGTAGACATCAATATTATTTCCTGGAGACTTAGGTCCATTTATAATAAGTGGTATCATGAAGTATGATTGTTTCATTACCAACCAAGGAGGTAGATTAAAATTCATGATAATAATGGGCCATATGCTATGGCTAACACCATATCCCATATTAAAAGGACTGAATCCATCAGTAGATAATGCAAGTCGTACATTACGAGGGTCACTACTAAAGTGTGGATGTTTTCTATCAAAGTCCATCCAAATTTCTGAATCTCTAGGATGACTCATTTTACCATAATGAGGCTTTGGGCTAGTATGGTGGTATGTCATCAATTTTGCCGTTTTGGTAGAATTGAACATTCTTTTAAGTCGTGGAATGATTGGAAGATAGTGACAGACCTTCGCTGGTTTCTTAAATTTCTTTCTCGTATTATGATGTGTAGTCTTCCATCTAGATGTCTTACACCTCAAACACTCATCTAGGTCTTCTTTATCACCTCGATATAGCATACAATCATTCGGGCATGCATGTATCACTTCTTTACTTAATCCTAAAGTAGACATCAACTTTTTAATTTCATACCATATCTTGGGAACATTATTACCTTCTGGAAAGACCTTACATAGAAATTGAAGAATATTTGTGATAGATTTGTTGGTCCAATGGTTATCACACTTCACATCAAAAAGAATAGAAATGAAGTGAAAAGTTGAGTATGAACAACCTTCATATAGTGGAGTATTAGCTTGCTTTAAAACTTCCTCAAAATTTTTAACATCTTGATCATAAGTTGAGAAATCATCTATACGGGTGTATTCAACTTCATTGTTGACATCCCTCATCCTCACATCACTAATCAAATCATCCACTTCATTATTTGAAGGAAATGTTGAGACTTTAGTAGGCCTTTGATAATGAGACATCTCACCATGGTATGTCCATGTTGTGTATCGAGGAACAAATCCATAATATATCAAGTGCTCCTTAATAAATTTAGGATCCTCAATAAACTTATTTTCACACTTCATACAAGGACACAACATATTCGTAGCCTTAACATTCTTTATAGTAAATAGAAGAAAATTATCAATTCCTTGAAGAAATTCTTTATCCAGACGACGATCAAATCTCGTTTTTGGCTTGTACATTCAATTTCTATTCATATCATTATAGTCCTCCATTGATTAATGACCTTGAAAGAAATATAATATTTTGTACAGAAAGCATAAAGATGTAAATGAATGTTATATTTGTATGCTTATCACAAGAGTGGTTGAATATTATTACATAAACATAAAATTATTGACTTATAGCAATATGAAAATGTAGTATTTAAAAAAATGCATTATCTTGTAGGAATTCCAAATAAATTTGAAAAGCCATTTCTATATACTATATAAAACAAAGGATGTCAATTACTGAATCAATAGAAGTGGGGAGTCATTAACTCTAGTGAAATCTCAAACCGGACAACCTTAGTTACATCACCGGTCTATAAATATAAGCATGGAAAATGTTTTTATTTTTTCATGAAATTTTCATATGTTGTTCTATATATAATATATGATGTCTAGTCTAAAATCCAAAAGAAGTGACAAAAGAGAACAAATCATATTTAAAATGAAAGTTATATATATAATTTGTAGAAATTTTATGTCTTGCGGTATCATCCAATGTTTGACCAAATATCTAATCCTCATCAAAGTTAAGAACTACTTTCTTTTCAAGAAAACTAGAAGGGTGTGGTTATAAAAAGGGAGTCTACAACAAAAAATGAGTCATCATGATGCAATAAGTCTTCCCAAATATTTAAGACATACGTGGCTATAAGAAAATGACCATACCATGTCAATACAATGCACACCATTGATTTGAAGATGTTGCTTCATGGTTTATAATGTACTATGAACTTTATTTCTATGCTAGGTCACATCTAGATGCTCCATGTTTGAACATCAGTGTGGTCAACCAATTGTTAGACAATCACTTCCTAGTGATTTAAAAGACAATTGCATGACCCTCTTTGATCTGCATGTCCTTGCTAAATGAAGTGGCAACCTGACACATGTAAAAATAATATATAATGTGACTGGCCATCAAATGCATTGGTAAATTTGTGGGGCAAGAAGCTACCCACAATTTTTTCAGGAAGAATGTGTCCTGCCTTTTTTTGTTGCAAGCCACCATCATGGATAAAAAAAGAACTAAAAAACATTGTAAAGACTGGTCTTTCAAATGTATTTACTATCTAATGACTGTACTTGGAGAAACATCTGACTAGGGGTGGGTTTAAATCACAAAGTTGGACCAGGACGCCAAAGACTAGTGGCCTAACGGCCATTGGCAAAGCCAATACTCGAACATTGGTGAGGCCCATATATAGGGGACTTTTCATTTTTTAGAGGTGGGGTCATCACTGTGGGATAGATGGCCAGGGGAGGGAGGCATCCTATGTTAGTGAAGGGGTTCATGTCATTCAAACCCTAGGGCTAAAGAGGCCTTGTCCGAGAAGATGGTTGGAGTACGACAATTAACACAACAAATGGTTTCATACAGATATTGCTATTAATACAAAAATTCTGAAATAAACTTTGAAACAATTGTTATATAAAAATATTAATGTTGTTTAATTATTAATTGTAAAAAATATTTTCCTTATAGGCTAAAAAGCACAACAACAGCCGAAAAAGATCACACTGTCAATTTCTTTTTGTACAGGCATGTGTTATTTTGTACTATGTCTAAAACATGTATTTTGTCAGTATAAAATGTGTACTATGTGGTTTATATGTACTTTCTGACATAAAAATTGGTAAGAAAAGAGTATCGTGCACTTTTTCTACAATAAATTGCCTATTTGGTACTTTCTTAGATGAAGAGACTAAAGGCGTATAAAAGGAGTGCAAAGTATAATTTAAGAAGCACATAATTTGAACTTAATGCATTGATACTAAAATAAAATGTTTGGTAGGGGGTAACTGAAACACATGTGTTTTTCTTATATCCATTTGGTTGACAGGTGTGTTATAATTAATTATATAGCAGATGCTTTAAGTTACAGACTATACAATTGGTTTTACACTTAACCGCCCCCTTTTTAGGTGAGGTACGAACTCCAGGGTTTGAGACATGATTGTGCATTTCAATTTCAGGCTTATCTTTTCCTTCTGTTAAACCAAACAAATGTTATAACCGAACTCCAGGAAAATAAAAGCAACATGTTGATTTTCAATCCTACCAAACAGAGCTTAAACGTCAATATAATAAATTACCTAGTGTACTATGTTGGACGATCAGGATATTGATTCAGAAATTTTATCTATAACAGTTATGCATGCACCATCAAATCCGTCAAAGAGAAGTGAACTGATCTTCCATTATCTGCATGTTAATAACTAAAGGTCAAATTTTATAATAATGATGCCTTCTCAAACACTGCATCGTCCTTGTTGAGTTCATGTCAAGCAATCAAAATCAAGTTTGTTTCAATACATGATGATTGTTGTTGCTGCTAGGCTGCCAGACATGTCCAATCATTTGGTTCCAGACACATAATCGGTAATATTTTAGCAGTTCTAGCAGTTGGACATTTTGTTTACAAGTATCAATTGAATTTGTCCTATTATTTTTATCTAAAATTGGATGAGACATAATCTGTCAATGCTAGCGGCTAGTCAACCTATGGAGAAACAAACTGAAAACACAGAATACAAAGAAAAACTAAGTTTTGCTGCTGTTAGAGAGCCAACTTTATTGAGGGGAAGAAAAATTAGAAAAAACCATCTCGTATACACTCAATCAGACCAAGAAATTTGGATCACCTGAAAGGGGAGAAAAACAGAGGTCTACCGGAGATCCAAATAAACACTGCAATCGTTGTCTTCATCGAGAGGAGTGAGTTGGCTTCAAGCTATTAGTGATGCCTTTCCTTCTACGTTGCGGAAGCTCCCTTGTGGCCCGAACTAAATGCTTCTTGTTCCCTCGTCGCCGGCACAGGGTGCCCCTTGGTCATCTACAACGATTGGTTCTTCCACGGCTGTTGGCTTCTCCTGCATGCGCACGCTAGCTGCCACTTTGTGATAGTAGTAGCGAGAAAGGTTGAGATGGAAAGATGGAGAGACCGAAAGACGGAACAGAGAGATAGGGATAAAACCTAGGGCAGGCGATCGCAGATAGTCGTATGGGAAAAATATTCGTGTGGGTGGGGGGCAGACTTGATGTACTGCTGAAATTTTTGGCGCTGGAGGGAAAAGGGCCCGCCCTTTTTCGTGGGCCTACTTGGGCCGAAAGAAGTGTATGTGTTTGACATTTTAGTTAAATAATCAACAACTATAGACCATAAATCAGAAACCAACCGTAGATGGAATTTTGCCTATAGTCCATCCAGGACTGTTTTATAGTGCGTACGTAGTAGCTTTGGCACTATAAGTGATAATCATAATGGGTTTGTGCTGGTTTTCTTTGTGTTCCTGCAGCGCCAAACGGATAGAGTTGATCTCGGCTTCAGTCACAGATTGTGGCATTATGTAATTGGTGACTCCTATGGTCCATGAACCCTCTCTATTGAAGGTTGTAGCGGCAACAGCTGATGTCCCGTTCTTGACTGGTGCATCGACAATAATAGTCGTTCTCCCTACTAGATTTGTCATATGAAAAGACTACTCCTCTGCCCGCCCCCTCTTTGGGGACCGTCTCTTCATCCTCCCAGCATCCATCCCTCTACAAATGGTCTCAATTTGAATGACTTCTTTGTTGACACACAGATTTACTTTATCAAAAATAGCGGTATTCCTAGCGCGCCAAATTGTCCAGCAAACAGCGGTGAATCTTGTTGTGTTCTAAGATTTGTCATTTAGATACTTAGTCAATCCCGTTTGAACTTGCATCTCTTGCTGATCATTCGAGCCAATAGGGATTTTCATATTCAGCCACACCTCTTTAGCGAACGGGCATAGCTAGAGGGCATGTAGGGTGTCCTCGTAGTCGGCACCACAGCGTGGACAGATTGAGCTATCAGTGAAAGTACGTTGTTTCCTTCGAGCATTAGCCATAATAGCCTCATGGGCAACATGTCACATAAAAACTTTTATCTTACTCGGAGTTTGCAGGTGCCAGATGGTACTCCAGAGGTTGTTGATAGGGAACACACAGTTCCCATATATGAATAATGTCGTACGCTGAGCTGGTAGTGTAACAACCACTTTCGTCATGTCTCCAAAGCCAAATGTCTCCCCCGTTGTCGGCATAAGGGGTTGGGAGCTGTTGGATTTGCTGCACGCAGTCTACGGGCAGATAACTCGTGAGAAATTCTTCGTCCCAACTGCCCTGGAGATTTTTCAAACTCGCCACTTGTAGGTCTTGAATATCGTCGACAGCCATAGGCCTCAGGCTATTGTCCGAGAGATTATTGAAACCTGAGACCCAGCTGTCTGACCAGACAGATGTAGACAGACCATTGTTGATCATTTTGTAGCAGTTTGCTTTAACAAACTCCATACTTGAGTCCAGAGATCTCCATAAAGAGGTGGCCCGACCTTTCTTGGATATGGAGAAGTTTTTATACTTAGCAAGGCCAGGCTTCCAAAGAGGATTTTGAGTGCTTTGATACTTCCAGGAATTTTTCCAGATTAGTGTTTTGTTCCAGTCAGCCATAGATGTGATCCCCAGACCGCCATTGTCAGGCTTTGAGCTAACTTTCTTCCAAGACACTAATGACATCGGGCGAGGATTATGGCTCCCCCCCAAATGAATTTCCATATGATCATATCCAGCTTTGTACATACAGACATAGGAATTCTTGTTGTTTGCACAACATAGGTGGGAAGAGAGGAAAGAACCACCTTGGCCAGATGCGACCCGCGAGGGATAGGGTCTTGGCTGCCCAGCCATTTACCCTAGATTGCATATTGCTCGCCAGATAAGAATATGTTTCTTTATTGACTTTTTTTACGTAGAAGAGGCACCCCAAGGTACTTGCCCAGGTCTGAGGTTTCCTGAATGCCACTGGCCTCACATATAGTCGTTCTAGTAACCCGGTCGACCGGGGAGGCGAAGAAGATCTTTGATTTGTCAATAGAAATTTTTTTCCGGAAGCGTCTTCAAACAATATATATTAAAGGTATGATATATAATATCAAAAAAATATAAACATGCCAACTATATAAATTAAAATATAATAATTAAATAAAATATATGATACATATGCTCATAAATGCAACACATTAAATTCATAACATATTATGTAGCATTCTTTTTATTATGTTTAAAAATAATATATTGACAAATCATAATAATATAATAATAGTTTTAACTTTTTATCCAATTTAGGGAAAATACAATCTGACAAAAATCAATTACATTATGATTTTTATTGCATTTAAATTATATGTATCATATTTTTATTTTGATTATTTATTGTTTTTGTTCAAGTATATTTTACTTTACATAATAGACATGTTTATATTTTTTGGTATTATATATCATGTCTAGAATATATATATACATATATATATATATATATATATATATATATATATATATATATAGTACACACACACAGATATATATATATATATATATATATATATATATATACATACATATATTTATATATATATATGTATATACACATACATATATATATATATATGTATGTATATATATATATACATGTATGTGTGTGTGTCTATATATATATATATATATATATATATATATATATATATATATATATATATATATATATATATATATATATATATATACATACATACATATATATATATATATATACATATATATACATACATACATATATATACATATATATACATATATATATGTTGTGCATAATAACATATGGTATATTTTTCTATAATATTTTTGTTGTTTTTTCACAAATATATATATAAATATATATTTATATATATATTTATATATATATGTATTTATGTATATGCTTTATTGCTATATTTTTAAACTTTATTATATAATTTTATTATTGTATGCATTATTTTTAAATATTTTGATCTACATTTATAAATATTTTATATTAATGAAATATAATACTGTGTTATTATTTTATTTTTTAAGTATTAAATGTATGGTTAAATATATACAATTAATGTAGATCATGTTGAAAATTTGCTAACTGCACCTACTACTAGCTGTCAGTTGTACATCAACAATTTTGCAGGCTCTTATCCTCCTCTGTCGCAGGACTATTATCAACTTCTACAAAGCACACCCTCCACTAAAGAAGTACACATGACTCTCTTCAAGATGGCCCCCTCCAAGGCCCCTGGTCCAGATGGGGTATACACTGACTTTCTGCAATCAAACTGGTCTACTGTGAATACATCGGTGATGAAAACAGTCAGAGAGATATTCCGGTCCGAACATATCCCTTCCAAGCTTGCTGACACACACATGGTGCTTATACCAAAAGTGAAGACGCCCCAGACCTGCGGTGACCTCCGGCCGATTTCCTTATCAAACAACTGTCTCAAGTTGATTTCTAAGGTCTTAGCTGAATGCATCAAGCCAATCCTCAATGAGTGGATATCCCCGACACAATCAAGCTTCATTCCGGGAAGGCAAATCAGTGATAACATCCTTCTAGTACAAGAAGTTATCCACTCCATGCGTATGAAATCATCTAGAAAGCATTTTTCTGTATTAAATTGGACTTGTCCAAAGCATTCAACTGCATGAGCTGGAACTTCATCAGCGATACCCTAAGGCTAACTGGTATGCCGCCAAAGATTTGTAACATTATAATGCAGATCATCACGCATGGCTCTACTTCGATCCTCTGGGAAGGTACTCCTCTTAAACCATTCAAAGCCACACAAGGGGTTAGACAAGGGGACCCCATCAGCCCGTATGTGTTTGTGCTTTGTATGGAACGTCTCAGTCAAGAAATCATCAAGGAAGTAAACAACGGTTCTTGGAAACCTATTATCCTTTCTAGAGGAGGGACCCCTCTCAGCCATGTCTTCTTCGTTGATGATATCCTACTTATGGGGGAAGCTACTCTCTCCCAGGCTAGCATCATGAAGAAGGTGCTCAAAAGATTCACCATCGCATCAGGGAAATCATCTCTAAAGAAAAATCCAGATGTTACTTCAGTACCAATACTCAGAGATAGGTAATCCGGGCCATCAGTAGGCAGCTTGGAATCACATGGACTACTGATCTGGGAAAATATCTCGGAGTGCCGATCCTGCATCATCGAATCAATAAGGATACTCATGCCAGTATTGTGAATAACATTAAGGATCATATGAACAGCTGGACTATGAGACATTTGTCCATCGTTGTACGTACCACCCTTGCTCAATCAACCCTACAAGCCATGCCTACATATACAATGCAATAAGTTCGTCTCTCTCCCTCCCTATGTGATGATCTTAATAGACATATTCGTCGCTTCATCTGGTCAGGGAACTAGGAACATAGGAAGCTATCCCTTGTTTCGTGGAACAAAGTTACTACTAGCAAATCCTCAGGAGGCCTTGGCATAAAGGATGCCTTAGATCATAATCATGCTCTTATGTTGAAGAATGTAAGGAAGTTCATTAACAACCCCAACATCTTGTGGGTCAAGATCATGTCGGAGAAGTATGTTTGAGGAGATACCATCTCCAGGAAACCGTGCTCTTCAGCATGGAGTTTCATCAAAAAGCAAATCCCAGTTCTCAAACACATGGGTCATCATGTAATCAACAATGGTGAATTGACCAACGTATGGACTGACAAATGGATACTGAGACGTTCTGTACATGAACTTGTCTCGTCCTTCCAAATCCCCAAGGGCCTCCAAACCCTGAAGGTTAGCTCTATGCTCTCAGCCCCATTTACATGGGATTGGGATTTTATCCACCACTTCCTCCCTGCCCAAACCTGGTCTGTTATCCAAGCGTGTCCGCCCCCCGATAGTGAAGCAGGTCCTGATCAATGGAGCTGGTCGCTAGAGGCATCTGGTGATTTTACATCGAAGTCTGCCTACAATTGGATATGTAATAGCAATGAGTACCATATTGATGGCGCCTGGTCTCAAATCTGGAAATCCTGTATGTCAGCCCACATCAAAACCTTTCTGTGGCTTCTCTTGCATCATTCCCTCCTCACAAATGTTGAGAAGTGCCGTCGTCATATCGATTTTGAAGAGACCTAATCCTTATGTCAAAATGATAGTGATACACTACTCCATGCTCTCAGAGACTACCCATCAAGCAGGAAAGTCTGGGCAGCCCTCGACATGGCCTCTCTCCATTTTCAAATGTCGGAAGACACATGGATCTCCTATGTTGATTCCTTAATCTGGCTTGTAGCCTGCTGACATTTGGACCTGTCGAAATGAAAGTACACATCAAGGCAACTCGAAAGACATTGGGGCCGTTATTTCCTTCATCAGAGGATGAGCGTCCACTATTGCTAACCTTCCCAGGGAAAACGTTAATGGCAGGGTGATTCAAGCTGGCAGTCAGACCTCTGTCTCGTATCATTGTGACCGGTTCATCTTCGCAGATGCTTCTTATATCAACCCTACCACACCCTCTGGAGTAGGCATCCATGTTGTTGACCCTAGTGGGATATGTTGCAGTGGCTTAGGGGAGCAATCTGCATCAACATGCATGCTTGAAGCTGAGTTACAGGCCATCTTCATCGCAGTATTCTTAGTTAGAAGAGAGAACTGGAGCAACTGCCATCTTCTCTCGGACTCACAACAAGTTGTACAGCTGCTGGAGTTAGGAACAACTCCACCTATCAAACTGAGACCACACATTGCCAGCCTGAAAAGGCTCCTGAGCAATGGACCAAGGCTAAAAGTGAGTTTCATCCCTAGAAACCTGAATAATGTTGTAGATGCCTTGGCTAAGCATGTTGCACAATCTAATTCGCCCTTTTTCTTTTCTAGAAATAAGCCTGTTTGGCTCAATATCAATATTGATGTACCCATGAACTCAATTTTAACCTGCATCAGAGAGCAGGATAAATAATAATCTCTCTATTTTTTCCCAAAAAAAAAATGTAGATCATGTTCATTTTGTAATTTAATATATATGTGTATATATAACGTACATCGTATCATAACTAAGAAAATAAAAAAGAATAACAAAAGCAATATGTCCTTGTTGAGGACGCGTTGCTCAGATGGGGGCAATGAGTCCCAACTTTGGATGTATTATTTTTTTAAAATAACAATACGTCTCTCGAGCGGACATATTAACCCCATCAATAGCAATGTGTCATCTTTGGAGACGCATTGCCTCAAAAGCATGCTACTATGATAATTAAATTTTGAATCATGTCATTTAATAATTAAAATAGCGAAACATGTCATTTTAATTTTTTAGCCGAAATGATACTATTGTGGTCTACAGAAGATTTGTAGTTTAATGTGATACCCTAACACAAACATATCACTTAAGCATTAGTGATGCCACATGTATGTAGCTTGCTATATGGATTAGATAATTTCCTACATTGTTGCAGAAGGCGTGGATTTACTTACCTTTTTGGATCGTTGGTTTCATTTGATAGTAAGAATATTTATACACAGAGACACGGTAACCTAGGACTGACAAGAGAACCATGCTAAGACCTAACTTCAAAAGGGACGTAGATGACATCCAAAGACTGATTGACAATGTTTCCAATAATGGCATAAAGTAACTAAAACAAAGCACATGGTTAGACTTCGTCCAAGGACAAAGCTAATGCTTTGGAGCGTTGCGCCCGTCATAGGTACATCAACTAGATTACATCCTCACAATAAAAAAACAAGGAAATGCATCGTTTAATGGAGTGATAATAATATACAAGTGGAAGTGTAGGTTGTTGGGGAAGTCACCTCGATATAGACTCTCTGAAATAACATATCGTTTCTCTCCGGTGTCGAGCTACTAGAGAATTACGATATAACGGCTCAAACCCTTTGTCAACATTTTTTTCCCCAACTGTACACACCCATGCCCATCCAAGTTGTTCATAAGCCCAGCATTCATTCTTATGACGGACTCGGGATATATGTCTGGTGTGTTTAGTAGAAAATCCTAGTTATTGTAAGATATCATCTTCATCAAAATGAATGATTCATACACTAGAGGAAAAAGGTCAATGGTCCACAAGAAAAATTGTGGACTATGCTTCACAATTCATGATTTAAACCTCAACCATAAATTAACCATGGATTATTACCGTAGATTAGGTATTTGTATACTATTCCCAATACTCCACAGTTAAACCCATCAACTCATATAAAACCATCGAATGTTTTTACTTCTATACATCAATAAAACATTTTCTAATGGACTACGGTAATTGAGGACTATAGCTATTTTTATTGCTTAAAATTTGTGGACTAGTGTTATTTTTTTTATAATAGTTAAAAACATTAAAGTTGATTGTGAAAATTGTGGATTATTTTATTTTTATTCAGACACCAAAATTGTAAATATTCAATCTCATTTAAATTAGATATCACATCAAAAAAATGTGACACGTTGCAATATTTATGATTGAAACATTTAAAAATCACAAAGAATTCCAAAAATAACATTTGTTTGTTTGAAACTATTCAAAGATTATAATAGTTCAATAACGCTCTATTCAACTTGGTGCACAATAGATTATATTGATCCCCGCATAACTTTTGTGATGTCCCAACGTGCCACAAACATTATTACTCAAAACTAAAGTGCAGAAACAAGATTAACATGTGGATTACCAGCAAATACAAGAAATAAAAACCGATTTCATAAAAGCACCATAAGCTGAAACTTATCACATATAGGTCCACGAGCCTATCACATGCATTATATATCATATCACAAGGTTCTTACATCATTGTTCTTGTCCTCAACCTGTTACATAAGATATTTGTTCCACATACATACATGTATATCTTCCACAACTTTACAACAAAAGGCACACAAGCTAAGAACCTCGTATCGGTAACACCTCTACAAAACACATCAAAACACCCCCAAGGACCTGAGTGTATAAGGAGGACTCTGAAACTCTATAAACAAAAGAATAGCAATACCATCAACCTGATCAACTACAACTCTTGTTGTTGCTCTTCCTCAGCTGTACGATCTCCACAACATCATGCATGATCACCTAAAAGATTTGGAAGCTCACGAGGTGAGACCAAACATCCCAATGAGATATATAACTCTCTACCAAGTCTATTAAAGCACATAAACTTAGCATGTTGAGCGGATTCAACTAATTGATATGTATGTAATAGATAAAGTAGATTAAGCAAAACTAGGCGATTTAGAGCAGTATAACAATCAATATTCTAAGAAGGAATATGAAAAATATAGATATTCTCTATCAGTAAAACTATACAAACAAGGAAAGGCTTCAACCCATGTTATTTGCATTTGTCCCTACACACAAATACTACACGGTTGTATTACATCTTTATTAATTCCCTGAGGAGATGAGGTATACCACTCATGCTCCAACTGACCACTACTAAGTCGAAATCAGTGCTATACAAGGTCAATGGAAGAGCCAGAATCCATGACCTCCCCAACACCTCTTGGTCAACATAAGAGAAAACATTGCAGAGACATATCAAGTCTAACTACAAAATAGCCTAGCCTACCTTGGTATATAGGCACATCACTAGTGAAACTGATCTACAACCCCCATTCACACTCCTACCAGGGTATGGCCCGCGACCAATCCTGTGAAAGTATCAGAAGTATATATTGAGTCACATCACTGAGTTACGACTCGTAGCCACACTCCTACAAGGGTATGGCCCACAACCAACCATGTGAATATGTATACTCAATAGTATACGACTCCAAGCTTCCACTAAGGGAGAACTCGTTACACCATCCAACACTAAGACTGACACTGGAATAGATCTAAAGCATAGGGCAACTACATGGTTAAGGCTTCCCTTGATTAGTTATTCCAATTAAGTGTCTTTTAGCATGAATCAAGTTATAATGTACAAAGACAAAACAAACTCTACAAGAATAAGAGCATACTACAACTTCAAAAAATATAAAATGTATAAGGTGTGAACTTGTCACATCATCACATAGCACAATAGCACTGTCATTTACACGGACATTATCAATGTCACATCACTGGGGATATCAATCCCTCAATCACATCATTGGAGGATGACCCCTCACACTAGGCATTAAGCCTCTTCCAGGTCATGAGACTCAATCCCATTATTCATGTATCATATGTTTCTCAAAATGCCTAATAGAAGTTCATAGTCCGCATCATGTGTCACCTCATATTCACCATATCATATACTGGCTTTGTAATTCTAATTCATATCACTTACAAGTTTAGGGATCCATAAATAGGATAAAGAGAGAGAGAAAACATTAATAACCTCTTCAAGGAAGAGAAACAAACACATCATCTGAACCAACATTTGGGGTTCGGGTTTTATTGTATAACTGTTTAGGATTTTGTTGCCTAAGCAATCACCAAACCCTAGGTACACCGCTTCCCACGTTCTTGGAACATATTAGGTTAAGCCTCATTACTCTGTTATGAGTTGATCATTATCTCAACAACACTAAGTATTATATCATTCATATGTATACATGAACCCATCCCACTATGTTGTACATAGATAGAAACCATGCATCATGTATATGCATTAATCATCCACCACATGCATGTGTCACAACCCACCATCACATACATGTCTCGAGCACCATCATGCATGGTGTCCCGACCATCACCCACAACAAGCACTTGGTCTCGATCGAGACATGTCACTGGGGTCACGACCGAGATGCAACAACAAACAAGGCATCATGACCAAAACAAGAACTAGGTGTCATGACCACCTACAACATGGCGTCGCGACTGTAACATAAATAGGGTGTCATGACCACCTAGCAACATGGCGTCATGACCAATACAGAAATAGGGTGTCTTGATCTAGGAATTATGATCACTTCAAAGGAGGCATCTCGATGAAGATCAAACACATGTCTCGACAAACCTGAAATAGGCGTGATAGCCAAGCAGCAAAGCAACATCTCGACCAACAGAAAAATGAGGTGTCTCGACCACAACTCAAGAAGGTCTCGACGGTCCATCACAATAGGTGTTACGACCCTAAACTCACATGGAGTCTCGACTACAACCAAGGGAAACATCTCAACCAAAATAGAAGTCAGGTCATGACCAACCAAATTCAAACAAAGGGTATAAACCAAGATGAATCATGTGTCTCAATCCAAAGACAAAAGCATGGTGTTATGACCACTAAGGTTGAGGCACCATAGCAACACTTAAACCTCATCAAATAGAGAGGAACCACGATCAAAATAGAAGTTAAACATGACCAAAACATGAGATAACATCAAAGAAGACCACCATCAACTAGGAGGAAAACTCCACAAAAAAGGAACACCAAAAACCCTAAAACATACACCATGAGAAACACCATGGAAAACCTCATGCAAGGGAGATAACCCCCATTTAACACATCAAAAATAGAACCTAAACTTAAAGATACAACAAGTTACATGAACATTATGCATGTGACCAAAACTAAAGTCAGAAGATAGGAGAGGTCACACATATCACCATCTTGGCAAGCTCCAATCACACGATCACCAATGATTATGAATCTCCATAAAAGGCTCCACTTTTGGCCACAAGAACACCTCAAAAAAAGAAGGTACCAAGTTCAAAGGCTTCCCAAGAAAAGGGGATAAAATATCCCTTGGCCAAACCAAAGGATGATGTCGAAAAAGAGAGAAGAAACTCCTCGTTTGGGTGCCTCCTTGTCAAAACATGGCCTATGATGCTTGTGATGAGGAGCTAGATATCAAGAATGGACACCATTGATAGTCCATAGTGTAAGGCTGAGAAAAGATAAGAAGATGGGGTATAAGATCCAAGGAAACATTACCAAAAAAATGCATACACTTAACAAGGTTGAAGATGAGCAAGAGTCACCACATGCAAGGGATCCAATCAACAAAGCTCCAAGAAATCAGTCCTTCTAGGTCCTCAAAGCTCCAAGGACGAGCAAGAAAGGAAGGAGAAGGATAACGGCCTAAAAGGGTTACTTGTATGGAAAGAAGAGGGTTTATATAGAAAAGGAGGAGTGAGGTCAGGTGAGATGAGGTGTCACCACCTAAAGGCATCCAAGGTACACTTCTCCACCCAAGAAACCAACATGCAACCACTTAAAACATGCATACACAATATAGTGATATAACTTATGTTGGGTCTTGACCACTTAGGTCCCCAACACTTGGTTTTGGTCACAACACATCAAGAGACATCGAAACAAAAGCAACACATACAGCCTGGTCGACACAAAGGTCACCAAGACACCAAGGTCGAAACACAAAAGGACAAACTATCTCATCCCAACACTCCAAGACCATCATGCTCAAGACAGAATTACCTAGAGGAGGTGTATCGGTTAAGACACTCATAAGTCACATCCTCAAGGTCGAGACAAGATTGAGACACACCCATCCAAGCACACATGGTCGAGACACTAAAAAACCGTAGGAACCATAATCATCTCTAGGGATGCCATCACTCATACAAGCCCCAAACAAGGCACCACAAAGCATCACATTCTCTCTCATGAAGTGAAGAAAGAGAAGGAAAACTCTAGTTGTGGAAAATTGCTAGATAACCCTCATATTTTGATAAATTCCAATTTGACCTAAAACAAGCACATAAAACACTAATATCATCCAAACAAGCTCAAACTAGAAACTTAAGCTCTCCACAAGATCTAAAAACATCCCAAAGGATCAGAGAAGGGTTCTAAGCACCTAATCCTATAAAAATAAATAGGGTTAGCCAAAAACCTAGGTCAGGGATCTTATAAGTCATAAACCTCTAACAAGGATTTCACCCCTGAAATCCCAAGAGAAAAGAGATGGTACTTCCTACGCATATATTCCTCAAGCTCCCACGTCTATGAGTAATAGGAAAAGAACAACTATTCATCACCACTTGGGTCATCAAAAGAGTGTGTAGGATGTAGATCAACCAAAAGGGATATATGGCAGATGCAGACATATCAGAATGAAATAACTCCATCTGACCTATCTCTACTCACAGATTCACCTCTCCCTCCAGTTGACCCAAGGTGTAAAGTCAAGTCATCGCCGGTTGTACTCCTCATCCCTCACTAGCCTATCTAGAGGAACCAACCTGTGATGCATGTCCATGTCCTTTTCTACCATAGTTGTACTGTTGTCTCTGTGAGCCCTGGCTCTGCCTCGGTTGCTGGGTCACCTCACCCTCTTTCAGTAGACACTCTCACCTCAGATGTCCTACCTATCCACACTTGTGGTAGGTCCTTGTCTCATATTGTGGCCTAGATGGCTCTGTCACTAACACATATGTTGTATTGTTTGCTCCAATAGGTGGAAAATTGTGGCCTCTACTCTTGCTCGATAATAGCTATGTTTGTCTTGTTGGTGTCTGTTGTAATGGTGGATTTGCGAACCTAGGATCCTTAAAGC
This sequence comes from Alisma plantago-aquatica, assembly GCA_963693085.1. Lineage (NCBI taxonomy): Eukaryota > Viridiplantae > Streptophyta > Magnoliopsida > Alismatales > Alismataceae > Alisma > Alisma plantago-aquatica. Next base: position 1,486,368,829 of record OY856410.1, on the reverse strand, counting down.
CACCGGACGACTATTCTTGATATTGTGTAGGCCTTTTCTTAGAACCCTTCTCACACTTCTCGACCACAAATCTCTCTATCCTCCTAGAAGACTCTACAAATGTGGCAAAATGATATCTGTTCTCTAAGGCTTCCACAAACATCGTCAACTCCATATTCAACCCCTTCTCAAAGTTTATGATTCTCTCCTGATAAGTAGCGGACATTTGAGAACAAAACCTCAAAAACTCCATAAAATTCACATCTTACTCATTTATTGACATGGATACCTACCACATCTTGTCAAACGAGATGATTTTCTCATCCAAATAGGTCTGAGGGAAGTACTAACTCACAAACTCCCGTTGGAGCTCCTCCCAACCAATCATAACACCTGACCTTTTCTTCTCTTCAATGGCCCACTAATGGCCAACACTCCCTTTCAAAAGATAATCCACAAGATTCACCTTGTCTTCCTCGGGGATGTTGAGGATCTTAAAGGAATTCTCTAACTCCTTCAACCAAAGATCTACATCCATTGGATCTACTATACCAGCATACTCGACACCTCCAACTCGTCTCAACCTCTCAAAGGTCTTCCCAAAACCTGAAGATTCCACATTGGGGACTGCTATTCTCATTTGTTGATTGGACATTTTGTCTGCCATATGTGTAATCGCGGCCATAAACTATCCAAACATGGATCGAAAGGTAGGGTTTTCCATCATGGCCAGGTCAACCTGGAGCATCTCAGGCACTCGATCTTCTCTTGCCCGGTCCCTTGCACCACCTACAGGTGTAGCAACACTGCTCTCTACAGCATGCTCTTCGTGTTCTCAAGACATCTTTTCATCTCTTTTTTTTCTTCTACATAAGTAGAAACCACTATAAGACATACCAGAGGACACTAGAATAGACATAAACCCTAGTCCTACGTCATTGTAGATTGGAAAACCTAAGATCTGATACCAACCACATTGTGATGCCCTGACGCGCCAAAAATGAGATTACTCAAAACTAAGTGCGAAAACAACATTCACATGTTGATTACCAGAAAACATAGGAAATTAAAACAGATTTCATAAAAGCACCATAAGCTAAAAACTTGTCACATATAGGTTCACAAGCCTATCACATGCATCATATATCATATCACAAGATTCTCACATCATCTTGTCATCAACCATTTACATAAGATACATGTTCCACATACATACATGTATATCTTCCATAACTATACAACAAAAGGCACACAAGCCAAGGACCTTGTATTGGTAACACCTCTACAAAACACATCAAAACACCCCCAAGGACCTGAGTATATAGGGACGACTCTAGGACACTATCAACAAAAGACTAACAACACCTCCAACCTGATCATCTACTACTCTTATTGCTTCTCTTCCATTGATGCATGATCTCTAACTTGTCGTGCACGACCACCTAAAAGATGTGGAAACCCACAACGTGCGACAAAACATCCCAACGAGAGATATAAATTTGTGCCAACATTTATTAAAGCACATATACTAAGTAGATATCTAATAATGCTTAGTAGGTTGAGTAGATTCAGCTAAATGATATGTATGTAACAGATAAAATAGATTAAGAAAAACTAGGCAATTACCATAGAGAAATAGAACAATCAATACTCTAAGAAGGAATATGAAGTGCATGCATATTCTTTATCAGTAAAACTTTACAAAAAGAAGGAAAGGCTTCAACCAATGTTGTTCGCATTTATCCCTATGCAAAAATACCACACATATGTATTAAATCTTTTATTAATGCCCTAAGGAGATGAGGTATACAACTCATGCTCCAACTGACCACAACTAAGTCGTAACAAGTTCCATACAAGGTCAGTGCAAGAGAAGTAATCCATGACCTTCCTGAAACCTCTTGGTCAGCATAAGAGAAAACACCATAGAGACATATCAAGTCAATTGCAAAACAACCTAGCCTTCCTTGGTATATAGGCAGAACACTAGTGAAACTTTGCTACGACCCGCAATCGCACTCCTGCCAGGGTATGACCTACAGCCAATCTTGTGAAAGCATCACAAGTATATATTGAGTCACATCATTGAGTTACAACATGTAGCCTCACTCCTACCAGGGTATGGCCCACAACCAATCATGTCAATGTGTATACTCAATAGTATACAACTCCAAGCTTCCACTCCCATTTCACCATCCAACACTAAGACTGACACTGAAATGGATCTATGATATAGGAAAACTACATAATTAAGGTTCCACATGAATAGTTATGTCAATTAAGTGTCTTTGAGCATCAATCAAGTTACCAAGTACAAAGCCAAAACAAACTCTACAAGAATAAGAGCATTATACAACTTCATAAGATATATAGCGTATAAGGTATGAACTTGTTACATCATCACATAGCATCACTAGGGATATAAGTCCCTCAATCACATCATTGGAGGATGACCTCTCACACTAGGCATTAAGCCTCTTCCAGGTCATGAGACTCAATCACATCATTCCTGTATGGGTCATAAAATTTCATAGTCATCATCCTATGTCACCTCATATTCACTATAGAATATACTAGCTATGTTATTTGAAATCATATCACCTACAAGGTTAGGGATTCATAAATAGGAGAGAGAGAAAATATCATTATATGATAACCTCTTCAAGGAAGAGAAACAAATACATCACCTTCCCAACATTTAGGGTTAGGATTTTATTATATAACAAATTATGGTTTTGTAGCCGCTTTCTTGGAACATATTAGGTTAAGCCTCATTACTCGGTTATGAGTAGATCATTATCTCAATAACACAAAGTATTACATCATTCATAAGTATACATGTACCCATCCCAATATGTTGTACATAGATTGCAACCATGCATAATGTATGTGTATCCATCATCCATCACAAGGCACATCCTCGAGGTTGAGACACACCCAACCAAGCACACATGGTTGAGACACTAAAATACCCTAGAAACCCTAATCACCTCTAGGGATTCCATCACTCATTCAAGGCTCTACCACGGTTCCCAAAAGCATCACATTCTCTCTCATGAAGTAAAAGAAGAGAAGGAACACTCCAATTATGGAAAATTGCAAGATAACCCTCATATTTGGGAAAATTACAATTTGACCCAAATTAAGCACATAAAGCACAAACATCATCCAAACAAGCTCAAACTTGAAACTTAAGCTATACACAAGCTCTAAAGGCATCCCTAGGATGAGAGAAGGGTTCTAAGCACATAATCAAGCCAAAAAAATAGGGTTAGCCCAAAACCCAGGTCAAGGATCTTCCAAGTTTGAATTTAGAAATTTCATTATATATGAATTAAGAATCTAACAGATGTTGTTGTAAGATAGTACAACAAACTAGTAGTTACTACAACAATGTTGTATGATATATTTTTTAGATTAAAAAATAAATTTTATAAAAAATCCATACGTTTGAAACAATTCAAAACACAATTTCTCGATCAGTTTCAGTTTGAGATTATTATCAGCACTTTGCCAACAATTTTAAAAATACCCTGGTATTTCGTATAAGTTTTAAACTTAAATATCACAACATATTGTTATTTAAGAATCTGATATGGTATGGTACATAGTAGAAGTAGAAAAAAAATATTGTATGATATCTTAGTCTCTTCTGGATTTTCCCAAAGTATGACTTCTTTCCCAAATATGTTTGCATGATAGTCATATTCCTACAAACTTAAATATTCAAGTTTAATATACATGATAAAATAAATTACTTTACTACTCCCGCACCCGCACGGAACGGCTCTGGCGATTGCAGCGGCGATCTAGGGTTCCCTCTGCACGCGGCCCTCCATCCTGGGGGAGGGTGTCTGGTGTTAGTCTGAAGCCGCCACCGTCTCCCCCCGGGCATCTTCATCGACTTGCCTCTGAATTATGGATCTATTTGAAGGTGCTTCTCTGATCTTCTCCTCTCATCCTCCCTTGGCGGCTGGCGTGCATTCTGGAAGTGGTCGGGCCTTTTGCGGTGGTGTGTGTCTCGAGGGGGGGATGTAGCGCTCTTCTCATTGGCGTCTTTCTTCTCAGATCTGCCTCGGGACTGAGTGGAGTAGGTTTTTTGGAGGTCTGCGGTCGTCAGATCCAACGGGGGTGGATTTGCCCTCTTTTTTTCTTTCTTTGTTCTTCCTAGTCTTTTTCTCTGTGTCAGTCTCTCTGTGGTGGTCTTTTTTTGGTTGTGACTTGGATTCCTTCTTGGGCGGACGGTGAGCTCGGGCACCCTAGGTGCTTCGGGCAGAGGAGGATTAAGCTGGGTTTGTGCTTTGTGCAGGTCTTCCGCCCCCTGCTCGCAGTGGTGGTCGGGAGTGGTGGTAGGGTTCCTGTCACCCTCTACTCCCCACCGTTGTATCCGCATGAGCCATCCTTCCTCTATATTTGCATCGCTGGGGTTTGGCTTCCTTCTCGGGTCTCTTGGTTGGTGCACCCTTAGTGCTCGACGTTTTTTTTTGTGTTAACGTTGTGTTGTTGGGTGGCTCCTTGGCCAGTTTGTTTTTTATTTTTGCTTCTTTGCTGGTAGTTGTGTTTCTATTCCTGTTTGTGTGCATGGTGTTGTGTTTGTGTTGTTTCTTTGTGGTCGAGCTCTTTTTCAGGTGATCATTCATTGTCTTCATGATGGTAACCTCTGCTAGCGGCTATGCAAACTCCTCACCCGATGTACTCATAGGCTCTTCTAGATTGATGAATTCCATCCCAGATAGCTATTTTAGACAACCACTATAAGAGGTGGACGATGCAGAAACGTACCTATCACATCCCAATCTGAGCCCTGTGCTATGTATTTTCACAAAAGGAGTTGTTGCTTGGTTACTTGATGAGAGATGACTATCTTGTAGATGTCATATGGCTTACTTTTAATGAGATTGAGATATTTTAAAAAAAAATACTTTCCAACATTCATTTATATACATAAGTTCATAATATTTTTAAAATGATATACAATGTGTCATATTATATATGCATGTTATTATTTCATAATAAAGCAATAGAATGCAATACAACTGCATCATGTAAAAGTAAATTCAAAGATGTATGTACCTATATTAATATAGTGACATATAAAATCATACATGCATTATTTTAACAATTCATCTAGTATTTGACAATAAGAAAAGAAAAAATACACTAGTAACATATAACTTGAAGAAAAAAAGAATTACTTATTATGATATTTCATATATAATGACGTTTGGGTGAAACCGATTCTTAAATTGAGGGACCAAATCAAACACCCATATTGGAAGATCTCGGGGACTTAATAGTTAGTTGCTTAGTTCTGGAAACATGGATTTGGGACAAAGAATTTCTATTTCATTAGTTCATTGATGAAGTGGAATAACTTATCCTAAAAATAGAGGTTCTAATTGAAGCTACCCATGCTGAATACAGAGCCTGGCTTCATACTATAGATGGAAAGTTCTCCACAAGCTTGACGTACCATATAATAAGGGAGCAGAAGGAAACTGTATGCCAGGGTGATAGTGGGAGTATATGGAAGCTACAAGTGTTGACGAGAATTAGAATGTTTGCATGGTTGGTCCTCCATGGTGCATTGCTAACAAAGTACTACTGAAGGGCAAGACATATGGTTGTGGATGGTCTATGTACTAAATTTCGAACGGTTGATGAATCATCCTTCCATGCACTATGGGATTGTGATGGAGTTAAGGGAGTGTGGTGCAAGTTTCTCACAATGGTAGAAAAAGTTATATTCTTTAGATCTGTAACTAGGGAAGGATGGCTGAAAATGGTTTACATACATTTTAGTCTTATGAAAGATACCTTCTGGATAACATGTCATAACTTGTGGAGCTTCAGGAACAATGTGATCTTTGAGGGAGAGGTTAAGCATCTTGAACGTCAAGTCAGTTGTATTAGAAAGGCAATACATCTCAATAATGAAACCTGGATGAGGAATACAATCAATCAATGCCCGACTAGGTCTTGTCAATGGAGCAAGCCAGAGCTTACCCAGTCAAGCTAAACATAGACACATCAGTTCAAAGAAAAGGAACAGCGATGGTGGTGGTTACTAGGGACTCACAAGGTCATTGGTTAGGGGGGTGGTCAAGGAAGTTACTAACTTTGTTTTTCAGTGCCGCAGAGTTAGTGTGAATCCATCTAGACTTCGGACATATTGGAGAAATGTGTGAGCAAGAAGCATTGTTGAGACAGACTGCTTGATAGAGACAAATTTGCTAGAGGAGGATGCTAACAGCTACCCAAAATTCACCTACTAGATGACCAGATTTAGAAAGGAGAGACTGGGGAACACGCAGATACAATATGTAGGATGAGAGTGCAATTCAATTGCAGATGGTCTTTTAAAATTACAACTCCATTGCAGTTCGATCCAGGAGACTTATGATGTCCCTCCAAGATGGATCATTAGGACTTTCCTCCCAGAAGGTCCTGGTGAAAGCAATTCAACAGATACATGATCCTTGTATGAGAATAGAGAGTGTATCGAAAACAATGTCTTGCATCAGCCCGTAAGATAAATAAATAAGGTCATTGTTTGTTTTAAAAAAATGGATGTTAGTAATCTTTTCCAAAGAAAAACTGTGTCATATCAACATATTGATTGACCTATAGAAGTGGGTAAAATGTAGTTGTGTCATTATCTTTAAGAATTTAATAATTTTGTTGATAGAAAACATTCTCTTTGTCAAATTAAGATTTTTTATTGTGGGTTCTATAATGCACTAAAAATCTTCTTCTAGAATTTTGGGTTGAATCATTCTTCAATTCCTTTTTAAAATAATTGCAAAAATTGTCAGTTTAAGGTATATTTAGAATTTAAAATGCTTGTATTATTATGGAATTTAATAATTGTTTAAACATGTATAACCATACTTTGAATTATTAGAACATCTATACATGACTGAACTTAAAAGGAAAACTAGAAAAGTACTAATCCTAGTATTCATATCATATTGATGAATGCATATTCATCCTAGATTTAGCTGTATTTTCTATATATCTTTGTACTCATGTTTACCATTTTAGTTTAGAAATAAATAACATTTCAAATTTATTGATTTTATGTGAACTTATAACGTTGTGATCCATTTCCATAGAAGGCTTGAGATCCATTGGATTGTAGGAGTGTAGGAGGCGGTGGTCCTGCTAACTGACTAGTCAGAACCATGAAATTTTGAATAAGTAAATCATATTTTTATGAACTATTCCTTCATTGGTTTGGAAGCCATCATTTTACAATACACCTACAAAAACACCAATTGACATTGATATGCCCTTCCATCGATTGTCATTTCTTTAGTAGAAGCTCCATCGATGTAGACCATTGACCTTATGCCAATATCTCCACCCTCTGGTTGGGGCTTACATATACATGAACCATCAATTTCAATCATAATGACCTTCCTTTGGTTGGAAACCGAAGGAATCCCCTTGTGTCTAGAAGCGATCACCTACCAATGGTCATTCTGTGCTAAGTGGCTTCTAATGGTCACTCTAACCCTCCCTTCCAATGGAAAACTTACTCTTGACTATTGATGATTGGATGAACTCCACCTTTCTATGTCATTCTATATCACCTTTTGATGTTTTCTCTACACCTTCAAATTGAAGGAAATCATACATGCACCTTCTGATGGACATTTTGCTTTTACCAACCGATGGATCTCGTGCTTAGTCTTTTGATGCTTGTGTTGACACCCCTTTTGATGATCCAGCTAACCATTCGTCTACCGATGGATATAATAAATGTTGTGAGACTCTTTGTTTACTTATGGAATTACTACAGATTGTGGACCCTTTGCCTTCTGCACGCCATCACCATCTCTTCACCCTCATGGCGGCCAAGGCCTTACTCCATGGAGGCTATGTGGGTTCCAGACCCTATCCTACACCTATATAAAAGACCAACACCTATCGAAAAAGGGATCCACCCTTTGATGCCCTAATGCTTCTACTTTTTCTACCTGCCTTTTACCTTCAGCCACCTTCGACCCATACCATTGGTTGATGAACGTAAAGTGAAGGTGCTTCCCTCTCCACTGCTGTCAAGGTACCAAGACCAGGCCTTGACATGGGCCTATTCTATAACATCTCCTTCCATCAGTTGACTACATCTTCCATCGCGAACCTGCTGCTTTCTCCACATAATAGTAGATCTAGTACACAAGTGAGGAAGACTGATGGAGCTAGTCCATCCTGAAGAATGTCCAGAGGTGTTTTTTTTCTTGTCCATCAACACCATCATCTTATAGTTTGTAGAGCTATGTTTGAACACCATCACTGAGACTCATTATTATGTTATCATGGCATTCTTCTCCTTTTTCCTTGCTACTTTTTTTACTGATGCCATGAGTGAGTAATTCTCTCATTAGGGTGTGGCCCCACTACCCGGTTTTGCACTTGCAACTGCATCTATTTTTGTGTGATCTGTTACATGTTTAGAATCAATCATTTGATGTTTGTACTTTTATTGGACCAGTACGTTTACATGTTTTTCATGACCTTGGATGTAGAGAACTTTGAACCTAAAATCTAGAATATTGATTCGATTCTATTTAAACTCTTGATTAGAATTTCAAATACTTGTTTGTTGAGGCAATAGATGTATGATCTCTAGGTATCGTCTCACTGATTTAAGAGTGATATTTGTTTGGGCTTTTATCCAAACATCAAAAGGAAGATTTTTATGGCCTCAACATATACATTTTCATGCTTAATTTGATACACTGAGAGAGTTAATGATAGGTAAAGATGGCAAAAATCATTCCACCCTATTGTTCCCATCCATTGATTTATCAAGCATTTAATTTAGACCTTTTACTATTTGAAACTTTAGTGCAAACAACCAATTCCAAATCTTGTGTTAAATACTAGTTCTTGTATGGTTATTTTGATCAAATTACTTCTTAAATACTTTTTTTTCAGGCAATACTGAATTATACTACAAAAAGAACTGTCCTCTTGCGGGTGATGATTATTGTACCTATTTAGGTAAATGTCTAGGGAATGTACCCCAAGTGAAATTTCTCATGTAATATGAAGCACCTCATACACACACAAAGACACACACAAAAACATATATACATATATATAAACACATTCAAATATATAGATGCATATATATATGTATATGTATATATAAGGATGCTTAACTTCATATCTTCATTGAACCAGATGTGATATCAAATATGAATATATTTGTTCAAGAGCATCTACAATGAATAAGTATACATATTTATCATTCACCATATCATATTTCTTCTGAGAAATTTATAATGGAGGTATTTCAATACATATATGACATGGAATTATATATTTACAAGAGATCTACAATTATCTATACCAAATTATAGCCCATATGCAAGTTTGAAATAGAATTAATTATGTAGTAGATAATGCCTAATTTGATATTTTTATTTTGGTACTCATCAATTATAAATATTTATTAATAAAACCTTTATTTAGTTGATCATATATCTAGACACTTCCCTATTAAATTTGATTCCAATAATTATAAAACAAAGAAGGAGGATTACTCCATTTAAATATGCCATCCAATTATATGACATTCTTTCTTCCAATCCAACTTTAATAACCAAAATATGGAATTATAAAAAATCATAGTGGCCCCACTACTTCCGCACAAAAACATCCTCTCATTTTTTGTAATTTTGTCCCAATCCAACAAGAATAATAGATAAATGTGCATTTCTACAATATTAGAAAAGGAAAATAGATAAAGATAGACGCCAAAATAACATAAAATTATGATTTTAAATGGTAAATAAAAAATAGTGTCTTGTTATTAATATGCATGGTCACGTGTGTTTACTAGTAATAGAAAGGCCAACACACATACAAACAACTAATCCAGCCTCACCCAATCACACAATTGTATCGTTTTATAACCCTCACCCCTTTCTTTTTAAGTACCTCCGTCTTATTCTCCCTATACAACTATACTAGACAAGCTTCACAAAGAGCATTAGTATTCAAGGAATTGTGAAATGAACGTTTTCCCAGAATCAACTATAAGCACGAAACATATTTCCTTCTCAGAATTCAATGGTAAATGTATCATTTAAGATTACTAATAAACTTTATGCTTGAGTAAGTCTTCCATCATTTAATAAGAAACATTATTAAAGAGTAAGGGTCTGCATAAATGCCCACAACTATGTTCTTAGGGGTTAAGCATAATATGTAAGATCTCTATCACACATTAAGGAAAGGCAAGAAATAGGTATATTAAAGCATACAAAGGAAGATATAAACTTTGACGAAGGTTCATCCCAAGTAAGTGAGGATCAAGATCTATAAATAACCACCAAATATAATTTTTCATATATATGTACCATATCAAAATTTGTAACCATATAGAAAAATAAGGACATGAAATGCAATAAAAAATTAAATAATATACTCAACTTGAATATTCATGTATTTCCAGAAATTAACCCAATATAGGTACATGTAAGAAAAATTCAAAACAATATGAAACTTTTCCACTTCACCATTTTGTAATCATTCCCCCAATGATGGTGCTTCCTTCCTCATCAAGAAACATCCATATTTCTATTACAACGTGATCATTTTCTACCATGATTTAGATTGTGTATTTTTGGTAAGCATGAGGAGAATGACATGTGGTCTCTAAGTCTATATGTTTTCTCCAATAGGAGTTTGAAGAGGATGAGTGGAAATAGTAGAAGGAAATGAAGGAGGAACATATCATAAAGATGAATTCAAGGGGAAGAAGAGGAGAAGAAGAAGTGGCTACAAAGGAAAGGAAAAGGAGATAAAAAAAGTCTGATGGTGAAGCGGGGAGAAGAGGTTGAGGTAGTGAGGGATGAGGAGAAGAAGATCATAGGGGAAGACGGGGGAGGAAACACACACACTAAAAAGGAATGTGGCCAGATGAAGGACAGGGAACATGGTTGAGAGGAGCAGAGAAGATATAGAGGAGGAGGAGTAGGGCCAAATACAATAGAGAAGTATGGGATGACAAAGGATGCTAGGGCAAACACTAAAGGAGGAAGGCAGTCATAGCCACCAAAATGAAAGAGAACGCAAGGAGAGGATGAATCACACATGTTATTCATTCATTACTAGAATATACAAAGTTAGGTTGGAAAATTAGAAAGTTGTCCGTTGCAGTTGTAGATTTTACTATTGGATTGGGAATTTTAGAGGAAACAAAACTTGTTTCTTAGGCGGTGAGGATGGAGTGAAAACTTTTCCAATGTAGATTCTAGCATGATTTTTTATAGTATCTAAATGTGTGTTATATTATTTCAAAACATGTGTCGAATTATACCACCTCTTCAACGAGTGATCATTTTATTGAGAAATCACGTGAAAATATTTATCAAGCATATAGAACCTATTAAAAAACAAAAAAATAATAGTTAAGGATGATATAATTTATAAAATTTGAGGTAATTTACTAAGTGAAGTAGAAAATGTGACCACATCAAACTCCACATATATATATTCTTTCATGTCGACACAAAATATGAAATCATCATTATCAGGAAATCAACTAAAGAAATAATTGAGTTAAATATTAAATAATAGATGTATCCAATTTTGAGCCAACAACAAAACTATTTCAAGCATAATATTCGATCAACATGTTCCTCTATTATTTAATTTTAAAATAGAAGTCATCTCTAAAACTAGAAGCAATTAAAGTGTTAAATTCATAAACATCTGAGTGCAATAGTGGTACCAGAGATTAAAATATGCAATAGGTCATAGATAATTAAAATGTATAATACTACATTTTAATCATTAAAATCTGGACATAAACACATGTGTAGTTTAATTAATCAATATCTTCAATGACCAAAGAGATACAATTTTATATCTCAAGTACTCTAGAATACCTCAAACTAGGGGTCTACCAGTCGAAAATTTGTATCATCAACCCATGCCACTTGGATCCGAGTTTTGAGTGTCTGTCATGCATAATTACACTCTAGATTTGCCATTGCCAATGAGGAAATCCAATTATTGATTGAAGAGAAAGTTATTTTAAAATATAGTCTATGTTTAGCATTGAGGTGTCATTTCATCGTGTAATTTATTAAACATGAGTCATCTCAATAGTAGTATGTATTAGTGAGTGTGACCCTAGAGTGGATCAACTTATCAGTATTGAGGAATAAAGTCACATACAATCCAATGAGACATATATAAATGAAGTCTATAGAGGTAGTTATCAAGAATCTAAAAAGTATGTTACATCAAAGCACTGATACTAAAGTAGTAGAAAATGAAACTATTAAATAATATCAACTATAAACTTGTTCGTCACCCTCATGGTAGGAATAAAATCAACGAATTGGTAAAATCAACTTATACAATAGACTGGCTTTAGAGGGAAATATGACCATCTCAAGTGATCTTTGATGTCTAAATGTCATGATTAAGCTTCTTTTGAAACATCCTCTCTTAGGAACCTAAATCTAGTTTGTTTGACAACAACACCTATAAAAACATAATACTAAAGGAAGTGTTAGATAGAACTTCTATGTAAAATATAACATAGGTATTAAATGATAAGGTAGAAGAGTGGTTGTTCACTTCAAAAGAGAAGTGTACTATGAAAATAGGGAACAAGAGAACAAGTAGTCAAGAGAAATAGCCTAAAATAGTAATGAGCCATCTTTTAAGGAGCATAAATAAGGAAATGGGGGTTCTAACCTTTAAAATAATTCATAAATAAAGAGTGACATAGTGCATCTGGATTTTTTGGCAGACTAGACAATTTAAAGTAGAGAGTTGTAACTTCATGTAATTTTGAATCAATGTTGGAAGGAATAAAAATTCATGAGTCAAATACATATAAAAAAGTGGAAAAGTAACTTAACTTGGTGAGAAATAGCATCATCCAATATCTATTGTTGGGAACTGGTTCCAAATCTTATAATGTGCAACTTCCGTAGGTAGTACTAGTCAAAGGAAGATACATGAAAAATACAACATGCAAAAATATCTCTTATCCCGTTACAAGATTCAAGCATAAAAGTGATATATATATATATATATATATATATATATATATATATATATATATGGCATGTGGAGTCAAAAGAACAACATAAAATGACTTCAATAACATTAATAATAAACACATGGAAATCATAATGTGCCAAGTCATACCTCAAAAATGATTTTTAAAATTTTGAAAGAGAAATTCCAATTTGGCTTCATGATTCATAATGAAAAATTAGTCTTAATGGTCCACATTCAATGTTTATGTTCACATATTAGTCTTTAAAATACCTAATAATATTTTGAAAAATAAAAGGTTGAATTACATCAAATGTTCAAAAACCTAAAGATTGACTTCTAAACCTAATCAAATTAGGTCCAAGATACAAATCAAACTATATTGATCATCATTTTGATTTTAAAATATACTTCTTTTAAATTATAATCTCTAAGATATTGTGAACTTGTTGCGGTTTATATTTTTTATAAAATTTAGCTAAAACCACATCTGAAAAGACCATGGCACCCCTATATCAAGCTTGAGGCTTAAGACTCATGGTAGGGTATCTGTGTCAAAACAAAATTCCTAGATCTTCTCATGTCAAACAAACATCTAATGAAAAAAGACTACAATAAACCCCGAAGGTATGATAAAATTTCATGTTATTTTGGAATATTGGAAAGTTTCACACGTAGAATCTTACATGTTGTGCTCACCATGAACCAACATAAGGATGAATTGTGAAATTTGTTGACCTTTCTTCCTATAGTATGGGAGCCAAATTTTAGGAAACAAGCTCGCACAAGTCCTTTACTTGTCAGATTCCGATATGTAGCAGTCATGGTTCTGGTGTCACCTGCTCGGACACCACAGGGAGACAAGGTGGTTCCTTGATGTTGGTAACATGGGATTCATGAGCAAGAAGGTTGTTTACAACAATACACAACAAATATACAATGGATATGATTGTGAGAGAATAAAGATTTAAAGTCCGGCCACCACACGCTTTCCCAATCCAATCCAAGACCTGTTGGCCAAGCTGTGATGCAATTCCAATCAAAACATTTCATATGGGATGAGAAAATGAAGAATTCCCAATTCCTGAATGCATGCGTAAAACATTCATGAGAAAGGGAAATGATTGGTGATGGAGCCCTAGTTTGGGACTCCATGTTGTGTTATTGTATTCCTTATTCCCAATAAGATATGTATAATGCATGCTACTCCCCAATAAATATATTGTTATGAAAAATGTAGTTATTGTTTCTCTTGCATGTTTTTGTAGTTACTTTGGCACTAATTGATGGAAGGGAAAGAAGATTGAAGAATCCATGAATTCCCCATTCATGGTCTAACTGAGCAATAAAGCTACCCCAACCTATCCCCAAGTGATCAAGTAGTGAGTTGAGGAAAAGAGCACCATGGAAGAACACTTAGAAGATATGTTCAAGCCATATCCCTCAAAAGGGTAGTGGTACTTCATAATGGTCATGCTACTAGCATGAAAATCATAGACTAGATCACATTTGGCACATGCCTTAGGACACCCATCCAACAAAGTTGTTATCCTCCCCATGACCATGGCGATTAGTTATTAACATGGTCATTCCACCAAATATGACATTGTCGAAGAACTCAAAAGTCCTCCCTATCTTCTCCACCACGGTCATGGAACCCACCTTGATGTTCTACCTACAATCCCCCAGCCACTGTGCCCATAACGATCATTCTACGCATGTTATTTCACCCAAAATCCATATGAGATTGCTATCTTCTCACCATGATCATTTTCTTCGACAACAGTCATTCTTACCTACACCCACCACAAACAAATTCCCTACCTAACTGTAATGCTTCCTACCTATTAATTTATTACTTTACTCCCACTTAACCCTAGACACCCTAACCTACTATATGTACACTAGTGGCGATTGAGATACTAATTTTATCCTCTCTAAACCTTAATAGATGCCACCCACTCCCATATACTCATTATATTTCATCCTCTTCAAACTTCCATTTTAAAATTCTAGTTGTATACATTTTGAGAATATCTCTTCCACATTGTATGCCACCCAACACACTTGGAGGAGGAGGAGGACGACCTTGGATATGTGGGAGTTTAAGAATGGGTCTCCTTCATTCACACCTTTGGAATTTCTACCCTCTCTTTCACATTATTTTGTTATCTCTTTGGCTTTGTGTGGAAAAGCTCTTTTGTGGGTTGTTTGGGGGTATTAATATGTAACTGTGATGCCATGTTGGAAAATGTGCAAGAAATGATGATTTCATTATCTAATTATGTATTTTTTCTTGTTCTCTTTCCCTATTTTTTATGGTTTATTGAACTATGGAATAACCAAATCTATAGGAAAACTAGTGGTTTTCAACTTTTTTGGTGGAAAAACTCCTAAGTTACCTAGAGTAACCTTGGATAGAAGTCTCTTTTTGACTTTTTCTAATAACACACATCATTTCTATTATTTATTCTTTGTTTTAGTAATTTTATTTGTGAATCTTAACTTGCTTATGTTTTCTTGGTTGTGTCTTCTGTAGGTGAGTGCATGCTCAGACACCACTCCTTATCTATGACTCTTTCTTCATAGATCCTATGATAGGTAGAAGGATAAGAAATAGTGCTTCATTCAAGTAGAAGATAAATCCATGGTAGATCAAGAAGAAGAAATGCACAAAGATGATAAACCCATTCTATCGGCACCAAAGACTCTTCATGATTATTTCACACTTGTCAACTACACCTAATTGTTTCATACAAGAGTGGATCGAATGTTAGGCAAAGTATCATCTATACCTTCAGATCTAGTAGGACTTCTTCCCAATTTATACATGTTAAAAGATAGAAACCCCTGTAAGCATATTGACTTTTTCTTGGAGAATTCTCAACCTTCTCCACCATAGTCTGATTGATGACTCTGTCCACCTTACTCTTTTCATTCTCTTTGAAAGAAAAGACCAAAGAATGGTATTCCACAAAGACAAAGGTGATGACATGGAAAGAAATTAAAATGAGTTTTGTATGACATTTAATCCAATGCAAACCTTACTCAAATGAGAAGGAATATCACCTCTTTTAGTTAAATGGTCAATGACCAATTTCATGAGTGCTAAGAAAGTTCCAAAAGCTTCTATGGTATTTTCCTCATCATTATGTAATATTGTGTCATCTAATACAACCTTTCTACCCCATATTTTCTCAAATGAGGAAAAAAATTAAAAAAAAAACTCTTCATGTGTTGGCATCTTCATGGCAAAGCCTCCCAAGGAATTATGGCCTATATTTGAACACATGGATGAGAATCCAAGACATAGGGTCTTATGTTCTATGAATAATTATATTAGGAGTATTGTTGCTTCTACATATACTCCACCATCTTCTTCTTCAAGTTAGACCAGCACAAAAGTTGTTCAGATTCATTCCGATATGATAAATTTGATGAAGATTCAGCTAGGAGGAGACTCAAATTGCTTTGTGGAATCTATTGCTTTTCCTATGGAGAAGTGTAAATCTTGAAATATTTGATAACCATTATATATTGTATAACTCTTTCATTCCTAATTGAAGAAATCATCAAAAATTTGTTGGAAACAACAAGGTGATGATATGCAAGAGTACTCATGGGAAAATCATGGCTAAAAATCTAGTTCATGATTAGAGAGTGAATTTCTCTGGAGGTCGAGAAGTATTGATGAGATTAAGATATATGATTCCACTCTTGGACAAAGAATAAATAGGATTAGACAAAGGATATAGTATTGACACTTGCTCACTATGAGGAAGGGATGATTTCTTCCCAAACCTTGGTGAACCCAAACAACGCAACTGGACATGTAGTGGTCTCTCAAGCATCCTATGGTCCACTACATATACAAGTGAAGCATGTCCAACAATATGTAGGCCCCCCTAAGCCATATGCTCCTTGACCACAACAATCCCAATTAAATTATTAATGCCCTGCTAATGCTCGTTGACCACAACAATCCCAACTAAATTATTAATGCCCTGCTAAACCTAAACTTCCACCGCAAAATCCATATAACCCTCCACCACCACCTCAACAACAAGACCTACCACATAATCCATACATACTTCAACATCCTTCCCACTACAAAAATACATAAAAACAAAACCACTACCCCCAACAACATCACAAGCTCCCCCTATTGCTCATGAGAAAATGAACGTGGTCGTCGTCTTAAGGATCGACATGGTGCTTGAGCATACAAATTGGGGTGAAGATTATTTTGATCAAGATTATCTTGAAGTTTCATTGTCATTAAAGATTTTTCATGATGCTATGAGCAAAAGGAATTCTAGTGTCATGCTTTCTTATGAGTATGTGATCCCAGGTGGTCAACTTGTGTTGCTTCATAATTCTTATTTGAGATTTTTTCTAGGTATGTTAAGATTCAGATTGTTAGAGTCATTTGGGATTAAGGAAGTGTTTCCTTATGGTGTTTTGGAACTCATTCGCACTACAGGCCAGTCTTTGAAAGTCAATGATAACCATTTAAAGGTTTACTATGGAGATGAACTCCCAAAAATTAACATTGAGGTAGACATTATTAAAATTAGAGTCAGAAACAGCCATACGAATTTTAAGGTTCAATATTCCATGATGGTCCATCTCTTTTTGAGTCAGTATACTTCTTGTACAGATACAACCAGATGTGCAAAGAAATACACAAGAAAAACTTTATAATTGAGCCTTTGATGAGAGAACTAACTAAATAGAGTCCAAATATTGAATACCATGAAGTGATCAAACATCCTCATTAGTAGGATGATGAAGAAAGTGACAGTGAAGTTGAAGAGGAGTCTATGATAGAACCAAGTTGAATATGTCTCTCTTGAGAAGACACTTACTAATGAAGAAGGCCCAAGACCTAGGAATGATCTTAATAAACTACCCGAAGGACTCAAGTATTAGTTCTTTGATAATGAAGAACACAACCCTCCATTATATGCTTTATCATATCTGAAGAACAAGAAGTAAAGCTCCTAGATGAATTAAAGCTGAGAAGAAAGGATATTGGCTATTCTATAGATGATATAGGAGGGTTAAATCTTGTCAATTGTATTCACTATATTCACCTTGAAATGGATGTGAAACCTCTAAATCAAGGGTAAATAATACCAAACAAAAACTTGAGGGAGATAATAAAGAAAGAAGTTATAAAGCTCTATGATGAAGGGATAATTTACCCAATAAGCAACAACAAATGGGTGAGCCTTGTCCATGTGGTACACATGAAGGGAGGAGAGACAATGGACAAGGTAGAAAATGGAGATAAAATAGCAACCAGAATAGTGACAAGACGGACGATATGTATTGATATGGAAATAAGAAAGCAACAACAAACAAAGATCAGTCCCCCCTTCCTTTTATCGATTAGGTGTTGGAGCGGCTAGCCCATCACTCATATTTGTTTTTGATGGATAGTCTAGTTTTTATTAAGTTCCCATACATATCAAGGACCAAGAGTAGACTGCTTTCACTTGTTTCTATGGTACCTATTCCTTCAGGCATATGCCTTTCAGTCTATGCAGCACACTTCAAACTTTTCAAAGGTGCATGATATCAATGTTCTTCGGTTTTCTATAAAACATAATGGATGTCTTTATGTATGATTTTTATGTATATGGCATGAGTTTTGATCATTGTCTGAAGAATCTTTTGCTTGCGCTAAAACACTGTAAAGAGAAACATATTGCTCTTAATTGGGAGAAATTCCACTTTATGGTGCAAGAATGGATTGTCCAGTGGCACAAAGTTTCTGAAAGAGGAATTGTGGTTGATGTCAGAAAAGTTGAGATTATATCATAATTTCCACCTCCCGAATCAATAATGGGATTAAGAAGACTATTTGGACATGTTGTCTACTACAAATGTTTTATTAAATACCTTTCCAAAATTTCAAAGCCTTTGTAATGTCTTCTAGTGATGGATGTTGTTTTTATTCTAATGAGAATTTTCTAAAAGCTTTCAACACATTGAAGAATGCTCTTACTATGCATCAATTATTCAAGGCTCAGGATAGGACCTCCCATTCAATCTAATGTGTGACAATACTGACTATATTGTGGTGTTGTATTAAGAAAAAGGAAATATAAGAAACAATATGTTATATATTATGTAATCAAGAACCTAAAAGAAGAAAAAGTTAACTACACTACAACTAAAAATGAGATGTTGGAAATATTCGATGGCTTTGACAAATTACGGTCATATCTTACATGTTCTAAAGTTATTGTGCACACAGATCATGAAGAAATCAAGTACTTGTTGATGAATAAGAATAGTAAGTCAAGGCTACTAAGATAGGCACTCCTTTTACATGATTTTGATCATAAAATTGTTTCTAAGAAGGGGTCAGAGAATGTGGTAGTCAACAACATATCAAGGATCAATGTGGAGAAGGATAACTCCCTCCCTATAAATGATAACTGCCTAGAAGAATCTCTTATGATGGTTAAGACCATGAATTCTATTGTGTTGTGGTACCTTGACATATGTAATTATTTAATGTCACACAAGTACCACCAAACATCATCTACAACTAGAAGAAGAAACATTTTTTTACCTTAAGAAATATGAGTGGGATGACTCATTGATGTTCAAGAAATGTTCAGACAACCTATATAGAAGATTTCAACCTGAGGATGAAGTTTCTCATTTTTATTATGAATGGAATCTTCACTCATTTATGGACATTTAGGTGGTGACAGAACCACTATGAAGATAGTTCAATCAAGATTTTATTGGCCTATCCTTTTAAAGATTCTCAACCATATATAAAATCTTGTATTGATTGCTAAAGGATGGGGAACATATCAAGGAGGAATGGAATACCATTTTCGAACTGGATAGAGGTTGACATCTTTGTTGTGTGAGGGATTCACTATATGGGACCTTTTCCCTCATCATGTAGAAATCAATACATACTAGATGGTGTCAATTATTTATCCAAGTGGGTGGAAGCAGTAGAAATCCCTACTTTTGATTCAAAATCTGTGATGAGGCTATTTGAAAATATTATTTTCCCAATATATAGGGTCTGTAGGATTGTCATATGTGATGTGGATCCCACATTGGTGAAAAACAACTTCAAGCACTCTTGAAGAAGTTTGGACTGCAATGCAAGGTCGCCACCTCTTAACACCCTCAAGCATTAGAAAAAAGTTCAAGTATCTAATAGGAAGATCAAGAAAATACTAGAAAAGACTATATGTAGAACAAGAAAAGACTGGGTAATGAAGTTTATGTGATAATTTGTGGGTATATAGGACTGCATTAATGCACCTATTGGGACTACACCTTATAAGATGATCAATGAAAAAGCATGTCATATTCCATTGGACATAGGAACAAGGACTTCTAGGTAATCATGTTACTATTCATGAACCCTGAAATGGCAAGCAAGAAGAGATTCTTGTAACTTCATGAGGATGAAGTTCTAAGGTTGCATTCTTATGACCATTGTTTAGGAAAGCAGTATGCAGTGTACAGGCGAAGTGGGTACCGAATAGAATATATGTGGTATGTGGGAGTATATACGGGAGTATATGCGGTCTTGGATTTATTTCTGACATTAAACTAATTATATATAAAATAACATATTGAGATTATAACTAAAAAATCTAAATATATAGATTAGGCACTTATATATATTTACATATAATCATATTAAATATAAATATATATTTACATATAATCATATTAATATGCATGTATGATATGCTTATATGTGTATATATGTCTATATATCTAATGTGTTTGTAATATATGTAAAAATATTAAAGTGTATGTATATCAATGTATATGTCTAGAGTGTTTGTATAAATGTGAACAAATTAAAATGTATATTTACATGTACAACTATGTGTTTGTATATGTGGGTATATTGTATATGTATGTATACATATGAATACCTCATAAGGTATCAATATAGATGTACAAATGTGTGTGAAAATTGTTATATGTATTACAATCTACAAATATAAATCAATGACTATATATTTGATGCTAATATATAGTGAACTTTTTGTGTAGAAGTATGTATGTATGTATGAAATGCATGGGTATAATTTGTGGGATTTTCAAAAAGCAGAGATTAATCGGTTGTTTAATCAGCCAAGCTGGAGTATATGCGGCCTGTGACCACTTAGTGGACTGATTAGTAATATGTGGTGCGGTAGGGTAACTGAACAGGCATAAGTGGGAGTATATGTGGCCGTGCAGACTGATTTCTTAAACAGTGCCTATGACAATGCCCGCATTCACAAGTAGCAAACCAAGTTGTGGCATGATGCACACCTAAATAGAAAGGATGTAAATTCAGGAGACAAGGTTCTCCTTTTTAATTCCACAATCAATTGTTTCCAAGGAATGTTAAGATCAAGTTGGTCAAGCCAATTTATAGTGGTGAAGATTTATCCATCAAGGTAGATGGAGTTCTTGAGTGAAAAGTTTGATACATTCGTAGTTATTGGACATAAAATAAAAGGTGCTATGAGAATGATGCATTTAAAAGGAGAGATAAAGTGTAGCATGAGGAACCACAAGCATCCAAAGATTAGACATGATAGAGACAATCGATCTAAAAACTTTAAATTAGCACTTCTTTGGAGGCTTTTGAAACTACACGTGTGAAATGCAAGTGTATGCATCGTGTTATGCGGGCCTATGAGGCATGAATGTCGAACTCATTGAAATGTTTTCCAAAAATTACTACTAACTGAAACCTAATCACATGGGCCTAGGAAAAGTGTTAGTTTGGTTGTTTTATATATTAGAACAAAGAATTAAACCTAAATTAAATGGTTTTAATAGAAAATAGATGGATTCCACAGTACTTTGATTTCATCATTCTTGCATTGCATTCAAATTTTATTTTATTGATAATTATTTACCCTTAACCCTGGAATAAACCTCATTTGCAAGTATTACCAACTCCACCATAGTATAATACACTACCTAGTCTAAAACAAACCCCACTCCCATAGAGGTTTATGAATTAATTGAGTGCTTTATTGATAACTCAAAATTTTTCTTTCACATTGTATGCATTCTTCTGAGTTGTGATATGAGATATCTAAATCTATAACTTTTCTAATCCCTAACCCCTAATCCCTCTCTTGAAGCAATTAGTGGTCTTTTATATTGATTGTGGTGATCAAGAACAAACAATTAAGTCAATAGATATTTATGTCTAAAATAAAGGAAATGGATTATTAGTTCATAAAATTCGAATACAAAGCAACATTGGTTTACTCCTAGCTCCTAAGAAATATGGGGTTTAGCCCCACATCATTGAAATCGTCATACAACTAGAGGAAGAGGGAGAAAATGATCTAACCATTAAAAAATCATTGGAAAATCCATAGAGAAGCATGACATAGAAATCCCTTCTGGTGAAAAATTTGATCTTCAACATTTTGATTACAAACATCCCCTCTAGAAGTGCATAAAGAATCCACACCATGGCTATCTCCTTTATCTCCTCCTCTCCTAGATTTGTGATATGTTGCAATGTCATTAAACGAGAATCCTTCTTTTTGGTAGAACTCCCATTAGGTCATAAATGGGGCTTTGGTCGTTATTATGTCAGAGACATTGGATATTATGTGATTTTCTATACGCATCAATCGTGTAAAGTTGGTACCACCAATAGTATGTTGATGGTATCAAGTTGTCGACTTATTTGAAACCCTCGAGCTGTGTCGGTACTACCAACATATGTGTGAATATCAAAGAGTTGTAGTCTGTGAGTTTTGACTTGATCTGGGTGCTAATGTCGCTACCACCAACTTCTATATCGGTGGTACTGACACAATTAAATTCGCTTCTTGATGCTCTCTACTTCGTAAGTCAATAGCACCAACTCATGCCTTCAGTAGCATCAACTTTGTGCTTAGTAGAACTGAAAGCTATTTGAGTAGCACCTAGATTTTTGGATTTCCCTATTGAACTTTATCCAATTTTGGTACCACAGAATCAGATGTTGGTGGCACAAAGCTGTAATATAAGTGCTCAATTAACTTCAAACAAGGACAAACTAACATAAGTTTGACTTATAAATGGTAATTTGGCATAATTCAGTAAAAATACTCAAGAATAAAAGAAAAAGTGATTTACATGATAATAAATGATAAACAGTGTATAATAAATCTCAAAGTGAACAAATATGAAATAAAGCTTGAATGTTTCTCGCCCTCAGCAACACTACCTTTGCATCTGTTTGAAATAGTTAGGAACATGATGAATCTTGTAAATTACATTTCTCAATTACCTCCACCTGAAGGTACTGAACTAGACCTTACTAACCAATAAACAAATAACTACTCTAAAGTAACCATAAATGTTCACTAAAGATATCTCTTAATGAAACACTATTAATAAAGAGATGTTAATATCATAGTTAATAGGGTGCATGCTTGATGCACCGTGTGATTCCCTATCTATATTGCTCTAATCTATCTATAAAACTATGTTGGTAGTAGTTTTTAGTATATATATGTATATGGAGAATAATCATATATATGGCCTACCATATAGAGAAATGGGTGGAAATGAGATGGGGTTCTACGAAAGAAGAATCACAAGTAATATCCAAAACATTTATGCATAAAAAAGATGATAGACCCTAGAATAAGGGACCTGAAAATGCATGAATCCTAATGCCTACTATTATGGTTGAATGATGAATGCATTGAATTTCTCATTTGAATGATGAGTGTGGGTGGAAGAATTCATACCTATAAACTATATTCACCTTCTCCACAAAGAATACTTGATATTGAGTTCAAGGCATCCTTTTCTCCCTTTACTTGATATTTTTTCTCTTCCCTCTTGTTCATGAATCATTCAAGATTTATGATTGGTCTTTCTTTAATGTTTCTCTCTTTTATATTTGTTTTTTTAGAGGAATATGGATGTAGATACTTTCACTCTTAATATGTGGAGAAAGATAAATAGATACATGTTACATGATATACAAAATTGATGTAAAATAACAAAAAATATGCAATCTACATGAACATTTCTATGCACTACAATTCCTCCACTTCATACAATGATGTTCAAATCTCTCTAAATTATTTCTTTTTCTATTGCACTAGCAAAGAAACTCACTATCTTGACACCTACTATGCTATGTAATGAAGTCAAGAGAGAATGATTTTTAATTACTTGATCATCTTATTGTGGTGAATGAAATATCATGTAGGGTGAATCACATGAATAAGAGATAATGCCTTTCTCAACTATGACATATACATGTCCTATCAACTTGGGTACAAGGTGGCCTTAAAATTTCTTTATACAAAATCCATTTAAGATATCTTTATTTGTTTGGTTGGTTTAGGCTCAAACCTCATCATACACAAGTCTTTGATAAATTAATATTTTCATTCCTATCAAGTAACCTCAAGCAGATTAACCCAAACACTTCCTCCATTTGGAGTTACCTTATACTTTGCACATAAGATTTAAAAGAAGTGATCCTTTTTAGATTTAATGTGAGAGAACTAAACACATTCTTTAATATGATAGATGCAATGATGATCAACTAAGATCCACTTTTACACTAGATAGATTATGGATCCTATTACTTAGAAATAATAAAACTAAAACAACATAGAAAATGAAGCTATATAAAGACACTCCATCAAGCCCTAAGCTTGAACTTGAATATGTCCTCATAGTAAAAACTCAAACTAAGAGGTGGAACTGGGTACTAGGTGATAAATATGGTGTCCATGGGTTGAAAGTACTCGACGACATCAGTTGATCAAGTTTTTTTGGTGTGTCTGACCTTCTATGTCGGTGCCACTGACATGTGTGTCGTTAATACTAATATATGATGTCATTAGTCCTTTGAGCTTGAAGTATCAATACCACCAAGATGACTTTTGGTGTATGGAAGGTCAATTTTCTATAGCACTCGATTGATCTCAGATTGTGTTTATGGTACTGATAATACTATCGATGCTACTGACTTTTTGCAAACTTGACCTGACAGGGAATCAGTGCCGCCTACCCTCCTATCAGTGGTAATGAAAATATTTGATATCCTTATTGAAATTTTAAGCAGGTCAGTACCACTGACTATGTGGTCAGTGGTATCGACATTTACTCTACATTCTCACCATTGAAAAGCATCATGGTGCCTTCTTTATACTTATTACATACCTAATAAGACAAATATAACATTAGATTATTGAAAACTCCTAAAAGAAGATAAATGATAGAAATAAAAAACAATGGGTTGCCTCCCATAAGATCCCTTGTTTAATGTCTTAGGCTTGACAAAATGATTTTGTTCAGCCTAGATTATCATCGGGATAGTTGTGAAGACTCATCTGGCGGTTTGAAATTCACTCAATCATCATAAATCCCCAGTGTTATAACCTAGTTTTCCCCATGCACTACTACAGAAATGGCTTATAAAGCCACTTTTCAAGGTGTCGGTTTTATACAAAAACCGACACCTAAAGTCTACAATGTCGGTTGATAACATAAACCGACATCCATTCTTTGAAGGTCGAACAGACACGGGTACCGCTTTTATTAAGTGTCGGTTAATTAATAAACAACCGACACCTAAACTCAACCGCCAAACCCAAAATTCCAGCGAAAAAATTGGCTCCAAAATTTTACATATGGCGTCGGTCATAACTAAATAACCGACGACTAAAGCAAACAGGAATAGTTGTTGGTTGTCTTTTACCTAAAAACCGACGACTATAATGTAGTATAGGTGTCGGTTTTTTGTAAAGAACCGACACTGTAGGTTTAGTTATCGGTTTTTTTGAATAACCGACACTTATTGTCAACTTAAAAGCTGACCAGCCCGACCGATTCTTCCCCTTTCCCTGTTTCATACCCGATTTCCCAAGCTCTGGCGATTTCCAGTGCTCCCTTCTCCACTGTCGTGCTCCTGCTCACCGGCGGTCGTGCTCCTGCTGCCGTGCTCCTGCTCACCGGCTCACCGGCGGCCGTGCTCACCGGAGGCCGTGCTCCTACTGCCATGCTCGTGCTCACCGGCGGCCGTCCGTCCCCTAGCTGCTGGTACGTCCGCCGCTGCTCCTCCGGCTCCACGCTGCTTCGTTCTTCTTCCTTCTTCTTTCTCCGGTAGGCCCTTTGTTCTTCTTCTTCTTCCTTCTCCTACTCTTCTTCTTCCTTCTCTCTCTCCTTACCAACAGCAACCACGGCCGTGTGGGTTGGCACGGCCATGGCTGTGTTGGCCGACCACACGATCGTGCTACCCAGCACGGCCATGTGGTTGGCCAACACAGCCATGGCCGTGCCAGCCCACACGACCGTGGTTGCTGTGTGTAAGGAGGGAGAAGGAAGAACAAGAATATATATATATATATATATATATATATACACTAAAATGAAATCAATTATGAGTTTGTGATTAAATCAATTATATGATGAAATCCCTATTGCATGATGAAACCCTAACATCTGGCCGAGTTGCATGATGAAACCCTAACATCTACATGAATCCCTTTTGCATAATTAAACCCTAACATCTACATACTCTATATGATACCTAAAATTGTGATGAAACCCTAACATCAATTGTGATGAAAGTTGGATTGTAGGTATTGGAATGAAAATATACATGTATTGCGACTGTTATTGAACACCTAATCTGACTTAGGATATTTTTTTTGATTTAAACATGATTGGGCATTATTGCATGTTTGAAACTATTGAATTCTTGATTTATTATATAATAATGCTCTAATTGTGAGTGATGCAATGTAAGTGAGCAAATACATGTAGTGGATATGTACTCATTAGCCTAGAACCCCATCCAAGATTTACTCATTAGGAGTAAATCTTGGATAGTCCCCGGTTTGGGACTGTTCTTGAACACCTAATCTCACTTAGGATGTAAGTGTATAATGTGTATTGGGTTTTCAAGAAAATTTCGGTAGCATTTCCCCGTTTTTTCTCTAAGTACATATGTACTTGGAGAACAGTGGGGAAATGCTGCCAAAATTTTCTCGAAAACCCAATACACATTATACACTTACTAGTGAGATTAGGTGTTCAAGAATGGGATAGGTGGTACACATTTATTATATATAAGAATGACATCACATGTATTTGTTGGCCTAAAATTTTAACCATGCAAAAACTCTAATCTGTTAACCCTAGACCCTAATCTTTTCCTAATATATACTTGTTTTATCTTTGATCATATAATGGATAGATCATGGATGTCCATTCGCAATCGCTGCACCCCAGAGTTTATTTCTGGTCTTGACCAGTTTATTAGATTTGTCGAGGAACATAGGAAAAAACCTAGAGATAGGTTCTACTGTCCATGTAGGCATTGCGGTAACAACTTGAAAGTCAACACTGGTGACGAAATCAAAACTCATGTCATGTGCAACGGGATTATACAAGGCTATACAGAATGGCACTGGCATGGAGAGATTTCAAACCCGAAACTAGTGGATGTAGATAGCAGTGCTTGTGTGGAAGAAGAAATTGCCTACGATGACGTAGATGTGAATGAACCAGTTCCAGTAGACATCGTTGATGCGATGCTGGATAGTTGTGGGGTAGAGCACACCGATCCACCTCCCATTTTTAGAAACATTGTGCATGATGCTGAGATGCCATTATACACAGGTTGTACTAAGTTTACGAAGCTTGGTGTTGTGTTGAGATTGTATAAGTTGAAAGCTAACAATAGATGGAGCGACAAAAGCTTCACATCATTGCTGTCTTTGTTGAAAGAAATGCTTCCTGAAGGAAACGAGCTTCCAATCTCAACATACCAGGCAAAGAAATTGTTGTGCCCAATGGGAATGGATACCAAGAAGATACACGCATGCCTGAATGATTGTGTATTATTTCAAAAGGACTATGCGGATTTGAAAGATTGTCCAAAATGTGGTGCGTCACGGTATAAATTGATGACTTCGGGGGAGTCCAAAACTGGTTCTCCTGCCAAGGTGATGTGGTATCTACCTATAATATCACGATTTCAACGCTTGTTTTCCAATCCGATAGATGCGAAGAATTTGAGGTGGCATGCAGATGTTAAGAAAAATAATGATGGGATCCCACGACATGCGTCTGATTCCCCACAGTGGAAGAAGATTGATCTATTGTACCCTGAATTTGGTGAAGAAGTCAGGAATCTAAGACTTGGGCTTTGTACAGATGGGATGAATCCGTACGGGACATTGAGCAGCCAACATAGCACTTGGCCAGTCATACTTGTTATATACAATCTTCCTCCCTTGCTGTGTATGAAAAATAAGTATGTAATGCTGTCGTTGTTGATATCGGGCCCTTAACAACCTGGAAATGACATCGATGTTTATCTTGAACCTCTGATTGATGCCTTAAAGAAACTCTGGGGTGAAGGTGTGATGACCTATGATGCTTCACAAAGAGAGACATTTCGTTTGCATGCTATGTTGTTTTGCACTATTAATGACTTTCTAGCATATGGGAATTTGTCTGGATATAGTGTCAAAGGAGCTAAAGTGTGTCCTATATGTGAAGAGAACACTGATTCAACAAGACTAAAACATGGCGGTAAGAATGTATATCTTGGTCATCGAAGGTTTCTTCCAAAATTCCATCTGTATCGTAGGAAGCGCAAAGCATTCAATGGATTGAATGAGGAACGAAGTGCACCTAAACCTATATCAGGGGAGGTTGTTTATGAAATAGTAAAAGACATTGTCAATGAATTTGGTAAGAGATCGTAATGTACTACACGGAGTGACAATTCTTCATTCAAGAAGAAGTCAATATTTTGGGATCTTCCTTATTGAAGTTCTTTGACAGTCAGACATTGTATCGATGTAATGCACGTTGAGAAAAATGTCTGTGATAGCATCATTGGTACTCTGTTAAATATACCAGGTAAGACTAAAGATGGGATAAAATCCAGACTGGACCTACGTGAAATGGTAATAAGGTCAGAATTAACAGAATTACGTGAAATGGGTAATAAAAGAACATACTTACCCCCCGCTTGTTACACGTTGTCTAGAAAGGAGAAGAAAGCTTTTTGTGAATGCTTGGTAAATGTTAAGGTGCCACATGGTTACTCATCCAACATCCGTAGTTTGGTATCAATGAAAGATTTGAAGTTGATAGGTCTTACAATGTGAGCTTTAGAATTTGAATTACTTTACAATGTGAACTTTACAATTTGAATTACTTTACAATGTGAGCTTTACAATTTGAATTACTTTACAATGTGAGCTTTACAATTTGAATTACTTTACAATGTGAGCTTTACACTTTGAATTACTACTTTACAATGTGAACTTTACAATTTGAATTACTTTACAATGTGAGCTTTACAATTTGAATTACTTTACAATGTGAGCTTTACACTTTGAATTACTACTTTACAATGTGAACTTTACAATTTGAATGTGAATTTGCAGATGGCTGACCATTCTCCTGATGACTGTGCTGATGACTACCTTGAGGGTGAGGACATCAATGTGCCGCCTCACAATGTAAGTTTTAAAAATATATCATATATTTATATCTATATGTCCATTTATAGTTATATCTTGTAAATGTGAATTATTTTGTCAAATTTTAGGTTGATGATGCACAGGTACCATCTGAAGCACTTGAGGCACTTGATCAACAACACCAAAAAGTTGACAAGAGAAGGGGCATCACTATGATGAAGAAGTTAATTGCGCAAAAGGGCAATGGACCCAAACTTGTTGTGGATTTCGATAATGCAGGAAATGCATGTGGTGTGAATCGCAATTCATTTATTTCATATCTTGGGTTTGTTACTCGTAGCCATTGCAGTTATCGCTTAGATTCTTGGCATAAAGTTTCTAAGGAGAAGAAAGATTTAATATGGAGGGATTTATGCGTGAGTTATTATTAATTTGCAATTCTATTTTGTAGATTACTAAATTTTTGGATACTAGTTAATAGCAATTCTATTTTGCAGAGTATATTTGAATTGGATGAAAAGATGCATCGTAAATGTGTGATGCAACGCTGTGGGAGAGTCCTAAGGAACTATAGGACAAATCTCACCAAAGAATACATAAAAGAAGCCGACAAGAGGAAGAAGACAGCCACTGAACAGTGGAACTTCCTGGACAAAGAAGAATGGGACGCGTTTGTCGCTTCAAGACAAATTGATGAATTCAAGGTATTAGGCGTCAGTCTCAATCTCATTAATTAATATATGTTGTATTCACTTATTCAAGATTAACATTTAGTGTTACTAACCAAATCATTAATTTTCATACTAACTAGGCCCTCAGTGAGGCACAAAGATCAAGGCATGCACTGAATGTGCATGACCACACAATGGGTCCAAAGGGGTATGCAAGCGTTCGCCAAAGACTACAGGCTGAGGCTACTGCTGCTCAGTTTGCTGCTACTCAGGAGTCCTCTACCATAGGTAGCACACCTCTGCCTCGCCATGATGTCTGGATAGCTGGGAGGAAAAATAAGAAGGGAGAAATAACTAAGGCCGCAACTGCTGAGGCGACTGCAAAAATGGTAAAATACAACTCTTATAGCAATCATTCGAATATTGATTATTTGTATTGTTTACTTAAGTACAAATTTTTGTTTTGGCGATTAGCGGGAGCTGCACGAGCTGAGGAAACAAGGAAAGTTCATCCCTGAGGGAACAAAGGATGAATTGATAGTTGCTCTGGGTAACCCAGAGCATCCTGGACATGTTAGGGCTGCAGGAGCTGGTGTGGGCATCAAAGCTTTTTTTGGGCCATCCCAGCGCAAACATGTCCCAAAAGTGGGACTTTCACAAGAAGAGGTAACATATTTTTTCCTTGTAGATGTTACTGTAAAAGAGAATTCAATAATTAGAATTTGACGTTTCTTTTATCCATGTATAGGTAGATAACCTATTTGATAGGAAACTCGAAGAAGTAATGAAAAAGTGGTAGGCATCTCAGGCTGCCACTTACCAGACAATACCTACTGCAGACTCTACTCCTACTCCTACTGCAGAGGTTGGGAGTAATCTTGTAGAACCACCACCTAGCACATCCACTGTAAGTATTTTATGACATAGTAACTAGTTTTTTAATTCAAGATGATACGTATATATGAAATTGTAGTCGTTTCAAAAAAAGATGATATGTATATATGTATATAACATTCTTTACACAAAAATTTGTAGGGGTTGAAGCCATGCCGTCTAAAAAGTAAAGAATATGTTGTGGCAGAGGCGTCAGCTTACCCATCCCTCCCAGGGGAAACGTGTCACGGGTCTCCAGTACCAGCTAGTTGGATTCGGGTGAGCGCGATACATATATTCCCCTAGTGGATGGATCTTCCACTGCCATATGCCCACCCAGATTGTGAAACGCTTGGTGAGGCAGTAGGCGGAGTGATATTGTGGCTAAAAGCGGATGTCTTCTTTACTGATAAGGTATGGTAAATTTACATTACGTTCAATTGTTAGTGTGTGTATATGCTGGAAGTTGATCTGAAATTATATATATATACAGGTTAAAAAGAAGACACCCACAGCATCTAGGCCTCCACTTCCACCTCCTGCATTACCTAGTTGGGTTCCACAGGACCTACCTGTCCCGTTAGGTCCTAACTGTAGGGGTATGACAGTATGGTTAGGGGAACATGATATAAACTCTCCTATAACTGTTTCTTCTGATTCAGATTCTACAGGTCAGTCATACGAAACAAAACTATTTATACAAGATATATTGGAGTTGTTTCGATATGATTGGATAAATACATATGTGATTGAGCTATGGATAAGGTGAGATATTCTTTATACATCCATATACCTTGTGTATGATCTGGTGATCTGGTTTCTTATTTATTAATGCATGCGTAATTAATACATATTTTGCAGCTACTTAGACAACATATGTGCAGATTTTGGATTCGAACATGTAGGGTCTTTGATTCCATCCTTGATTAGTCTAGTGGCTAAAGACCCTACATCAGTTCAACAATACTGCTGTGAGTCTTTTTCAAATTTTGTTGTAAAAAAGAAGACGGTGATAATGGCTCCATTCAATGTAGAGTAAGTTTACTTTGCTTATTATAATTTGGACTTGAGAAAATTACATTTTATTGTGGATTTTGAGTTATTAATTTTTAACTTTTTTTCCTCTAGGGGTAGGCATTGGGAGTTATTGGTTATTGCCCCCGAGACGTTCACTTTGTATTATCTAGATCCTAAGGGGGGTAAATTGAATACAAGATTTGGACACATAATGAAAATGGCAATATTTCAGTGAGAAATATTTCATTTTTCATATCCGTTAACATATGTTATTACATTACTATTTAATTGCAATGTTCTGTGTTACATTAACATGTAGGGGTTTTGAGGAGTACAAAAAGGCTGGAGGAAAGGTCCCCACGAAAAAGAACCAGCCAATAATTTGGAAGAACGTGAAAGTAAGTTCCCGACTGCTATATATGTATATATTATTTATGTGAACAATGCTTAATTAGTTGTATTTTTTAATATTTTGTATGTCTGAATTTATAGTGTGCTACACAAGACAACAGATGGGCATGTGGATACTATGTCATGCGATATATGCACATGATTATCAAACATGCCATACTGGATATCGAATGTATTGCTCAGGTATTATATAGTCTCATTAGATAATATGATCGAATTATATCAATCTTATTTATAGCTCATTAATTATATATATGCATCATTCTCTTTACAGGTGTTTAAAGCTGACCCCATTACAGGAAAGGACTTACCAAATGTTAATGCTCCCTATACAATGGGAGAATTAAATGAAGTAAGAGAAGAATGGGCAACAACCATACAATTTGTGGGGGCTTTAAAATATAATTGGGATCATGATAGTGAATAATGACTAAACAATGATACTTTGTAAATGAATTTCTGAATTATAATATATGTGTGAATGTTTCTACATGTCTGGATGTTTCTACATGTGTCTGAGTGAAAATGAATGAAAGTGTTGGTTGCTATATGAATGTTTCTACATGTGTAAATGTGAATGAATGGAACTACATATTGCTAGCATGTGTGAATGTTTATAAATGTGTGAAAATAAAATGGAACTACAGGTTGCATTGCTAAATGCATGTGCTACTTTTTTATTGTTAATTTTGCAGGTTTGCGGCCTGTTGTCGGCTGCTATCAATGGATGTCGTAAAACCTGTAGTTCATAACTGAACTGAACAGGTTTCTCATCCTGCAACCAGCCACAGCAGGTCTGTAGACTGACAGAGAAAAAAAAACCAATAGGCGTCGGTTATTTGTAAATAACCGACACATAATGATATAGTGTCGGTTTTCCTACAATAAACCGACGTCTATGTCCTTAACACCACGGCCGTGCCGGAAGATATATGGTGTCGGTTTTTTACTTATAACCGACACTGATAAAGGGTTTGGGCGTCGCTATTAACTAATAACTGACACATAATACTATAGTGTCGGTTTTCCTACAATAAACCGACATCTATTTCCTTAACACCACGGCCGTACTGGACAGCACGGACGTGGGGCGAACATATATGGTTTCGGTTTTTTACTTATAACTGACACTGATAGTGCCCAAGATGGCGCCCTTTCTGTGGCGCGAAGGGTTTGGGCGTCGGTTTTTAACTAATAACCAACGCCTATAGTCCCATGATGGCGCGTTTTCGGTGGCGCGCGAAGAGTTTGGGTGTCGGTTTCTTATCTAATAACTGACGCCTATAGTCCCCTGATGGCGCACTTTCGGTGGCACGCGAAGAGTTTGGGCGTCGGTTCCAAACCGACGCCTAATGGGTGGACTTTTAGTGTTGCCCACATAGGTGTCGCTTAGAAACCGACACTAAAGGCTTTAAATAACCGACACTAAAGGTAGGTTCTGTAGTAGTGATGTTTTTACATTTTTTTGCAAATAATATGATATTAAGGATACTTTATGTTTCTTTATGTGTCTTATTTGGAAATTATTATTTGAAAGTCCCAATATTGGACAAAGAAAGAATGGAAAATCCAATAATAAAGGGATTTCAAAAGTAATGGACAATTGATATTGTTAAATATTGAATTGTGTGGAAATCTCTAGAAATGAGAGATTACGTGCATAAATAAATACTAATGGATTTATGAAATGTTAGATAACTGAAATATAATATAATATGTAATTTTTCAAACAATATATGATATGTAGTTCTTTAGATAATTAATAGAATAATTATCTAATCCACTTTGGCAACATTAGTTTTAAGACATCCAATGGTCTTTTTCTTTATGGATTTTGGTATGCATAAAGATAATTAGGAAAGAAAGAGAATTTAGATGTTGTGGTTTTCCATATGATAATGATAATCATGTTAAATAAATGAAAAAAGGAGCATGTTTGTGTAAAATGTATCAATAAAACCCCATATATGGATATACATTGGGATATATATAATGAGTTCCTATAATGGATTTCAAGTATATGTATCTTGAGAGAGAGAGAGAAAAGGAGCAATATAGAAGGGTTTCCTAATGGTGTGAGGATTAAATCATTCAATGTGTATCATATAGAGATGAGCTTCCCTTCATGACTTTTGGTTGTCAATTCATAAATAAAAAGGAATAGGTAATATCTAATTAGTTTTTTTCTAGAACCTATATGTGTTCATGCATTTCGTGAATAAAGCATGTTGATTAATGTTTTTTATCACCTTTTTATATAGTGAATCAAGAAATATGAATATGTCTCCCACCCATGTGTATATTAGAGTAAAATGACTCATATACCCTCTCCTGCTTGTTTAAGACCCAAGGACAGAGAATTTTGTTTCCCCTTAATCATGAGCCGAGTTGGATTAATGAAAGGTAATCATACTTTGTTGAAGTGGGAGTACAAGATTGGCCCACTTCGAGATAATCTTCTAATAAATTATTGGTAGCTCCAATCTGGACAAGTTATATATGAAAATTATTAGAAAAATGAGAGGATTA
Organism: Alisma plantago-aquatica; assembly: GCA_963693085.1. Lineage (NCBI taxonomy): Eukaryota > Viridiplantae > Streptophyta > Magnoliopsida > Alismatales > Alismataceae > Alisma > Alisma plantago-aquatica. The sequence continues at coordinate 1,486,333,836 of OY856410.1, read as the reverse complement.
CAAATAAAATATAATTGAGTCATAATTTTGAACCCAATTCCATAAATAGTGCTAATACTTGTTAGTAAATGATTAGTGAATGAGAACCCTAGATTTGGGACTAAAAGGCTGAAATCATTAAAAACCTCTCTTTTATACTTCTATCTGATAATGTGGAATATAATGGTGATTTGACATAATTACAATTATAATGATGATACTTAGGGTCCCCAATATGAATAATCACATTTATCAAGTAATTAGGGTTCAACATCATACTTTGTTATGCCATTAAGGATCATGATTGAATCTAGTGTTCATGTTGAAGTAATAGGGTAGATTTGATAATCATGATTATACTTAATATGAATGAGGGATACTTAAAACATTAGATCAATGAATAAGGGAACTGGAGTTTCAAAGCATGACTTTAATGATAAATCGACAACAAGGAAACTTAAAACCTAGATTAGGATCCAAGTAGGGTTTAATACAATTAATGTGATGTTGACACTCTAGGATTCACATACATGCAAATTAGAATGATGAATGCTTGATTTGCTTGGATCTATTGATTGGATTACTTTGAAGTATAATTGTATATTCTGCATGACTCACCATTGAAGTACATGGTTATGCCTATGACTACCAACATTAGTTTGTCAGTATTTCATGAAGGTTGAACAACTAACTTGTTGGATGTTTATTTACATTTTGTTCAATTATAATGCCACTATGTTATGACGTAAAGAAAGAATATGTGAATTAAATGCTAGTTCTTTTTTCAAGTATTTGATGGAATATATGTTGTTAGTTTACTTTCAAACTTTTACATTCACCCCACATATACAATATAACTTGTTATTCTAATCCATGCTTTTATTTCATAGTGTTTTAGGTATATAGATGAAATTACTTGAAGGCATTAAAGTTAAATTGTAAGGATTATTACATAGATACTTATTCTCATATAGTTATCATATGTACGATTATGATGATCGAAGTTATGTAAGTTCTAGAGGAACTTCTTGTAAGAAATAGATTTGAAGTAATGGAAATTGTTTATTGTTATTTATTATTTGGTAAATCTGGATCCTTGGGAATGTTTTGGGTAATGGCTCTCATATTTTTGGCCTTCCTTAATTGGTGGTTTTCGAATACACCCAGTGTCAAGTAGCCTCTACCACCTGTTAAGGTACTCACCTAGCTTCTGGTTCGTGAGGTCTTTCTCACGAACGTAAGGTGATTCCAAAGGGGGATGTCCATCAACAAGATGTGCCCAAGGGGCAATGATGAGGACGATACACTGTTATATGCCATACGTGATTGCAGGTATGCCAAACATGTATGTCTAGGTCTACGATGGGGAGGCCGGAATACTATTGGTTTCTTCAACTCTACAATCATGAGTAAATGGGTCCATGACCACCTCATGACAAACAACGAAGATTCAAAGCAATTCCTCATGGGCTCATGGCAGGTCTAGTTGAGCAGGAACAAGCATGTATTTAAAGGGGAGACACTTCAGCCGACCCAACTAGTACATATTAGAAGGGAAACAATGGCTCAATTGGAAGCCTTCAGTACAGAAGACTTACATGTGCCTATGATAGTCGTACACATGTGGGAGGCTCCGAGACAAGCCAGTTGCGCAGTGGTCATTTGTGATTGCTCTGGGAAATGGGTAGGAGGGGCAGTGAACAAATTACCCTTAACAAATATCATCAAGGTAGAGCTAGCAAGCATAGAACTAGCTATGGAGATCACAAAACACAACAACATCACCTCATCCATTATAGAATCTAGTTCACATATGACTGTAAAGATGGTAGAAGTACAACCATATGTATTCCCAAAGTATTCTAAACAACTGGGGAAGATACAAAGATTGAAGAGGTCAGGCTGGCAGGTGGGATTTACTTGAAGAGGAGGTAATGTAGTGGTAGATGGGTTGGCAACATCATTAAAACAATGTTGGGGGTATGCATGTTATATTCACCCTCTGGAGGAGATCTAGGGTCCCTTAGCCTTCGATATTTGTAAGTGTAGTAGTACTACCTTGTTTCATTCTACAAACTTAATTAGGGATTGTAATTTCTAGTTGAATTTTCTCCCAGTGGGAGGGCGGGATGAATAAGATGGCTCCCAACTTCCTTAAAAAAAAGTAGCCTCTACCATAACAATAATCACATAGATCGTAACATGGAACAACCATCCTAACAACATTTCAGATCCTCACAACTTGTGCATATCCATGACCACAAAGTTGGTAGGATAGATTAATTTGTGGATTTACCTAAATCATCCTCACTTATCTCATAAGGCCTCACAATTGATCTGTCTGCAAATGAATCATCATGTACGTGTTTGTTGGTTTCTTCAATCCCATATGTTCTACATTAGCACTATGCATAAGAGGTTGAACTTCTAGAAATCTAATCTTGTCAAGCAAACTAGTATTTTCAAGTTTAAGAAGGCATACAATTTAGGCTTGATCTAGAGTCACATTATGCTTGTTGGAAATGTTTTCAATCTATGGAACAAGATATGTCGAAGCATCATGGGTTCTTTCTCTTTATCAAAAGTCTTCCATAGATCATAGCACTCACCACTTTATTACACACAAGATATCTATATCTTTTATCTATATTTTCTTGATGTTTATATACTTCAAGAATCTTCCATATGTAAGGATATGTTATATCGCCTCCATGAGTGGATGTTGATGTGAATCTTTGAGAAGATGTCTAGGAATTTCTTAAATTTTATTTCCTACTTTCTTGGCTTCAGACTATCTGGGTTTGGAACATGTGGCTTCTCTACATGCTTGTGAGGGAAAATGTATGGGACAATAGGGATATCCTTGCCCTAAGATTACATCAACGCCACCTCCTAGGATAGACTTTGGCACGTCTCCTAAGGACGGGGTGATCTATGGCTGCTCCTCGATTGTGGGTACTTCCTTTTTTATTGTAACTGCTCCAACAATGAAGTAGAACCATCACCTGCTCTTTCTGCATAGGAAACATTTTTGGCATTAGGGGCATGGACATAGAAATGGTGGAAACTTGAAGTTTCTTGTCCTGCATAACTAGTGTAGATGGGGTATCCTTGTTGTGTTTTGCAGATATTACATTCTACACCCCCCGGTCTTCTGTACAAGTGGTGACTCCTCAATAACATGTTATGTTTCCTTGAGAGTAGAGACAAAATTTACTTGAAGATACTACTGAACAGTCTTTGTGTTCCTACGAAATATCTGCTGAATGAAGTTCTTTATGGATGCAAACTCTACTACTATTTGAGAGGTTTGAGTTTCAATTTTGCATATTTGAGCCACTTTATTTTGATGAACCCTCTTTGTCTGGTCTAATAAAGCCTCATCCTAACTCACAAGTCCACCCAGCATGTCTTCAATCCTGTCTATCTTACTAGGAACCCCATCCTATTAATATTGCAGACACAACTACATGCACTCCTCTTCACCTCTAGGTGAGGTACCAAATTTCTGATCAAACATCTTTATGAGTCTGTCCATCTGAGCTTTGAGTTCTATGATCTCCCTTGATTCAATAATGCTATTAATTGTTGTTTCCCCTTCTTGATTCTCCCCATATGATTGATTTTTGGCTATGCTATCCAGAATGTCATGACATCTTGCATCCTTGTTGTTTAGGAAACAACTACACTATTCAGACTAGTTATCTCCCCTTTATATAGGCCATAGTACAATGTCTTCACCTATCCATACATATCAATTTCATAATTAGGGACCTTCTTGAGCATATTCTTAAATCTCCCCCAAGCTTCTAATTATGAATCCTCTACATGTTGTTTGAATTTATGTATTCTCCCCATCATTTCTTTTGTCTTCTGTGCTAAAAAATATCGCTCAAAAATGTATATGCCATTTTGTCCCATGTTTCTATGGGCTCTGGTGGAAGACTAAGGAACCATGCCTTAGATTTATCTAAAAAATAGTATGAGAATAACTTTAGATAAATGACTATGACTGAAAACCTATCTAGGTTTAGCATGTCCCAACTTTCCACAAATGTGTTTATGTGCTCCATTGAGTCCTCCATGTTTTGGTTGTGGAATGACAATAATTTGATTAATGCCACCAGTTTGAGATCAATCTTTTAGCTATCAAAATTAATAGCTTGGAGTTTGATTGGCTCTAATTAATTCATGGCTAAATATTCTTTTATCCAGTCCCATACAATCTGTTACATAGGTATGTCCTCTAGAAAAATATCACCATTTTGTGACATTACTACATCTTATTCTTTCTCTGCCTTTGATGGAGTTCGAGTGACATTCTTAGCTAAATCCTCCAATTCTCTTACCTTTCGCAAGATTTCTTCTAAGCCCATAGTCAGTGGAGATAAATCTCCATAATCTAAAGTACGAGTATGCACCAGTCACTAGTTCCTAAAAATAAAGAGTGATGTGAGATATTGAGTACCGACTAATTGAATTAAGAACAATTGTTCAATAATTCTCTTATTCAAAGAAAAGATTAGAAATAAGCATAAAAAAGTAAAAGAAATTTTCTAGAGTTTCAGCTTGTAATTCTCATAGAGTTGTTCTTGTCGTTTCCCCAAAAATGGTGCCAAAACATGACACACCAAAACTATTTGTATGAAATGCAAATGTACATGTCGAGTAATACAAGCCTATGAGGCAAGTGTTACGAACGTAGGGAAACATTTTCCAAAAACTACTACTAAATGAAACCTAATCATCTAGGCTTAGAAAAAATGATAGGTTAGTTGTTTTATAATAAATAACAAAGAATGTTATCTAAATTAAATTGTTCGTGACGAGATATTGATGGATTCCTCAACACGGTGGTTTCACCATGACATGCATAGCATTAAAATTTCACTTTATTGATAATTATTCACCCTTAACCCTATACTAAAGCCCTGTAGAAAGTATTATTCACTCTCATAGCATAATACACTACCTAGTCCAAAACAAACCCCACTTTGATAGCAGTTTAGGAATTAGCTAGGTGCATTATTGATAATTCTATGGTATTCTTTCACAGCAGTCAACTCTCTCTCTAGTTGTGATTTGAAATGAGTACATATGTAACTTTTCAACCTCTAATCCCTCTTCTGAAACAATTTGTAGTCATTTATATTAATTGTGGTGATCAAACACAAACAATTCAATAAGAGAATATATATTTACTTCTAGACTTAAAGGAAATACATTATTGATTCATAAAATTCAAATAAAAAGTAACATTGGGATACTATCGGGTCCTAAGGAATATGGGGTTTAGCCTCACATGATTACAGTCATCATACATGATAGGGAGAGGGATAAAATGAACTAAACATTAAAAAACCAATGAAAATCCCTAGATAAGTGTGACCTGACAATCCCTTCTTGTGAAAACCTTAATCTACGTCATTCTGATCGAAAATCTTCCCTCTAGAAGTGCCCGGAGTGTCTAGAATGTGGTTATCTCCTTCATCCCTTCTCTCCCTACTTTGTGCTCTATTGTAATGAGAGTAAACATTATTCATCTTTTTGGACATATTCCCCTTGGGTCATAAGTGGGGCTTTGAAGGTCATTAAGTCATTTTTGTTGGATCTGACTTGATTTTGAATATGCATGATCTTGTAAAGTCGGTACCACCGATAAGATGTCATTGGGATCTAAACCCTCAATCTGTTTTGGTTATACTGACATATGTTTTGATACCGACATATGTGTCGGTACCACTAACTATAACTTCGGTGGCACAGAGGCAATTAAACTTGGTTTCTGATGCTCTCTGGATGGTAAGTCGGTAGAATTGAGTCTTGCCTTTGGTAACCTCAACTTCATTTTTGATAGGACCAAAAGCTATGTTGGTAGCAATGAGATTTCTGGACTCCCCTATTGAACTTCATCCAATGTCAGTACAACTAATGCAGATGTCAGTGGCATCGAGCTGTCAATAAGTGCTCGATTAACTTAAAATAAGGGAAAATAAAATAACTCTGACTTATACATGGTAATTTGCCATTATTTGGTAAAAATACTCACGAATCGATGCAACAATGATTTACATGCTAAGAAATCATAAAAATGCATAATATATGTTAAAGTGAATAAATATGCAATAAATGAAGAGAAAATTGCCCTGTGAAAAGGAAGTGAAAATTAGTGCAACACAACCCTTTGAGTTCTATTCCTTTTTCTTCAATTTTCATTTTTAACTTTTATAATTTGATCCTGTTTTTAATTTGTTACAAAATTAATTTTTAGTTTTTCCTAATTTTGTAACCTCGTTTGTTTGTCTATTTGAAGCAACTTTGTTTTTGTATTTTTAGTGTACAAAGAATAATTAGTGGAGATGGATGCCCATCTAGGGTTTGGCAGTGGCGGCGGCCGCGGTCGTGGGAGAAGAAGTGGAGGAAGAGGAGGCGATGGGCGTGACCCCATCCCCTTACGCACAAGGACGACACCAGAAGATCCCACTGGCACTTCCGTCAGTGGAAGTCTGGCAGAGAAAGACCAAGGCAACAATGGCCACGCACAACAAAGTGACCGATCCTACAAGGAAGCAATGATAGGGTGCAAAGCTTCAAACCTGCTCAAGGTCGTATCCCAGGATACGCTCACCACAAACGATATCAAGGTGGATTGTTCAGGAGCCCTCCCTGCCCTAACAATTAACCTGGAGTCGCTCCTTCCATTGCTCGAACCAAGGCGGTATGCTGTCATCGTCAAACTGATCGGAGGGAACATTGGCTTCCAAACCCTTGTTAACCACCTCTCACTGTTATGGTCACCTTCGGATTCCTTCAGGGCGATCGACCTTGAGATGGGTTATTACATTATCCAACTTGCTAGCGAAGCGGACTTCATCAAGGCCATGACCGGAGGTCCCTGGACCATTTTTGGCAATTATCTCTCAGTGCAGTCATAGTTTGCAGACTTCCGGCCATCAAACCCGATCCCACACAGGTTGTTCGTGTGGCTGCGGGTGAAAGACCTTCCCGTCTTCCTCTATCAAAATAAACTCCTTGCCATCATTGGTAATCTAGTCGTAAGGACGATTAAGATCGATGAAATAACAACAACCGGCGATCGCGGCAAGTTTTCCCGCATAGTCGTTGAAGTAGATACCACTAAGCCGCTGCTTCTGGTGATCTTACTCAACGGGGAGCAATACCATCTGGAGTATGAAAATCTACCAACTATTTGTATGAAGTGCAGAAGAATAGGTCACTCGGACAAGGATTGCAATCATGCATTACCCTTCGTCCCTGGTGAAGCATCAACCTTGACACAGTTGGCCCCATGCACGTACATGGAGGCGATACATGCCCCGAAACCCTCAAGATGACAACCACCAAAATAGAATGGCCCAAGCCAGGAACAGGCACCCAACAAGGAGGCGCCGAGTAAAGAGAACCCAGGAGACAAAGCAACCCACACCAATCCAGCCAGCGCAGATCTGATCATCCCAGCAGATGACGGGGATAATTCAAACTGGGAAACTGTTGTTAACAGAAAGAATAAGAAGAAATGGCCAGTAAAGCCGCCGCTAAAACAAAGACACCAACCCAATGCAAGTGACAAGGCGCAAGGAGCCAGCGCAGCGGACACAGCGGTCATCCTGGTTGACGATCAAATGTCTGAGGGCAGGAATCTTGAACCTAATACTGGAGAGGCCTTCCTCTTTGGAAGCACACTGAAACAAGCAAACCCAAATCTCCCTCCGGACAAGTTCTCCTGGGGAAACACCGGCCAAAGCAGCACTGGTTTTATGCTCAGGAATAGGAAGATCATCTATCAAAACGTGGTAGTGAGCCCTGGACGAGAGAGGAAGAAAGGCAAAATAGCAAAATCAATCGGCCAGCTAGGACACTCGGGTCCTCAGAAACAACTCACCTTTACAGAGGAGGTCCAGGACATGGACACCATGATCTCGGGTCCTCATGATGAAGCTGGTGATGCCGGAAGCACTACTACTGACGGGGAAGGCCATGGAAAGGGCCTCCTTGATGTAATTCAGTAACTCCATCATCGTTTCTCCTTTATGAATATTATATGTTGGAATATCCAAGGAGCGTGCTTCAAAGATAAAGTCAGACTCGTTAGAGAATATAAGGTGAAGTATAATCTTCACATTCTAGCCCTTATTGAAACCAGGTGCAGTGGCACCTCTGCGAGCAATGTTATTCAGAAACTAGGCTTTACCTCTTCACACCGCGCGCGTGGAGGCCCTTAGATTCTCAGGCGGAATATGGGTCATGTGGGATGAAGCTAAATGCAATCTGGAAGTAATAAGAAATCACCGACAATTCATACATTGTAGAGTAAACCACTCATGGTATGTCACCTTTGTCTATGGTAGCCCCAATCCATCAACGAGGAAGTACCTATGGACAAGGCTCACTGAAATCTCACAGCACATCCCCACAGCTTGGGCGATGCTGGGTGATTTCAATACAATGCTTGATGTTTCAGAAAAATGAGGTGGTAAGCACTTTGATCGCACGAACAGCCGCCTATTCAATGCCCTACTCTGGGGCAGCGACCTAGCTGAGGTCCGCATGGCAGGACAATTCTTCACCTTCAAGAGGCAACGTCTGCTGGAGAAACTCGACAGAGTCATTGCTAATGACCCCTGGCTCTAGGTTGAGGGTGGGTTCAACTGTAGTGTCCTCCCCAGACTACACTCAGACCACAACCTGATTCTCTTGTCAAGCTCCATAAATGCAGCAGCTAAATAGGCAATTGTCAAAACCAAGGCAAGCTGGAAACTCACAGAAGACTTCAATCAGACAATCATGCCCTCATGGGATAGCTCCAAAAGCTTTCCAGAGGCCCTCTCTCCCTTCAAGACTGTCGTCCTTAAATGGGAAAAGAAGAAATGTGAGGAAAAGTTGTGTCTAAAGAAATCTATCGTCTCCAAATTAGACAAATGCCAGGTAACCATAGCCTCAATCCTAGTATTACTAACGATCTTATGTCTATCAATCTGCAAGAGCAACATTCTAAAATTCTTCTTGAAGAAGAATTGGACTGGCAACACAAGGCGCATATCCAATGGCTCAAGTGTGGCGATGGCAACACTAATTTCTATCATTCCTATGTCAAGGCCCACTGGCATTTTGTTAAACTCAGCCGGCTACGCAAAGATGATGGTGAATGGGTGGAGACTCCCGATGCTCTGCATGCCCTGGTCCTAAGCCACTTCTATAATCTCATGGCCCAACCAGCGACGCCCATCACAAACTCCCTGGCTATCTCCAACTATCCCGGCATTTTCAAGCTTCTGACCCCCCAGGCCTACAATTTCATAGCGAGAATGCCCGACCATGATGAAATTCAGAGAACTGTCACCGTATAAAGCTCCAGGCCCCGATGGGGTAAACACAAATTGGAGGGCCTTCCAGGTCTCATTTCTGTGGAGGCAATCACGCAAGCAGTGTATAATGGTGTCTTCACTATTATTACAGACTGGGCAGACAGTGTCCACATCCATGTGTCTTCTATTCTTCTATGTATTGGTAAGCAAAGCCTTGTGTTGAAGGATCCAGGCAAATGTTTTAAGTTTCTCCGGCGCTTTCATCTTCCAGATAGACGTCCAGGTTCCATCATTGGTTTCCTTGGGGTGAGCTTCCTCTTTAATCCAGCTATAAGCAGCCTTGGCCATGAGGTTCCCATGGGTATCGTGCGGCCAGACCCAACAATCTGGTTTGGGGTGGATTGGGGGGGGAATGTATTGGATGGTAAGTTGGGCCTCAGGGAGCATGAATGCATTGATGAACGAGGTGTCCCATTCACCTCCGTCCATGCGCATAGACTTGACCTCCATATCTTTGAGTTCATGTGGGATGGGCTAGTGGGGGGCGATGTCGATCACTGACTTGCCATTTATCCATTTGTTGGACCAAACATTCATTCCTTCACCATCATTGACCGTTTTGTAGCAGACAAAAGACACTTCAGGTAAATTGCGTTTTATGAAGCTCCAGGAAGACGAGCACGGCTTGTTGAGTGCCTGTGTGCCTCGCATATATTTCTCCCTCATTATTCGGACCCAAGGGGCCTGGTGGTTATTCAAGAAGCTACACACATTCTTGAGCATTAAAGCCCTATTTTGATCATGAGCATTCGTTATGCCTAGGCCGCCATTATACTTAGGTTCAGTAACCTTCTTCTAGGAGACCAGGGAAAGTTTCTTTGGTTCCCTCCCACCTGACCAGATGAAATGTTTGATGTGTTTGTGGATGTCGTCACACAGGGATGGGGAGAGTCTGACGGACTGCATTGTGTGAGATGGAATGGCTTGGAGGGTAGCCTTGGCCAGAGTGATTCGACCTGCCAGGGAAAGGTTGCGAGCTGCCCAGCTTGACATGCGTTCTCTGATAGTGGTGGAAATGTATTGATGTGTGGTCTTGTTAACCCGATGATGAAGAAAGGTAACCCCCAGGTATCTTCCTAGGTCCTTCGTGCTTTGGATTCCGATGGCTTGATAGAAAATGCACTCTTCACTGCGTGTGGTATTGACAGAGAAGAAGCACTTGGATTTTTCTTTTGAGAGAACCTGTCCAGAGAATGAGCTGAAGGTGTTTAGGACCTCGAGGATGTTTAGAGCCTGAACTTGTCTTGATTCATCCATAAGCAGAATGTCATCCGCAAAGAGGACGTGTGAAACGGGGGTGCCATGTCTTGTAAGCCTAATCGGCTTCCATTTGTTTTGAGACATTGCTGCGTTAATAGCCTGGGAGAGCCTCTCCATGCAGAGGAAGAAAACATATGGACTAAGGGGGTCCCCTTGGCGAACACCCCTTGTTGTCTTGAAGGCAGGTAAGGGGGCGCCTTCCCAGAGGATCGAAGTGCTGCCCGAGGTGATGATGTCCATTATAAGGGACACGGCGATATGAGGAAGGCATGTCTTGTTGAGGGTATCTTTAATAAAATTCCAGTTCATTCTGTCGAAAGCTTTAGAAAGATCAAGCTTAATTTCCACCCATTTCTTGCCCGAGTGTTTCTGTTTCATTGAGTGAATAACTTCCTGCACAAGTAAAATATTGTCGCTGATGTTTCTACCAGGAATGAAGCTAGATTGGTTTTCAGCTATCCAATCTGGGAGGTGGGGCTTTATGCGTTCTACAAGAACCTTGGACAGGAGCTTGAAGCATGAGTTATTGAGGGAGATCAGACGAAGGTCTGAGCATCTTTGTGGTTGTTTCGTTTTAGGAATCAGAATCATATGGGAATCTGCAAGATTGGCATCTACGCGACCGCTGTTGAAAGCTTTTTGCGCCATGATCACAACTGAATGTCCTACTGTGTTCCATTGATTCTATAAAGTTGGATCATAAAGCTACGATCCTACATCTTGTGGCATGTTGGCACCTCTGGAAGTCCAGGAACTCCTTCATCCATGAACGGAAAATTCCAAATGCACAAGTCCAGAGCAAGTTCATCCAAGAACGTACGAGGACCATCATACACGCAATGGAGGTAAGCAAGGTGGTCGCGCCGGCTACTAATGCAAGCTTCAGCAACCCCCCTGGAGTTGATCTTACTATCTTCGTTGATGCAGCTTATCAGGCCCAAACTGGGGAGGTCGACATACGCATCCATGTCGTCAACAACCACGGAAAATTCTGTAGACTTGAAGGTGTTCCTGTCCATGCCACCTCACCTCTACAAGCTGAGTTTATGGTTGTGGTCACTGCATCCAATATATGTACACACAGCAATATCAGGATGGCCATCATTCTTACTGACTCTAGCTCTTCAGTGAAGCTAGCAAGTCGGACAGTCTGCAACTCACCGGGTCTCCAAAACCTTTGGAGGAAATTCCTTGTCAACAAAGCCAACCTTGACCTTTTAATGGTTATGTATGTCCCTAGGGACCTCAATAAGGAAGCTGACAAAATTGCAAAAACAACCTTATCCACTCGCACTTCCCTTTCTTCTTTCTGTAATAAGTTGGCATGGCTAGAGTATGAACTAGATGTGAATTTCTCTTTTTTTTGGCCTGTTCTAGAGCACAAGATGAATAAACGATAAGCTCTAGTGTTCACAAAAAAAAAGAATAATTAGTTGCTAATGTTGTGCACATACTATGATGACAGGAATGACAACAGAAGTAAGAAGACACAGACCTTTAAAAGATAATTTTTATTGATTAGACAAGCCCTGACACTCTGTCTAGCACACAAACAGAGACCCTGCTAAGGTTTGCAAGAGAACGAGAGTTCTCATCTGATGACAAAGAATTGGCAAATCGGCAAGGTCCTTATCTGGAATGTCGGTCCTAGTAAGACGTAAGACATCAAACTCTCCCAAATTCATCATCACAACACAATTCTAAACTCAAACCTTTGACGGTACTCAGAAGTATCATCAAGGAATGCCTCACAATTTCCATTGGGGGATGAGGTAAAGTTTCCATGGGAATCATGACATAATTATTGATGAGGGGCAAGACTGGGACTGACTGTCAGGAGGAAACTAGTGAAAAAGTAACAAATTGTTGGTTTGAAGAAGCTAAAAATATCTTTCAAGTGTTGATTCGCCGAATCTCTTCGACCCAACCACCTAATGACATGTTTGAATCTAACACTCTTAAGTGGTGGATTATAAAAGCATGCTTTTTAGACCCCAACTAATCATCAATCTCTAATTCTAGCGATCAAAGAAATCCCTAATGGACACACTAAACCTAGTACTTCGAAACCACCAGCACGAGCTATACCGCTAGCCATGGGATAGAAGACACCATCATAAGGTCATTCTCCACCCTTCATCCTCGTCAAAAATCACCATCATCTCAACCCTCATCGAAACCCTTGCAAAGCCCACATCCTCACCACCAGTAACTGGCCTTAAGCATAGTAAGAACATTAGGTGGATAAGAGGAAAGCCTAAATAATTAGTAGTCATTATTTCTGATTATAGAGTGATGAAGCCCTAACAAATTGTGCAAAGGGCAGAGCAAAACATTTTCTACCTGACAAAGATCAATGTCATCCACTCAATGAAGGATATCGACGAAACCTACTCTTGGTATAAGACCAAGTATGTAAGTCCACAAGCCACTATTCAGACCACCTTTCCAATCTAATCATTTTACCTATCGCGTGTCACCTTTTTCCTTTGGCCTTACACCCAAATTTTAATCCATGTTTTCTCTAGCCTCCTTAGGTTTTTCTTTCTCTCAATTTAGTTTCATCAGAATTACCTCCAACAACCGTCTTATCAATCCTTGATTGTTCTCCTTTTTCCCAAATAGAATGACAAAAACTTCATTGAGCCACCTTATTTGTCTGTTGGACTAAAGAAGCTAACCATCAAGGGATTTTACCTTTAACTGAGGCTTTTGTATAGGTTAACAAAATCATGGACTAACCTTCAAGCTATTTTTGTATAGTTGTTACACACATCATCGTTCTTCCTTTGTCGAGGTCTCTCTATTCAACCTCTTATTTTGTGTTGATGTGACCCCCATGAAAGTTGGGTCAACCCCTACTTATTAACCTATCACACATAGACCAACAAGATCCCTCACTATATTCAGTCTGTTAACTTTACATAGTATCCTCAATCGGTTGAACACAACGGATATTTCCTACTAATCTACTTTTTATGCTATTATCTTAAAGTGTGTCTTATTCATATTTTCAAGAGATGAAAGACACATCAAAGGGAAGAAATTGAACAAGTAATACTTAAGATAAATACGTACCTCCACATAGATTAGGGAATCTCCTTCAAAGAGCATCTACAAATGCATTTGGAGAGGGATCACTTAATGACTTTGTTGGAGCGCATACCGCCTGATGATGAGGAGGAGAGTGAGGAAACCCCTCTCTCCACTAAATATGTTACATAAGAGGATGAGGGAAATAAGAAAAAGAGGAAGGCAGAAGAAGAACCCTCTAAAATGACTACTAAAGTAGATAACTAGGGAAATGACAAAAGAAAAAAGCGTGCAGTAAAAATTCTGAAGAGCATGAGATCAAATTTGCCTCTTTCATGGCAAGAGTTGAATAGCAATTAGATAAGCATGCAGTAAAATTTTTGAAGGAGTTGGGGAGGAAATGTTGAGAGGAATCCACCTCTTATTCCCTTTCCCTCATAATGATCTCACAATGGATCTTATGAGCTACTAAATAAGATATCATTAGAGGAAAGAAAAAAATAATGGTATGGAGGAGCATTCAAGCTATCCATCTACATGTTTGGTGAAGATGTTATCTTAAGAATGTTCATGTTGAACATGAGTTTTTTCTAGTCAGACGAACAGGCTACTGCCTCTAGCAAAGTAGACTACAACAAGGAAATGAGAAGTTCAACATCAATAATGTCTGGGAGATGTTGACCATAGAGCCTTAGTAGAAACTTGGGAGTTCCAAAGCTTCCCAAATAAAATCTGAAATCATGTGAGTAATCCCAAAACTAGTTGCATGCATGATCTTCATACAATTTGACATGGGAAATATGACCAAATTATACATGTTCATAATCTGGAGCTTAATGGAGAGGAAACTCATTAAAAATAGGTGATGATTTATTAACAAATCAACTATTTCTAGCGCTCTGGACTACAAGGGAATTATGCATGGGAGGTCAGGTAATAGTGATAGACTTCCACCTCAAGTACACTCAACTTATTAAAAGCTGACAAAGAGCATATTATATGGATTTATTGATTTTAAATACTTACTGTCCACCTTTATGATCGCTAAGAAGAAAGAAAAGTATTATTGCAAGTTAGCAAAGACAAACGAACTACTACCTCTCCTACAAGTGAGTAATTATGATTACTAAAATCACATTTCTCAACAACATACACTAGAAAAATGATATCCAACTGATAAAGTAGCCAAGTGAAACAAGTACAACATCTAGGGGAAGAAAGAAGGTTGAAGTGAAGACAGTTGTAGAACTAGGAACTCAGAGAAGATAAAGTGTAAAGAGTACAATGTTGCCTCCAAATGACCAATAAGTGAGAAAATTGCTAGTGCCGAGAAGCACCAAGTCACAATGGAAACAGAGATAGAGGTCGACTAAGAAACATATGACACATGAAAGGAAGACCAAGTCATGAAGAACGAAAAATAGGACCTCAATGTAGGGAAGGATGAAGCCAATTATAAGGGGAAGGAATAAGAGGAAGTGAAGGAATCCTAAATGGGTGGCATAGAACTACCATCAATATAAGGCCATCCAAGGATTCTAGATAAAGATTAGGGTAGCTACCCTGAAGAAGTCAAACCATGGTAGGCAGAGGAAGTCTCACTAATAGAACAGATAGAACAAGCCACTCCAACTCCGCTACAAGCTGAACCCCAAGCCATCTCATTGACACAAGATTTCAAAACAACAAAACTTGCATCGCCATAGAGACGCACACACGTGCCTAATATCAGGGAGGATCTCGAACGTCAATTCTATGTTATGTATGAGAAAAATTTTAACTCCTCCCACAATTTCTCTTTTTTATTATCTATCCTATACATACTAGCCATGTAGTTAGAGAGAATAGATAAAAGGACCACTCCTCACCCCATGTTCATGAAAGATACAAAGGACTATCGCAACTAGATGATGGAAAGAATTATAGCCACGGCTATAGAAATGAAAGAGCTTTGGAGGGAGTAGTAGGAATAATATGAATTTAGAGAGGAATTGGAGAACAAATAGTGACGAAATGAAGGAAAAAATTCAAACAGAAGATTGAAGAGTGTGTTAATCCCATCACGGTCATCTACGTCATCATGTTTGTCTAGCCCACCATATCTAAGGGAAGTGGAGCCACCATAATCAGATCTAAGAGAAGAGTGAAAACTACAAACTTCCTCGAGAAAATGAAACAGCCCAACAATAGGAATAGACCTCAACATATATCCAGACAATGACAAATAGGAAAAGGAGGAACAACATAAGGAGGATATCCCTATGTGACCAATAGTAGAAAATCATCCTCATCCAAAAGAAAGCTGACCCTCTCTAGTAAAAGCCTCAACACTCGAGCATGCATAAGTTGATAAAGGTGTTCTTTAATGCCTAAGATGTCATGTAATATGTACTGAAAATATTATGCTTGAAGTAGTACAGGACCGCGTCACAATGACTCCAGATCAGATACTCATTGTTATAGAAAGTCTCATTGACCTAGATGTAGATATATGTGTCTTGTTCCTACAATTCAGTGAGACTAATGACATGGCCCCTGGAAACAATGCATTATCCAAGGAGACCCCACCAAACAGGTCACAAAAATAGGAGGAACACCAGAAGACGAACAAAAATAAAAGATTAGCAGAAGGAGAAGAGCCTTCAAATGAAGATTTAGAAGAGATGAACTACTTTTTCAATGATGCCCCTGCTAAACAACCTCCCCCCCTTCTATTTAGAACCTAAACCTCAAAATGTCACGGATCCACCCTTTTTTGGTAAAATGGAGGGAATGGACATGACATCTTTATCAAGGATTTTGTACAAAAATGTGCATGTCCTCATAGTTGTGCTAGACAAAAGGATCCCTATAGAAGATGCCTTGTATAAAAACATAAGGCAATTTCAGACACAAGATCATTTTAGGGGTTTTTTTTGGCAAAAAGCAAAGATACATGCGCATTTATTCAAGATGTTGTGTACAACCATACTGGAAGAATTACTGAAACCCAAGAAGGTTCAACCTATCTTCAATGTAGGCTCCAACCTAACCAATTACCTTTTTCATAAGAAATATGATTCTCTACCAATTATCAACCTCAACGATTTGTCAACACACAACAAACAAAGTTTATTGTGTTGCAATATCAAAAAAAGAATATTGGCTTCTAACAACAGCATATCTCTATAAAAGGCATATGGTGATCTACATTTGTTGTGTTGAAGTGCTAAAGTGTAACACTATTATCTTCCATGATGTAACAACATGCAAAATACAGAAGATACCAATATGGCTCAAGAAATCCATAAAGAAGGTAGGCACAAGCACAAAAATAGATGGAAGAACTATATGATCAATTTAAAGATTCGCAATAAGAGCTTGAACTATGGGACTATGCTTTCATTGTTATACGACTCATGGAGTTATTTAAGAGAGGGATCCCTTTTGAGGATGTTTATCTAGAATATTTACACAAACAATGTGCTCTATACACAATGGAGGTCATCTACGACAAACATTTCTTCCATGATCCAATGATGCCTCCAGATGCAATACCACATAGTCTCTATATTGGGTTGCATCTTCCTAAGAAGTGGCCATGGAGAGAGGTAATGATGGATTTATTTGTTGTCCCTAAAGAAAAAGAAATTGCCATGGAGTGGAAAAAAGAATGGAATCCCATGGAGAAGTAGATAGAGCATAATCAACAACCCAAAGATGTAATAAAAGACTAATAGATATAGTAAGAGAATAAACAATAGAAAGAAGAACATAAAGAAAAAACCCCTCAAGAAAAACCTCTTCAATAAATGGTGGTTGTGAATACAGATGTAGAACATCTTGTAGTGATAGACCTACCAAAGGAGGGTTGTTGGATGACAAAGTACTCCATTCCATCCTAAAGGCATTGTTTTCCTAGATTCTGAAGAAGTGCCTATAGGTCCAGCTGGGACTGTCAAGGCCACTTTGCCTAACTTTGAAAGGTGGGCTTGTGAAAGTATATCAAAAGATTATTGGACTTGCTCATGGACAATTTCCAAGAATATCATGACTTTGAAGATTCGATTTTAAAAATAGATGGACTTGATATCTTAAAAGACGACCTCCGAGATACACTAAAGGTTGATTGGTATATGTTAGTTTGTGTAATTATGGATTACCAATCTTTACTAGAGGATGGTGCACCAAACGTGCACAAGGTGTATTACCAACTATAGGAGGACATCCTTCACAACAAGAACTTGGGAGAGAAGGAGAGACTCATATAATGTCTACAAACCTCTCTGATGGACTTAGTCTTCCTTCCTCACCAGCATAACAACCATTGGACACTCTTGGTGATCAACATTAAAGAAAAAACAGAGGTCTGATAAAACAATTATGATGTTTCTTATGGATCGACAAAGTATAGAAACATAATATAGCCACAGAGTGTCAGTAAAGAAAAAGCAAAATCTTGTGAAGAAGATATTGTCAAGCTCATCTCAAGCCACTGAAGGGGATATCAGTATGCCCTAGGCAAAAATTTCAAGAAGACACAGTTCTGTCATGAAAGCCCTCAACAACTTCATTAGTCCTACAACTTTTTTTTTCACTACGTCAGATGGATACAAGATCTATCCCTAAGGGGGTTAGAGTTGATAATCTACAATATGAAAAATAACATCATGTTTTTAGGTTATATGCTGCTCATATATTGTAATTTTTTTCGGAAATGAGGGACTCCAAGAAACCATGAAACCTTATCAGTATCCATTCAACCTCATTCTTTGACACTCAGGGACAATATGTATGATAAGTTTGATGGGTATAATAGGTGACCGAGTACTATCCTATTCCCTCTATCGTATATCTATTTTTATACTCTATCAATATCATAATTGCCTTACAATTTCATATATACATTTTCCCTTCAATTTTGAAAATTTTGAACCTTTTACCCTATACTTGTTAAGTTACCACTTGCTGATAATTAGGAACTTTTTTTGAAATGAGGGACAACATTTTCACACAGGAAAACTTTGAATCCTTTTCTTACATGGACGTTGTTCTCACTTTCTTGTAAGACATTTTGTCTCCAATTTGATTTTTAACATAATCATTAATAGAGTGGCATATTTGAGCTTTAATTTCACCTAATAATTTGTTGTGTGGTTATGTCTTTATGCCATCTTTATCCCAAGACACTGCATATTGTAAAAGATGCTTACTTTCTTGATCTATCACTCTAGCCCCTACGACTGGTTGGAAAATACACACATCTCACTACAAGGAAAAAGATGTCCCATGTAGTGCTCAATCCCCTCCAGGGATAAAAGTGTCTTGGTTGCCCACATACCCTATAAGTTCCATCAGTCCTATGACTTGTGATTAAGAATAAAAGTTGAAGAATAACAGTTGAAAGAGAATAAAAGCATGACATTTGTACCCAGTAAGAAGTCGAAGTGTTTTGGATGTTTGGTGTAAAGCAGTGCCCAAGAATGCAGATATATTGTGCCCAATAGTGGAACCTAGAATCCAAAAATGTCACCCATGTCTTTCAAAGCAATATGGAAAACCACCTGAGATTACAACATGGTTGATGGTTGAGTAACACTATTATCACAACAACACTTATGGTTGAGTGACCCTGAGAAGGACATGCTACACTACAACCTTAGCCCACTCCCACACATCTTTCTTGACTACCCAAAAAAATAAAAGATGTGAGAGAAAGTTAACTTCATAAAGATCGAGGAACACGTACGGCTAGGAATCGAGGTTTTGAGTGAAAATCATGAAGGACAACTCCTACTTATAAGAAGGTGGTAATAGATAAAAAGGTCACAAAACTCTGGATGTATGAGAAGGAAACTATGTATACAATAAGAAAACCAAGTAGTTACTCATATATATTCACCTAAAGATGTCATAAGAACATGACCAAAACTTAAAAATTACTAAAATAATAAATCCCTTTGATGTTGCTTTACACTTTGATCCTATTTATTACCTTGAGAACAAGCTAGATTCTAACTTTGGAGGGTTGATAACATATAACTTTTTGGATGTTAAATACCTATTTTATTCTTATTTATCTTGAATGTTTTAGGCTTTATATCAATAAATGTCAATTTTACTAGAATTTCATGAATAATTACCTCTTCACTTCTACTTACTATGTTTTGTGAGGAAATGACAAAAAAAAGAACAACCACTGCCTTTGCCCCATTGACCCTTCAAATAGCTGAAGGGGGGACCGATGGGGTTGCACAATAGACCCATCAGTCACTCATCATAGTGTTCCCTCCAACCACATAGACGAGATCAAGGCCCAACATGACTGTCAACCACACGCCAATGTTAAACCAATAGGAGAATTGTTATCTATCCATCCATGGACCCTCTGTGCAATGAAAATACTACCCTTGATATTACTACCCAACGTCATTACTTCCTAGCGACATTATTTCCCAATGGCTTCACTACCCAAAGATCATAATGGTTGTATATCGACGAAGAACCTGATGACTCAAGCCCAATGCTTGGCCTACAAGCATTGACATGCATTGAAAACTATTCAAAACCATCAACCAACAATTAAGTATACTACTTCACTATCCCAAAACACTTCTAAAAGTCAAGTCACCACAACTTTTAGTTCATAACATGCCTCGAGGAACATGTTGTGAGGATTTAGGAACATGAAAATGACCCCACACCCAGGTTCCTTGAGCACAAAAAGGTCACCTATATATAGAATCCCAAGGCATTCATGTAGATGAGCTTTGTTTACTGCCATTTAGTGTTATCGCTTTCCAAACCTCATCATTGATTGTCCGCAACAAGGATAAGAGTCATGATATTCCCATCAACCATCCATGTTCCCCTATTCCTAAAAGTTCTTCGAGAAAGAAGGAAGATTTCTAGACATCACAACATCTTCCTCCGCCATCATATTCAGTGAAGAAGGAGATCATCATCAACCATCATTACCATAGTGGCTACCACTTGTTGTATCTTCTTCCTTCTTCCTTTTTTTGTTCACTTACTTCACCCATCCATCTGTTATGGACGTGATCACCTATAAATCTGTATGTTTCTCATTGCCACGAGTGGCTAAGGCATTTTTCTTGGGTTGGGAGTAGCCACTAAGAATCTCCTAACATGTAAATATTCATATTTGTTGATATATATATATATATATATATATATATATATATATATATATATATATATATTCTTAGCAATGTTTATCCCCATACTCTTGGTCTTTAATGCTTCACTTATATGGTTATATATCATGATGTGTTTTATGATTACTAAATCCTTGAAAGAGTAGTATTAGTCTATATCTAGAGTTATGGGGTATCAGGAATGCATGGAATGTTGGAATGCTAAAGCTAATTATCTTGTGGTTGTACTTTTCATTGTATGTTTACCATCTTAAGAGAGAAAGAGAGAGAGACTTATTATCTAGATCTATCATAAGCTTGAGAGAGGAGGGAATAGACATTAATTATGATTTCTTGTAAACAATGCTAAGGGTATACCATGGGTGTGAGTATTGCATGTTGGTGAGAGACCTTAAATGGTGAAACACAATCCAATTCATATTCATATATTTACAAAACACATATAAAGATCAAAGTTCATTCTTGACTTGTTAATATAGTTTTAATTCTATTATCTACTTGTTTGTTTGGATACAATCGTCCCATGAGAGACACCTACATCTCCTTTCAGTTAGAAGTAATAAGTGAAGTCCTTATTCTTTATACACTTATCACCCTTATCCATGAGTTTGACCACATTCACTACACAAGGCCCCAGATTATATTGTTGGTGTCTATGTATCGAGTTATAAATATAGAGTTCAATTAGTTATGGAAATGTGTCCATTTTGGACGTGCGATTTGGGGTGACCAAGTGTGTAATAAGAAAGGATGACATGTTAGTTTACTAATGAAATGACATAGTAATGTGATGATTTCTCTTCAGGAATATCATAATATTTTCATCCTAGTAATCTTTTGATGCAAGTAAAACCATTACTTGTGGCCACTAGTATAGTGATGACACGGTTTTTGTCAATGGATAGGTGTTTATCATTATTCATATCTTCATTTGATGGGAAATTGTTAATTGGTGAAGATGGGAGTCACCATTGCCTTCATACATGTTTTATGTAAAGAGAGTTGAACCTATTATTGTTCTATGTTGATATTGTAACCTGAAAAGCAACAAATACATATTGTTACTCATGACGTGACTCATTATACTCTATAAGTGGATGATGCTTTCTAAGATTAGTAAGAATATATAGTGGTTTCTTTTTTTGCATAATAATAAGTGATGAATGCATGACACAAATCATTTGAACTTTGCTAACAAAATTTCAAGAGAGATGTTTAGTTATATTGCATTCACAGAGTTGTGTTTCATTATCGATTGTGTATTAAGAAAAGATGAAAGTGTAACAGTTTCATTCAAGAATAGCATTGAGATTATTGTCATGATGAATCATTCTAGTATTCTATTGATGCTAATAAAACAATGAAACACATTTGTGAAAATATTGGACTTCTTATGGGTATATTTTAATTTATGTTTTCTTAGGTTTATGATATATGGAAAAAATAAAGCATCCCATGATATACATGCAATGTTATTTATATAAGCATAATACAAGTACATCTTATTACACTCTCTAACTTTATCGTTACAGTAGATGGTATATTATCTGTACTTGATTATACGAAGTAGTGGGTCATTAAAAGGTTAGTTGGTCTGGAAGATTCCCATGTGGGTTTCAGTTTGCACACGATCATAACACCATTACCACTACAACACAATTCCCAAGCACAACCCAATCCCTTGTTGTTGCGTCAAACAAGCTATGTGTAGTGCCTACATTCTCCACCTGAATGTCTGTTGTTGTTGATGTCAAAATTTGGCACCATTCAGAAGGTATGATCAAAATGAACTTTGATGGAGGTTTTATCAAATGCAACAACAAAGCAAGAAACTTGAAGACCAGTCTGGTACCGAGATATCAGGAATATTTGACTTCATAGATTTCTTAGACATCCTTGAGCTAGAGCTAATGTCCATCACTCTTGGACTATAGACAATACTACATGAAGCTTGAGGGGTTATTATTGAATCACATATCAAATTGTCATACAATTACATAGAGGAGCCCTTTAACACACTAATGAAGTACCTTCCTACTATCAAACACTTCGCTCGCCTTAAGGAACATAAATCCAATATTCATGTTTTTATATTTGAAGAAATTCAGAAAAGGTTACATATTATGTAGAAAAATATGCATCAAAACATGGGGGTGAAGCTTATACTTGTAGTCATTATCCCAAAGTCATTTCTAAAAAATACGTATCAGAGTTGGGGCTTTAATTGTGTTTTCATGCTTCAAGAGGGCAGGATGAACACAAACTTCTTTGTTGTTATAAAACACATTTTTGGTAATATTGCATTTCTTATTTTGATACTTCCTTCTTATGTTTTCATAGGTCTATGATAGAGGAAAAATTAAAGCATCCCATTATACAAATACAGTCTTGTTAATAAAATCATGATACAAGTATATCTTATTATACTCAAACTCTATCGATATAGTAGATGGTATATTACCAAAAGTGTTATCAAAAATATATGTTATCAATATCATTCATGTCTTTATACAATCCCAAGGTGTATTATCAAAAGTATATGTTATCAATTTCTCAATAAAACATG
>OY856410.1:1485947955-1486307955 GCA_963693085.1 Alisma plantago-aquatica | reverse complement strand
AGACACCCAAACCCCGAAGGGAGAGACAAACACCGGAGGAACACGGCGAGAAGAAGGCAAAAAATTGCCTAGAACCAGGACCAAAACGAAAGGCAGGGAGCCGACACAAACCGAACTGAAAAACAGAGCGAAAGCAGCAAAGCGAGAAATGCCCGCCCCCCAACAGATCCACGCCAAAAGCTTCGTGGCGGCCACCTCATTGCCTCCACCAAGCGACCAGCTTCGCCGGAGACGAAGCCACCGCCCAAGAAAGCGCCGCCCCACCACCCTGAAGCCCCGATCTAAAGGCACGGAGGATGAAGGCGGTAAAGAGGAGAGCCAGCCAGCCGCAGTCCCCGCGCCGCACGATCTGTGAAGAGGACAGTCGTCCGACGAACGCCCGGGGGGAGAGGGTGGCTACGCGCCGGCAGCCGACCACCTCCCCCGAGCGGGAGAGTCGCGCGCACGAACCCTAGCCGCCTGCGGAGAGTTGTTTGTATCGTAGACCTACGTAAACATAAGATGGTATGGTATACTTCCATCTTATGTTTGTGTAGATCTACGATACAAACAAAATTAAAGTATCCCTTGATACACATGCAGTCTTATTGATCCGAGCATGATACAAGTACATCTTATTATACATGAACTTTATTGTTACAGTAGAGGGCATATTATCAAGTTGATGAAGTGGTAGTACTTGATTGTACAACGCAGTATAGGTAATTAAAAGGCTGGTTGGTTAGGAAAATTCCCGGGTGGGGTGTAGTTACACACGATCATAATACCATTACCACTACGACACACTTCCCTGGCGCAACCCAGTCCCTTGCTGTTGCGCCACACAACTTGTGTGTAGTGCAAACATTCTCCACCAGAGCATCTTTTGTTGTTGATGTCGTAGTTTGGCCTCTCAGACACCCACAAATTAACAGCGTCTACCGCAGTCCACTGCGTTCCAACGTTGTCCCCACCGTATAAGTTCTCACCCAAATTGAGTGGCTGACGTGCCTCCCAGGTGGTGTGCTGCAACTGACAATTGATGGCGAGCTGGGATGCCCACTGCCGAGCGAAGGTTGCAGCATTTTCGTCCCACTGCAGCGGGGGAACTCCGACTTGAGCCCTAGCTTGATTATGGACGGACAGATAGTCTTGAGGAGAATTCTGGGCGTTGGAATGTTGTATGCAGAGGAATAACATGATCATTACTACGAAGGATACATAGGCGGTAAGCTTATAAGAAGAAACGCTGTCCATCATCAATCAATGGCTTGTGTACGAATCACTGGCTATCTACTCCGTTGTTTTGTCTTCTACTTCTACGTACGTTCTGCTGTTTGGTGAGAGACCTTCTTGTTATAGCGCTATTTATAGATCCCTCTAGCTCTACCTTCTCTCTATATATGTAAGTTAGTCTTGCTGACCAATTCCTGCAGTGATCCTCGTTGCGGTCTAAAGCGACTGCTAGAACGCAGTTTGTGATAATTTCTCCTACCTAGTACTCTTTTAATTTCCTGTGTTACGACTGAAAGGCAAACGCCAGCAGCCAGTGTCTTTTCACTTTTGCGATGAACTTCTTTTCCATGTAAAACCACGTACGTGTTCTTCGGTTCATAGACTGTTCACGTAGAAGCTTCCCCAACAATACGTTTAGAATGATTATTACTATAATAAACAAAAAAGCTCTTAACTTAATAATGCTTTATGCAGAAATAGGAAACTTCCTCGAAATGAAGCTACATACATGTTAACATCAAGAATCATTCCGGAAATGTACCGCAAACAGAACGTAGTTAAGTGCTCGTTTGGTTGTTAGCGGTTGGAAGACAGCTGCTGAATTCGGAAACAGGAAATGTAAAACAGTGCAATCCAAGTATCCCATTATTGTTTGGTTGGAAGCAGCTCCAAGTAAACTCGTTCGTTTTCCTTCTCCTGTGGTGATTGCACCTTCCCAGAAATCCTGTTCGTCGGCCACATTTCTAGTTGTATAGGTACAAGAAAGGTGGTGAGCACAACAGACTTTGTCCACAGACAGCTTTGCTGTCATGCAAACAACGTGGGAATGCTTCAGCCTGCGGATGAACCGTGCCCAATTTGGGCACGGTTCGTTTTCCCAAATTTTACACGTGAGCGAGAACTATCTGCAGTTGGTTTTCTAGGTATGAGTTCCAGTTCTGTCCAACCAAACTGATGGAGTTCGAATGCACAATGAGTTGGAACTGCTCGGGTTGCAACCACAAGCAACCAGACAGACGAGCCCTAAATAACGGTTAGCAGGTTCTGTTTTGGTTGACCAAGTTGTTCAGGGTCTTTGGAGATGCGGTTTTTACTTCTTTTCTTCGATGGACAACTCCTAGCCCTTTTTTCTTTGCCCTGCCGTTTGGGTGCCGGGTGAATATTGTAAAACCCATCTTCAAG
Source organism: Alisma plantago-aquatica (assembly GCA_963693085.1). Classification (NCBI taxonomy): domain Eukaryota; kingdom Viridiplantae; phylum Streptophyta; class Magnoliopsida; order Alismatales; family Alismataceae; genus Alisma; species Alisma plantago-aquatica. Next base: position 1,486,305,558 of record OY856410.1, on the reverse strand, counting down.
AAAAATGGAAAAAGAAGTCACATCTCTTCACGTAAGAGCTTCCCCAACAATACGTTAAGAATGAAACAAGAATTTTCTTAACTTATTTAATGTTATTTTACATAATAAGAGACTTCCTCGTGACAAAATCACATATTGATTACCATCAAATACATAATCAAGAAATGAACACAACAGACGCTCCAATACGGTAACGTCTCAATGTGTAGTATTGTGTTTTGCTGTTTAACAATGACTACCTATTTTGTGTAAAGATGTAGACTGTTACAAATCTACAGAATATGTCCAACATCTTTTACTTTTAGGATGTCTTTATTAACCGCCTTGAAAAAATTGAAGCGAGAAGCAATAGTACAGACAAATACTCAAATAAATACAACAATACCCAAAAATGCTCATAGCAATAATAAAAAAAATACCAATACGCATAATAATTATTACCCAACCCTTTTATAACCTATCTCCTTACTAGCGATCCTACAAATTTGAGTGTGAAAGATAACAATAATAAAAAACGCATAGCCGTACTAAAGAGACACATATGTTTAAAAGAACAGTGCACAACGGGCATTCAAATTTGACCATTGGTGGCATTTTTCATACGATGATAAATACGTTAACCATTGTTGGACCATTACAAATATAGCATGTGTTCTAGGATATTTTCCTGCTAACCTGATCTCATCCACCTCAAATGACGAGCTCAAGCAACCATTGGTGGCAAATATATTGTATATCATTTACAATGGTGGTTGTTGTTGTATATCATTTATAGATGGTGGTTGCTGTTGTATATCCACTATCAAGGATCCCAATACACATGAAACAAAAATTCATTACAATGGTGGTTGATGTTGTATATCATTTATTTGATCTTTAAAGTATATTTTTTTACTTAGAAGAATATATGTTTATCCTCATTTGATGGTCAAATATGTATATTGTAAAGGTGATCGTTAGATGTTTGTTTGAAAAATGTCACACAAAACTTTTAGTTCTACAAAAAAAAAGGAGGAGGTACGAATATCCCAAATTGTTTGTAATATACTTCTTGTTGTGACAATTGTTAAGAATTGTGCCTTAAATGTATGTACACTGTGAAAAAAAAATTGCATTCCGAAGTCCTAGATCTTGACTTCTCATCATAGAAAAAAAATACTAATTCGACTCATATAACTCATAACTAACATATGTGCAGCTACAATAAAAGAAAAGTTACACCAATAGCTTTGTAGTGAATATTTCAAGAGCACTAATGGGTTGTGATATGATGCCCTCGCTCGTACCCCCAATTCTATCATCTCTTATCAAAACCCACTAAGTGACTATGGATATCATAACCATCCAAGATCTCAACTTAGACCCTACTACCGCCTTGTTGATAAAACACTTTTCCTAAGCCAATCCTCACCAAAACAATTAGCATTAAAAGAATGTTTGGCCTTTTCAAAATTACCTCTTGCCTAAAATAAAAATATCCAAATCCTTGTTGTTTAACTTCCTCAATCCTAAAAAAACCTTGAATCTATAGTACAAATCCTAGAATGCAAAATATACTCATCTTTATTAATATACTTATTAGTACTTTCTTTATTCAACTTATAAATTCCTATTTCTATTCGTTTACCAGTAATAGAGTCTACCAAAAATACACATATTCTCAATAATACATTGCATAATATTCTTTTTTTTTTAGAAGGTAAAATATTACTATAGAACTAAAAAGTATAGGGAGTACAACAAAATCCCATATACTATACACTCTGGTTTACTCAACAAAACCCCACTGTCGTTGGCCCACCAGGTCCAAGGTGCCCCAATCATAGGTCTGGCTTCAAACGCCCTACCTATATTGCACAATATTTAATTCATTGAACAATACTCAATAACTAGAGAGAAACAACGATCTCCATTTAGATACCTACAACAAAATCTGTTATAGGTCAAGGTTGACTGGTCAGGGATAAGAGTCCTGACCAAATTTGAATTCATACCTAAGGCTCACCCTTGACCAATATTATTTTTCGTCCTTTAGGGTCTGACTGGTTCAATATAAGTGTAATTTTTCAGGAACTCACTTTTCCAGAATTGAAATTGAGTTTCGAGAAAATGATTCCAGGTGATTGATCTAAAGCATGTGTTTTCTTGAAACTTGACTTCCATGTGATTGGTTTGTTGTAAGTTACCTACTCTATTGTGTGTAACGTTCCCAATGCTACACAAGCCGTAAAATTATTTCGTATATAATATTTTTTTGATGGTCAATATTCCATTTTGATCCTCACAAGTCTGGAATATCCATTAAACAATTTCAAGACATAACATCAAACTCAATACAATATGTCTTTGGTATTATATCGAACAACTTCAAGGCATCAATAATCTAAAGACAGAAGAACCGATGCCATTCTTGTTTAAATCAGGAACAACGGATTACGAACTTGTTCGTGCCTGCAACTGTATTGTCTATTGGGTTATTAAGTCGGAAGAGATGTAGGGAAAGGGCACAAATCTTCTTCTTATTTTCATAGCAGGAGGTGCCCGCTTCATTATATAAAAGAAGCAAACTACACACAATAATCTGGATTGAGTTCTTTCCAAGTCTTCCCTGCAACTTGTCGCAGATATGGCTGCCCGAGGTACATGACTAAACTCTGTTTGCCTTTTGCACAAATCTGAATAAAAAAGACAAGCACAGTTTCTGTCTTGCCGTTTGCGGTGACTTAGAAACGAAGCCCAATGTCAGCTGTCATCGCTGCGGCTTCTGCTCGAGAGTAGGATTTCGGTCAGCAGAAGGAGACATCAACCTGAAGATCATGTATCTTCTCGGGTCGCTTGCCCTACCGAGTTGTCGCTGGAGCAGCAGAATGAAGAATAGGGCAAGACACGACGGCTAGGTGTGGAACTCGTTTTCCGCTCGATCTGCTTTGGAAGTTCAAAATTGCAAACTATATATATTTCAGGAAGTCCAGGGAAAACTGGGGAACTCATATTCCAGACTTCTACCGAACCAATTACTAAAACTGAAAACCGAACTGCACTTCCGGTGTTTTCAGGATAAGTTACATTGAACCAGTCAGACTCTTACTAAAATAATTTTCCCTCTCTTAATATATCCCTCTCCCGCCTCCTAGCTTAGGGTCTGTTTTAATTTTCATCGCCCTATACAAAAGCGAGACGGTTCGTCTTTAGCTGACCTCCACCCTCCGCCTCCCTTCCGTCTCCTGACCTCTTCGCGCATAGGGAGTCTGCGGCGACCGGCAGTCAGGCCGCTGCAGTTGAACGTGCCGCTGTCGGTAGATTGCAGTGCCGGCCACATATATGCGTCCCCTCAGTTTCATTCAAAGGCATGTTTGGTTTTCTGAATTTTGCAGTATTGGATTGTATTTTGCCATCCATTTGCAGAAAGTTTATGTTTAGTTTACAGGATTCTGGAAACGGAGCTAATCTCGGGATTTCCAAACATAATAGGAATCTCGTATTTTAGTTTCCATCAAAATTCTCCCGGCCGTTAAAATTCAGCTGTGGCTGGCCCGTGGACTAAAAAAAAATCATGTATTTTACAAATCCGGAAAACCAAACATAAAATTTGTGTTTGCGGGATTTTGACAATACAGTATTTTACAAATACAGGATGACATAAATGCAGGATTGTTGAAAATCCAGCAAACCAAACGTGCGCTCAGTGGGTTTCTTTTCCCTTCCTCCTCGTTTTCTTTTTCCGTAATCCTTATTTCTTCCACCTCCTCGCCTAAATCCAGACGGATACTCTTTTGCTTCAATTGACTGCTGGCGGATGATGACGATGGTTTTCATTCAACTTTGTTGTTCTCATATTCATATCATCCATCCCTGTTCCTATACATATTTGTCGTCTACATAGAGATTTGTACACTGTTCGTTGTTGATTTATCATGACAAGTGATTCTCCGCGATTGTGGATTGTTATGTGCGGTAAAGCAATATAAAAACATATAACAACTACTGATTTAATATAACCCTGTCATGCTAATAAAAACGTCCATGACCATTAATCTATCTGGAACATGACCATGCCATTGACCATGCCATCATGATTGCTTTGTTTAATGATGTAGTAATCTATGAACGAAACATTTTTTCTTTCAATAATTTATTGTCCTTGCTGGATGTGAGCATTATCTATTTTAAAAATACAGTCATCTACAGATAACGGTTGGTAACTAGTATGTCTATCTATTTAAAAGATAAAACATTACATTTATATGCTAGTTTGGTCCATCGGTAAAATGTTGGATGAAAATAAACTTCCATCTAGATGTTTCTGGTGCTACAAGATTAGAGCCATCTACCAAAAAAACATGTCTAACGGTTAAATGGAAAACAAAACTTTTGCATAAAATAAGACCGAGATCAACTATACTTCAAAAATGCCAATTCAATATGAAAAAACAAAATATTGTTATGCATGCCTACGTATTGTAGTATGGATGAGGAGAAGATCAGTCGAATAGTGTGTTATGTGACTCGAAGACTCCTAATCCTAATCCTAATCCTAATCCTAATCCTACATGGTGTGGCAGTCCTATTTTGGGTTTTGTCTTGGTTTGAGTCCAACCCATGTTCCTACTTGGATTTAGATTAGTATTCCTATTTGGAGTTGTAGATGGCTCTATCTTCATGCAACTTGGACTCCTATTGTGTACTAGACTCCTATTAGAATTGTTTATTCCTGGTTGAAGCCTTATGGCATGGAGCCTATAAATAGGACCTTAGGGGCATGCGTTTTTCTTGTACTGAGAAGTGCCAACGTACAGTGTTGTACTGAAGAGAGTTCTCTCTTCTTTGAGAGTATCTCTCCTTTGTAATCTTTCTCTGAAATAGTGGAAATTTCGCCCCCTCCAGTGGACGTAGGTCATCTCGACCGAACCACGTAAATCCTGTGTTTTGGTTGTGTGATTGTTTTCTCGTTTCTTGTTCTTCCGCTGTGAAATCGTCATATTCTCGCATTCAACTCTTAACAAAGTGGTATCAGAGCCGCGTGTTCAAGATCCGAACGATGACGAGTTTGTACAAGATCAAGAAGTTTGATCGCAAAATCAATTTCGGACTATGGCAGATCACGATGCGTGGTTTGCTCGTTCAACAAAGAGTCTCCGAGGCTCTGGAAGGGATCGAGAAGATGCCAGCGACTATGACGCCGCAAGAAAAGAAAGTGATGGACCAGAAGGCTCTCACCGCCATCCAGTTGTCTTTGGACTACAAGGTTTTGGCCGAAGTTGCCAAAGAAACTACTGCTGCCGGTATTTGGAAGAAACTCGAAGATCTCTACATGACGAAGTCTCTCCAAACGAAATTATATCACAAGCAGCGTCTCTACTTACTACGCATGGTGGAAGGTACATCTGTCCGTGATCACATTGATGAGTTTACATCTATTATTATGGATCTGGAAAATATAGATATTAAACTCGAAGATGAAGATAAAGCCCTTATTCTTCTGTGCTCTTTACTCCCTTCATACAAGCAATTTCGGGAAACTATTCTATACAGAAAATCTTCAATCACGGTGGAGGATGTTATATCTTCATTACTGTCAAAGACCAGGTTGATAAAGACCTAATTGCTTCTTCTAGCGGGAGTCAGTCAGAGGCTCTTATGGTGAGGGGTCATACAAAAGAAAAGGGAAACAACAAGAAGGAAACACACAGATCTAAGTCTAAATCAAAGAAGGTATGCAAATACTGCAAGAAGTCTGGACACATTGTCGATGAATGCTACAAGTTACAGAACAAGAAGAAGAGGGAGAATGAAAAACAAGAACAACCTGCATATGCTAATGTAGCACGTGAAGATCCATAATATGTTCTTATGGATTTATCTTCCTCATCTGTCAATTTTCAAACTTCTTGGTTTCTGGACTCAGGCTGTTCACACCACATGTGCCCACACAGAGATTGGTTTTCTTCTTATGAGCACTTTGATGGAGGTGTTGTAAACATGGCGAACGATTCTACCTGTAAGACAATTGGCATTGGGTCAATACGCATAAAGATGTTTGATGGTGTTATCCGAACTGCCTCCAATGTTTGTCATGTTCAAGGTCTGAAAAAAAATCTCATCTCTATTGGCTTACTTGAAGCCAACGGTTTTCCATACAAGGCTATAGATGGAATCATGTCTATTACCAAAGGAGATGATGTTCTAATAAAGGGAGTACGTATTCCTGGAAACCTTTATAAATTAATTGGTGAAACTGTGACTGACGAAGCTGCTGCTGTTTTTTCCTCACCCATTCCAAAACTGGATGCCACTAAATTGTGGCATATGCGATTGGGGCACATGAGCCAGAAAGGCCTGGAATCATTATGCAGGAGAGGACTTCTAGGTGATATCAGTACTGAAAAGTTAGATTTATGTGAGCACTATGTTATGGGAAAGCAGAAAAAGGTCAGTTTTTCTACTGCAAATCATACTACAAAAGGTACTGTTGATTACATTCATTCAGACATCTGGGGTCCTTCTCAAGTACCGTCCAAGGGAGGTGCTAGATACATGCTTACTTTCATAGATGATTTCTCAAGGAAAGTCTGGGTGTATTTTCTGAAGCATAAATCTGAGGTTTTTGATCAGTTTAAGAAGTGGAAGATGCTTATTGAAAAACAAACAGGAAGGAGCATCAAGACACTGAGGACAGATAATGGCATGGAGTTTTGTTCTTCTGAATTCAATGAGTTCTGCCAGTCTGAGGGTATTGCAAGACATCGCACAGTTAGACATACACCCCAGCAGAACGGTGTTGCAGAACGCATGAACAGAACTCTTCTAGAGCATGCACGTTGCATGTTGATCAGTGCAGGACTTAGTAAAGATTTTTGGGCTGAAGCCATCTCTACTGCAGCCTATCTTGTCAACTGTTCACCATCTACTCCACTTGGTTTCAAAACTCCTGAAGAGGTATGGTCTGGTCATCCTGCAAAATATTCAAATCTGCGTATTTTTTGTTGTCCTGCATATGTCTATTCAAATGAAGGAAAGCTCGAGCCTAGAGCGAAGAAGTGTATTTTTCTGGGTTATGCTGATGGTGTGAAGGGATACAGATTTTGGTGCACTGAGCCAAACTCATCAAAATTCTTGATTGAAAGAAATGTTACTTTTGATGAGTCTGCCATGTTTTCTGCAAAACAAGATGGCGTCCATTCTCCAGCTACAGGTTCTCAGAGTTCCACGAAACAGGTGGAGCTTGAAGTTAGTGCACACAGCCCGACACCTCCTGTTGTTACACAGGAAAATCCAGATGATGTTGAAGATGACACTCATGAAGAACAGACATATAGCATTGCTACTGGGAGACCAAGAAGACAGATCAGACCACATGCAAGGCATTCAGATTATGTTGTTGCGTATGCCCTTACTACAGCTGAAGAAACAAATGATTCTGGGGAACCGACTACCTACAAAGAAGCCTTGGCTGATACCAATTCGGCCATGTGGATTACTGCTATGAATGAAGAGATGGAGTCTCTTCAAAAGAACAAGACATGGGTACTTGTTGATCTTCCTGCTGGAAAGAAGATTGTTGGATGCAAATGGGTATTCAAAAGGAAGGAAGCTGGTCCTGGAGATTCTCATGAAAGGACAAAGCACATCGACGTCAAGTGTCACTTCATCAGAGAGGTGATAGCACATGGGAAGATTATGGTGAAGAAGATTATAAGTAAAGAAAATCCTGCAGACATGATGACAAAGTCGTTGCCAGTTTCCAAGTTCAGACATTGTCTGGACTTGGTTAGTCTACACAGCACGCAGTGACGCCCTTAGGGGCTGGAGGGGAGAGAGATCTACTATTATTCTTTTTCAGAGAGCCAGAGACTTCAAGTCAAGGTGGAGATTGTTATGTGACTCGAAGACTCCTAATCCTAATCCTAATCCTAATCCTAATCCTAATCCTACATGGTGTGGCAGACCTATTTTGGGTCTTGTCTTGGTTTGAGTCCAACCCATGTTCCTACTTGGATTTAGATTAGTATTCCTATTTGGAGTTGTAGATGGCTCTATCTTCATGCAACTTGGACTCCTATTGTGTACTAGACTCCTATTAGGATTGTTTATTCCTAGTTGAAGCCTTATGACATGGAGCCTATAAATAGGACCTTAGGGGCATGAGTTTTTCTTGTACTGAGAAGTGCCAACGTACAGTGTTGTACTGAAGAGAGTTCTCTCTTCTTTGAGAGTATCTCTCCTTTGTAATCTTTTCTCTGAAATAGTGGAAATTTCGCCCCCTCCCGTGGACGTAGGTCATCTCGACCGAACCACGTAAATCCTGTGTTTTGGTTGTGTGATTGTTTTCTCGTTTCTTGTTCTTCCGCTGCAAAATCGTCATATTCTCGCGTTCAACTCTTAACAAAGTTGATGTGCACATGGAGGTTAAATTCACACCATGTGAGCGTTAGGTAATAGTATACCACGGATTTGCTATTTTGGATGTGGATTAATATACTATACTTCTATATACGGTACCAATTGCAACATACAATATGTTCTTTGTTTACTTATTATATCACATAAGTAAGTGACCATAACATAGATATTATTTACTATCTATTTTAAGTATTGTTTATCTAACTCAGCCATCTATATTATTATTTTTTCGCTACTGCGTGGAACTGAACATAGTGGTTTGTATTTGTCTTTTCAGCATCACGTTAATTTCAGCTTTTCTTTTTCATCTTAAGAGATAAATACATTGGTAGTGATGAAAAATAATACATGATTAAATCTATTTATTTTTGTGTAGGTGAGTGCATGTTATACCAAGTCCACATGTGCAATAATATACGGACATTGTTCATAACAGAGGACAATACATAAAAGGGAGGATGCACCAGAAATCAATCATCTAGTAATGGTACGAATCAAACACTCTAATTATGCATGTTTATTTTATATTGAATTATCTCGCCACTATGTCTATTAAAGTTATCCGAGTTTTCAATTGTGTCTGACTATCATATCAAATTTTAAGCCAACTCCTAGCTAGAGGCATCATGTCGTGTTTGATGAAAAATATTTTGAGGCTGGAGAAATGGCATAATATTTAGGTCTACTTTGTGGAGTATTTAACTCGAAGCGTATCTTTTTGGCATGTCGATAAGTTGGTCACAAATTCCTCTCTCATCATACAACGACAAAGACATTGTACATGTAGCATAATACTGTTATATATCTCATTTGATCATGTTAATTAAGTACATCTTTTTTTTATTTATTGGTTGTTTCATATTAAGTAGTCTTATTTTCAATTCATGGAACTATACAAAACTGTTGGCATGCTACAAAGTTAAATGGAAGAGCAGAATGAAACCAATCATGGGTGAAGTAAAAGAAAATTTGATTGCACTAACTCATTGGTTTTTTTTTATGTAAGTTTGTATATTATATGTTGCACTTCTCATTCTTATCAAAATACTTTTCAAAATTCTCACTAAATATTTTTTAATTATATGGTCGTCTACTTACACATGACTAGTCAAACTCAGGCGACACTCTTTTTTTAGAATATCAACTTCTATGTCCAATGCCAACAACAAAACGTCAACAATACATGCAAACGATGAGGCACTTTCTAATATAATTTTATGTATACTAAGTTATCATGTTATTTTGTCCCTTTTCGCATGGAAACAATATCAAAATTTCTCGAGTCAGTCTACTTATACTTACAACGGCTATCCATTCTCTCTCCTGGATATATGCCTCCTTCATGTATACAACAAATTATTACCAATAACATGGTATCATAATATTATTATATTTGTTTTTGAGACATTGCCAATGCATAACTCTACATGTATCTGTCTTTGAAAGTAGATGAAGATATTTTTTTCAATAGATAGTAAGTTTTGTTACATCCTACATATGTAAAGGTTTAAAGCAAAATATATGATTAAATTTATGTGATAAAAATGGTATCATATGTATAAGAATAATAATTCTATCTATTATTTGTGTTCCACATATGTTGTTGATGATCACTTTATGCATTTGTAAAATTTAACTCCTAAAAATATTTTATTGTTACATGTGCAGGATGTTGAAAATACTCCACAAAGTAGAATGACAAATGCAAATGCCAGAAAAAGCTCTCATGGTGGAAGTAGAAGTAGTGATAGGGAAAACGTGTGATATCAATGGCTTGGATGGCACATGCAAGTTTTTTCTTTTGCTTGAAACTATTGTTAAACACCATGATGTATCATATGATGTATGAATTCTATGCCAAAGCGATTTTATAAGATATGAATTACCCTTTTGAGAAAGAATTGGTATTCCTCTCATGTGTTTTCAAAGTATACAAGAAATTGAAAATTGAATCAAATATTCTCATGTATTAATCTCAATTTGTTGGCATATCATGGATAATGAATGCCTACACATTTGTAATGTTTTCAATGATATATATATATATATATATATATATATATATATATATAAGTTGTAAAGAATCCTAGAGGCGCAACCTCTCGTCCGCAACCTAGCGCTCTGGCGATCGCCCGTGCGACCTAGGTTTAGCGGCGGTGCCCTAGGCTTGGGGTGGCGGGGGCGGCGGCCGCGGCCAGTGGTCCCTTCCCCTACTCCCCCGGAGCCTCTTCCTACCTCGCCTCGTCTCCACACAGCTGTCGTAGAACCCGTTCAGCTGGTTCCTGCCTCTCGCTGTTCTTGTGCGGCGGGTCCTCTGGGTGGCGCTGCGGCCGCCGTGAGCGAGCTCTAGGATAGCTTCTCGCCTGGTGGGGGCTTATCCATCTCGCCCAGGGTGTGCCGCTGCCTTTGCAGGCACTTGCCGAGTCAGGTGGGAGACGGTGCGGTTGTGAGGGGCTGAGGTGCCCGTTTTTCTTCCTTCTAGGTTTGCTCTATTTTCCTTTCAGTGGTCTGTGGCAGTTTCAGTCTGCCCTTTTATTCGTCGTTCATCGGCGTTTGTTTCTAGTCGCTACTGGTTAGCCTTCTGCTCGCTGCTTGTCAGTGTTTGTTTACCCGCTGCTTGTCAGCGTTTAGTTTTCCTTGTGTCTTGTTGTGGCTTGTTTGTTACTTGGTTATATGGCGTCCCTTGAGACGATGATGCATCGAAACACCGTACAGATCCAGGGCTTCTATCCCTACTATACGCTCAAGTCGAAGGAATTCTTCGTGGAAAGCTGCTTAAGACAGCAACAAGGAAGAAGAATCAATACGGAAGCGTTCTATTCTCGTTCCGATATGAGTTGTAGTGATGTTAACTTGATCTTTGTTTGCTCCTGCTGTATTTTTGACTCAAATTGTAGATGTCGTATGGCTTATAAGTAATGAATCGAGCCATCTTGCCCTCAATATATATATATATATATATATATATATATATATATATATATATATATATATATATATATATATATATATATATATATATATATATATATATATATATATATTGGTCTGCAATGGTATTCATTCATATTGGTCTGAGGTATGCATTGGAAATAAGTTATTGACAAGGGACTATATGCTCAAGGCTTCTATTTCTATTGGTCAAGGATATGACCTAGCCAAGCATTATTGGTCATTGAGCTTTTCCCGAGGGTACATCAGTCAGGGATTGACCCTGACCACTAGCTATTGGTCAAGGATTTACATATATTGGCCATGGATTTTGCCTTCAGCTTTAATAAGTTTTGTAGTAGTGTTAATAAAAAATCCTTAATCCTCTGATCATGTAGACTTTTCTTTCTACTATATAGATTATCCTCTTAGAAGTAATCCAAATATCTACGTACGAAAGACTGAACATGATGTTACACCCACTAATTTTGATCATCTACATCCTTTAAAATCACCTTTTCCCCTCTTATTTCTACACATGTCCACCTATGTATCTCCTTGCACATCCCTCTCACTTGATGATCGATACATCTTCACTTATCATTATTCAACATGATAGATCTTGGTTACTAGAATATGAAAACCATCACTCAAATTGATCAAATGCTCTAAGTTGTATAGAATTAGAAATAAAAGCATCATTTCACCTTTTATGTTATTTTCTTTGCATGCAAGGGGTTTTCCTACTACTCCTACTATTGTCCAATACCAATCAACCAGACGATTATCCATAGAGAATCTAGTTCCATTCAAAACTTACATGGTCCCAAGAGGTACACACCCAACAAACATTCCAATCATCTTTATTTTTTCAGGCCATCTATAGATATTCCCTATTCTTGCCCACCTGATGATTTTCCAATACATTGCTGACCGAATACCCTTTCCATGCTCTATGTATCTAGATCAGTCAAGGGATAGGCTGCACAACCCCTCCTATCTTTGTATAGGCTCTACTTCTTGTGACTTGTCTCTATCTGGTCACTTTGCACCCCAAAAAACAACTAAATGATTTAAACCTAAAAACTACCACTCCTCCATCTACATCTTCCAGTTCCCCTCTTGTGCCTTCTATTTGATTCTCCTTCACACTTTGAGACATTCCTAAACACAAACATGACAATCCCCACCCTTAACTCCGGGATAGAATTCCTCATTGATCTTCCTGCCAACTCTATGTGACTTATGTAGGTATTTACTAGTTATAGTATGCTCGTTACTAATCAGAATAGCATTAATAACCACACAATCAACATTCCTGATGTCACATGTGTTATTTCACAATTTATTCAGGGTCGTATTGTCGTTAAAAAAATCCTTTCACCCTCTCAGCTCTTTTATGCTATTACTAAAGGGACCAAACTTGACCACATCATCTAGGAAAACTACAACCATACCATGCGGGGATTGCTAGCTCCAAGCATTGCTCACTAGATGGTCGACTGATCATGGTGCTACATATGTAGGGGTGTAAACGGTGCGGGTACGGTGTGGGTCTGGCCATACCCATACCCATACCCATACCCATCTAATTTTGCGGGTCCGGTTCCGGTTCTAGACCCGCATAATACAAAACTTGGACCCGCACCATACCCGTACCCACAATAATAGCGGGTATGCGGGTAAGCGGTTCTATAAAACATCATATTGTTTATGTAAGAGAAATGACTATGTTATATATATTTAACACAACAACATATTGTTATCATATAGTATATTAACATGTAATAGTTATATTAGACAATGCTATAGTCTATACAATATAATTAATTGAGTAATTGTTTACATATTTGTAGTCATGATCATAACATTTAATTTATGTAGAAAATAATGTAGATTAGTAGACATTTTGATTTTAAGTTTACATATGATGTTCGTTATTGTAACTAGAATAGTTAATTTTTAGTTATATGACTAGTCTCAACCTTAGAGTAGGATATAATCTCAATAATTATATTAACTAGACTAGTAAAGTATGATATATATAACATATTATTTTAGTAGTTACTTATGTATAGCGGGTACACGGGTCTAGCGGGTCTGGGTCCAAGCATACCTATTATTGGACCCACTTATATGCGAGTCTAAGGGTATATGGGTCCAAGGGTATGTGGGTATAAAAAATTAGACCCGTGACGGGTTTTTTAAGGGTCCGGATTTTCGGGTCCATGGGTCTACCCGTACCCATTTACAACCCTATACATATGTGCACTACAGCGGATCAAGATGGGTTTCCATCTCCAATATTGATGTGAAGTCAGCATCTTTAGAGGCATAGCACATGCCATTAGAAAAACACTCCAAATTTTCATCCCTAACACCATTCCACCTACAAAGTGCATCAAATGTTTTTGCATATTATTTGTGTAACATGAAACATAACTCCCTTCTACTCTGAGAATCATATTTTGTGAAACTTCTTACAATATTATATGAATCACTTAAGGTACAAAATAATGCTAGCCGTTGGATTAGAGTGCTATCTTCAAATTGCCTGATCGGGAAGATTCGATAGTACTGACTAGAAATTTAGTAGTACTGAGTTTCTAGGGTAGCCATGATTCATCACAATGTTAGTACTATTGACTTGTCTTGATAGCACTGAGTCTTTAGGTCGCTCGAGCACTGCATGACTAATGCCATCTCGGTAGTACTGAGTTTGTGGACTTAGTAGTACCGAGTTTCCATGATTCATTCTTACACATTACTGATGAGGTTTCGGTACTACCAACTTTGAGTGTCAGTAGTATTGAGTCTGGATGAGTCTTCTTATCCAGTACTGACGTGAAATCGATACCACCGACTTTTGATGTCGGTAGAATCGAGTCTGTGAAGTTTGATTTCACCTAAAAATGTATAAGAATGTGGATAAGTTTCAGGATGAATATTAAACCATATTACACAATAAAAATCATATAATTTGATGTATTTATATAGAATAGGCCATTGATAGTATTTCATGAATAATTAATCAAATAAATGACAAATCAACACATAAAATCAAGGAAAATATGCCTATGAAAATGACTAAAACCCCATGCATCAAATTCTCCTAGGCTTAAATGTTGCTCATCCTCGAGCAACACTCTCTTAGTTCTATTTGATATAAGTCAGCAAAAGGACATAACACATGAATTCTTTTCTTAATCATGTCAACCAAACAATCCCTAAACCTACCTTCAATGACCACTGAACCAATAACTGTGATACAATGACCAAAATTTCCATACAAGATGTCCACTTTTGATCAACAATCACTATTAAGAAAGTAGTTAATATCATAATTATTTAGGCTTTCACTTGATGCACTATGTGATTCCCTAATCTAAATTGCTCTCTCCTAACTACCAACTACTTGGAAGCAGATCTCCTTATACGAATGGTTGAGGAGATAAATCATTTGAGTGGCCTAGCAATGAGAGTAATTAATGATATGAGATGGGTGGCAATTGGAGAATCATAAGTACATCCAACTTATTTATGCAAAAAGAACGATAGCTTACATGATTGAAAAGAATGTCATGAATGAATCCAAATGCCTATTGTCTTTTTTTCTTTTTAACACATGATGCACGTATGAAGCTATCTCATAAAAGAAAATGACACTGTCAAGAATAAACAAATGCATCATGTGAATTAATTCATCTCTTCAAGATGAGTCAAGGACATACTTTCTCCCTAAGAAATTTTGATATTGGTTTTTTTTCTACCCCATAATTTTTCTTATCTTCTGCATGATTGGGTTTATGCTCGGGCTTTCAATTCATACTCCTTTTTTCTTTTTATTTTTTGATGCGGAGGTATGCCCTTGCTTCAATCTTCATAAACAAAGACTACAATCCACATGACAAAAAAAGAATGCTATGAAATGTATGTAATCTACATGCAATTGCTATGAAACTAAGATGGTATGCACAAAGTTGTTTGTGCATACAAATGTAACTTTTTCTTGTTGTTTTTTTTTCCTTCAAATGCAAGCAAGAATAAGCTAATATATCATGTCACCTATTATTCCATTCAATGCAATCAAAAGAAATAACTTGGAGTACTCATTCATCTTGAGGTGGTGAGTCAAAATTAGATGGAAAAGATGGATGGAATCACATATCTAAGAGACAATGCTTTTCATAGGATTATGATATGTCCCTCGTTAATGTCCCGTGCACATGGTAATCTTAAGGTTTCTCTCTTAGATTTCCATTTAAGATCTTGTTAAAGGTTTGATCAGCTTAGGTTCAACAACATCTTCATTCACGTTCCCCGTTGATTTATATGTAAATTCATATCATATATCTTAGAGCTGACTGAACCAAACACTTCCTCAAGTGGTGTTGCAAAAAGATGTCGTAATTAAGCTATAAAGACATAACCATTTCTTTGCACAAACATCTATGAATACAATCTATTTGACATATGCAACCATGCATTACTGCTCCACGATTACACTAGATAGGTGTGGATCCTAACATTGCATAAACCAAAATAAAAATAAAACAACTAAGATAAAAATGCCATAAAAACTAAGATAGAATGTTGTTCCAGCAACCCCTTAAGCTCGAATAAGACTATGTCCACATAGTCAATACTCACACTCAAGAGGTGGAATGGTGGTACCATTGCTTAAAATGGAGGAGGTGGTTGTGGCATGTTGGGGTCACGAGGAGGAAACAACCCCTGAAAAGATAGATCTGACGGTTGCATCTGTGGTGGTTGCGCGTACCCTCCAAAGTGCCCCTGGTTCCAGTAATGGTCAAAGAGGGGTTGTTGATATTGCTCCATCCACTGTAGGTGCATGTGAACATTCTCTTGGTTGGCCAAGAGAATGTGTTCATTCTCATATATCACCTACTAGTTTTGGTACAACTGTCCTTGTATCTCCTGCAAACCAGCTAGCGTCGCTTGATGTTGCTGTTGTCCTATCTGGATCTGTTGTAGCATCTCATACATACCCGCCATATTGTACGGGTCTTGCTCCTCCTGAGAAGGGGGCATGGCAGATGAAGTTGAGGCAGCGTAGGTTCGGGTCCGTTTGCACGGGACCACTCTCTGGGTAATGGGGATAGTGGGCTCCACCTCCTCAACATCGTCTTCGGAGTTGTCATCATCACCTTGTTGTTCGTTGTCATCATCAACTACTGTAATGGGTGTGTCTTCTTCCTCTTCATCATCCAATGACCATCGAAGATGCACCACTCCTTGTAGGTTAAAGATGGGGTCGGGTTGTCTGCACTCCCAGAACTGTCCTCGATGTGTGAAGCTTGCATACATTGTGTTATGGTGTAAAATGAGGAGTCTCGCCTTACGCAAGTGCTGGAGGTCCAGTTTCTTTGTAGATTCCATCAGCGTGAAGGTGGACAAGTAAAGGTGAAGATGAAACACACATGGGGTGATAAAACCCCCAAACACAGTGGGCACTTTGCCCTCCACATTATGCCAAACAGAGATTATATGGAGGAGAAGGAAGGACCCAAAGTTGACAGTTTCTCCCTCCAATAGCCGATAGAGGAAGTAGAGGTCCATCCTTTGGAGCTTCCCTTAGACTTGGCCAGAATGAGTAAAGATAGTTTTGGTGTAGAGGTAGTGAAGAACTCAAGAAAAGGGGTGCTCAATGTCAGTAACAGAGTTGATATGCTAGTTGATGTGAAAGCCTTCTAGCACCTCAATCAGTTGCTCCCAAGCCAGGTCGTAGTCAAAATCTGAAGGGGTCGAGCATTTTGGGACGTGCGCCTAGTTGAAGATGTGGTTGAATGTCCATTGAGTGATGGAGTAGTTTTTGTTGAAGAGGTAGAAACTCACTTCACCCTCCCACCATTCGCCTCGTATTTGTTGGTTGAGGGTGACAAGAACTTTCAATGATGCCATGAACTCGAGGACGAGGTCTGAGTAGGTCTTCCAGTCAGTGAAGAAAGGATTGTCTCCATCCATTAACTGCTTCTGACACACCCACCACATGTTGTTGGTGAAGCCCACTCACTCGATCAAGGCACGGTCTCCATATCGCACTGGCACTATCTTCCTCATCTGAACCTCTTCATACACCTTCTTGATCACCGAGGATGGATGTTAGATGCGTGTTGGTCAAGGGACCAACTCTCCTTGCTCCACCAATATAGAAGGGCCTCTCCTTGGTGCCATGGTGATGATGCAAGGAGGATGGGGAAAGAGAGGCTCAATGAAGATCATCAGCACCCGGTGTAGCATTGCTCTAAGTTGTAGGAGTGGTGATGCGATGATTTTGAGTCGCATTTATAGACTTGTTTTATTTATGTTTTATGCATTTATTAGTCATTTTGGTGGTTAATATTGCATAATTCATCTACTTTAGTCTATGATCCTTCTCTATGACAAATCTCCCTTATTTCAGTATTTTTGAGCATAAATTATTACAAGAATATGTTTTGTTTCGGCTTATGTGGTTTCATGTTGAAATTTTAGGAAAAACAAATATTTGTTGTTGATACCATCGACAGTGGTCGATACCATCGACACGACCACAGGTTGTCAGCCGCAAGGAGCATCACAGAGTTGATACTATAGACAGGAGAGTCAATGGTATCGAGATACCATCAGGTAGCTGGCGAGAAGAGAGTCGATACTATCGACACAAAAGTCGATACCATCGATAAGTGGAGCTACAATGACACAAAAGGACAAAACTGACGCCTAAGAGAGTCGATACCATCAACCCTCATCGATGGTATCGAGTTAGCATCAGTCGCGACAGAGAAAAGAAAAGAAGAATTGCCAAAATTGCACAAGGTCGATACCATCGACCTGTGTCGATGGTATCGACACCGTCAGATACAAGTTTTCTTTAGATCGATCTAAATCTGAAAACTGTGATATTTTGACGACCTAACTCGGTGATTATACCTAATTACGGTGGCCAAGAGCAATCTATCACATCATTAGCCGCTGCACATGTCCTGAGAAGGTGTGGAGAGAAGAACGGAGCCCAGAAGCACACCCCAGCCGTTTCGGACGCAGAAGAAGACATTTTCCACCACCGAAAGGTGGGAGAACGCGTATTCTATGCCAAGGAATGCTTGGATCTTCTCCTTTCAGGGGTTTCACCACTCAATCACGTTTTTCTCCATGTTTCCCTTTTTCTGTCACATTTTGCTATGAGATGAACATGCGGGGCTAATCCCCTTTGTCTTTAGGACCGGGAGTAGCCCGGGAAATCATTGTATGACAATTTTATCATAGTAATTCATCGTTTATCTCATAAATCTGTGGTATAATTTCATTTTCTCAATTATATTGTTATGCTTGATCACCATAATAATAATCTAATGCCCTTAATTACTTTGAAAGAAGAATTAATGGTTGAAAAGAGACGGAATTTACATTAATTGACAAATCCCTTGAACAAGGTGGTGTAATGTTAATGGTGGATATCGAGAGATCGACTCTAATGCACCTAGTTTAGGGTATATGTTGCTGCAACGGTGGAACTGACCTAGACATAGGTAGTGAATTGTACCACGACAGTGGGCAATTCTGATATCAGGCCACTACCTGGATAGAGAGATAAATCTGAGTGACTAAATAGAAATTCATACAATGAAAACCCACGGTGAAACCGCAATCCTAAAGATTCCCACTTGAATTGATTAAACTAAACATTTAATCGATTGCTTTGTTTTGTTTATTTTATTCTCTTTTATTTTTACAACAACCTCCAACTTTTTAACTGGTCTAGCTGATTGTGAGTAGTTAGTAGTAGTCTCTGATAATTCCCGTGTCCCTGAGTTCGACTCGGGCCTCACAAAGGCCTATATTACAGTGACGCACACACTTGCATTTCTACGCACGTAAAAAGCGTGTCAAGTTTTTGGCGCCGTTGCTGGGGACACGGCAATTGTCGGCACTACGAGTGCTGCAAGAGGCCACTCTAGGCCTTTTTTTTTTAAATCTTTTCAATAAAATTGATAGCTTATCTTTCGCATCTTTTAGTTGTCTAGCATGGTACTGAACTTAATTTACCTTTTTGCAGGTACTGTGTAAGGTGCAGACGCGTAGTACCGACTACATGCGCCACACACCAGAGGTTCCATTGTCGGGACATGACGACGAGAAAGATTACAATCAAGACCACTTGAAAGAAACAGATTCAGAATCTGAACAAGAAGAAATGGCAGAGGAACAAACAATATGGGAGAAGATCAAGGCTTCTTCTTCATCTACTTCAAAGGGGCCAATCAAGAAGCAGGCGATCAACATTCCAACTTACAAGATTGATCCTGCGTTAATCAACTTGGTCAAATCGAATGCTTTCCATGGGCTCAAGAACAAAGACCCAGTCACGCATATAAGCCAATTTGTGGAAAATTGTGACATGATAAAAATTGACAGATTTCCACAAGAGACGCTCTACTTGAAGCTATTCCCGAGTTCTCTAGCAGGGAATGTACGAGAGTGGTTGCACAATCTTGACGACGAATATGTGGAATCATGGAACCACATGGTGGAGGTTTTCTTTGAAAGGTTCTTCCCACCCGAGAAGACCAATGACATGATCAGGAAAATCCAAAATTTCACTCAGAAAGCAGGAGAGACCTACTCTGAGACCTGGGAAAGGTTTCAGATCATGCTTAGGCAGCGCCTGCATCACGGGATTGACAAGGAGACACATGTCAAAATCTTCTATTTTGCTCTTTCTGAGCATGATAGAAGTAACCTCAATTCAGCAGGCTTGGAATTCTTCTTGAACAACACAGACACGAGGTGTTGGGAAATCCTTAAGAACATGGCCAAGAAGCAATTTTGGGGCAACAGGGATGCCATTGAGCACATTCTAGTAGCAGGGGAGTCTAAAGCAATCAAGGAGCTGAATGAGAAGATGGACCTTCTCGCGAAGAAACTGCTTGCAAAGGAGGATACTTAATATGAGGATGAGGCTCAAGTCAAATTCATGAGGCAGCAGTAGGGTTACAGAAATAACGATTACTCATGGAGGAAGGACAAGTTCTCTTGGAAGGATCCGAACAACTTTTTGTAGGACCCCGATGCAAAACCCCAGCCAGTAGCGGAGGACAATAGCACGGATTTGCTCAACCAAGTCATAAAACAAAATCAAGAATTAATGACTACGTTTGGCCAACAAATAAAGCAACATGGGAAATTTATGAACCAGTTCGGGCAGACACTGCAGAGCCATGGGGCTCAGATGAGGACAATAGAGACATCCATGGCACAAATGGTAGCTGAGATAGCCAATCTGAAGAAGCCGACGCAACAAGGTTTTCCGGGTAACACAAATATTCCAGGAGGAAACCAACAGGAGAAGGCCATATTGCTAAGGAGTGGCAAGCAGCTGTTAAACCCCAGAGTTGATGAACCAAGCAAACCCCAAGCAGAAATCGAAGGTGAAGCCACTGAGGAGCTGCAAATACCGGTCACAAAATCAGTTGAGGATATAGAAGTGGATGCTACTGAAAATCCTATTGTAGATGAGGAGGAGACGCAGAAAAGGACACCATATGTGCCACCCCATCAAAGGGCACAGGCTGTCCCAGTCCCATATCTGAATAGTGCAAAAACAAGGAAAGTGGATGCCCAGTTTAAAAAGTTTCTAGACAGTTTCAGAAATCTTTCAGTCAACATCCCATTATTGGAAGCAATTGAGCAAATCCCTTCTTACGGCAAATTTCTAAAAGACATCATTACCCAGAAGAGGAAAATCCCAGACACGGAGGTTGTGGTGCTTAAGGAGCAGGTGAGTGCCTTCATCATGGGCACATTGCCACCAAAGAGGCAGGATCCAGGCTGCTTCAACGTCTCATGTTACATTGGGAAAGTGAAGTTTGGTGAAGCGCTATGTGACTCCGGGGCGAGCATAAACTTGATGCCCCTTTCTACATTCAAGAAACTGGGATTAAAAGAGTCACGGCCGAGCAACATGACAATCCAACTGGCGGACAATTATGTGGTGAAGCCATACGGTATATGTGAAGATGTGTTGGTGAAGGTAGATCGTTTTGTATTTCCAGTAGATTTTGTCGTAATGGAGATGCAAGATGAATAAGGCAATGAGCTACTACTCAGACGACCCTTCCAAGCTACAGCTGACATGATACTTGAGATGGGGAGAGGTCGTTTGACTTTGGGCATCGCTGATGATCGCTTCGAGATGGTCATGCCTTCCAGCACCACGCCACCTAAAGCCAAGGAGCAATGCCACATGGTAAAGCATTTTGATCACAATATCTCACTTTGTCTAGGGAAGCCATTTTTAGATATGGCTCATGTAATGACCAAGGTGGAGAGAGGGACATTGGCTGTGGACATCATGGAGCAGACCAAGGTGGTATCCCTTAGCAAGGATGTAGGTTTTCTGAGTGATGAAGAGGAGGACATCCCCCCATCTACTGAAGATGAGGCCATAGCAAATTCGGTTTTTGACGCATATCCAGAATTACCACTTGAAGCCTGTTTGGTCAATATCACACATGATTGGATGAGAAGAAAGTCACTGTAGGAGTGCGCCAAGATGCTTCAGTTGCTTCCATGCTTTTATGCTAGGTACTATGAAGACCTAGGCGAACTCCCACCACCACTTCAGTCATCCTTAATCAGCCCGCCCGATTAGGAATTGAAGTCGTTGCCACCGCACTTGCAGTATGCATTTCTGGATGAGGAAGAAAAGTTGCCTATGATTATATCGGCTTATCTGAGTGCCGAGGAGGAGGACCAGCTGCTTATTGTGTTGAAGAACCACCGAGGAGCATTCAGGTGGTCGGTTGCAGATATCAAGGGGATCTCCCCTACATTGTGCCAGCACAAGATTCAGCTCGAGGAGGGAGCTAAGCTGGTGATTCATCCACAGCATCGTCTAAATCCTAGCATGATGGAGGTTGTCAAAAAGGAGGTGATCAAGCTCCTTTCTGTAGGTATCATCTATGCTATTTCTGACTCGATGTGGGTGAGTCCTACTCAGGTAGTCCCTAAAAAGGGGGGAATCACAATTACCCATAATCTTCTAAATGAACCTATCACCACCCGCTTGGTAACTGGGTGGCGCGTTTGCATAGATTACCGTCGATTGAATGCCGCTACGCTTAAGGATCACTTTCCTCTTCCATTTATTGATCAAATTTTAGAGCGTTTAGCCGTCCGATCGCATTTTTGTTTTCTGGATGGTTATTCGGGGTACAATCAGATCTCGATTAATCCTAAGGACCAAGAGAAGTCCACCTTCACTTGTCCTTATGGAACATTTGCATACCGCTGTATGCCTTTTGGGTTATGTAATGCACTGGCGACCTTTCAGTGTTGTATGCTCGCCATTTTTTCTGATATGGTAGAATGCTATCTAGAAATTTGTATGGATGATTTCTCTATCTATGGTGCATCTTTTGATGAGTGCCTTTACAATCTGGATAAGGTCTTACAACATTGTGAGGACACACATTTGGTCCTCAATTGGGAGAAATGCCACATGATGGTGAGTGAAGGAATAGTGCTAGGACATAAATTGTCTAGCAAAGGTTTGGAGGTAGACCCGATAAAAATTGAAGTGATTTCCAAATTGCCCCCACCAAATTCGGTTAAAGGGATACGAAGCTTTTTAGGTCACGCCGGCTTCTATCGTGGTTTTATAAAAGATTTTTCTAAAATCGCCAAACCTTTATCTGAGCTGTTAGAAAAGGATGTTATTTTTGACTTTAATGAAAAATGTCTACATGCGTTCAATGTGCTTAAGGAAAAATTGATTTCTGCACCAGTTGTGCAAACACCGGATTGGACTAAGCCGTTTGAACTAATGTGTGATGCATCTGATTTCGCGGTTGGGGCTATCTTGGGACAAAGGGTGGACAATAAACCCGCTGTGATTTTTTATGCTTCCAAAACTTTGAATGATGCTCAACTTAATTACACGACAACCAAAAAAGAACTGCTTGTCATTGTTTTCGCTTTTGAAAAATTCCGGCAATATCTAGTTGGATCAAAAGTCATGGTATGGACTGACCACACAGCCATTAAGTATTTGATGGAGAAAAAGGATGCCAAACCTAGATTGATTAGGTGGATCTTGCTTTTACAGGAATTTGATATTGAAATCAAAGATAAGGCGGGCATTGAAAATGTGGTCGCGGACAATTTGTCTAGGTTAGAGAGGGTAGATGAAAAGGATTTACACATACCCATTACCGAGACATTTCCAGACGAACAACTTTTGAAAGTGAAATCGAAAGACCCATGGTTTTCTTACATTGTTAACTATCTTGCTTGCAAAATCATCCTGGAGGATTGGACGTACAAAGAGAAGAAGAAATTTTTTCATTCTTTACGTTATTATTTCTGGGATGACCCTATTCTTTTGAAGCAATGCAGAGATGGTGTCTTACGTAGGTGTGTACCTGAGGAGGAATACAAAAGTGTTCTTAGCCATTGTCACACACTACCGACGGGGGGCCACCATGCAAGCTCTCGCACTGCAGCCAAAGTGCTTGAAAGTGGCCTATACTGGCCTACCTTGTTCAGGGATGCAGTGCTTACGAGTTTGTGCGTCAATGTGATTCCTGCCAAAGGGCGGGTAACATTTTGAAAAGATAAGAGATTCCCCTTAATGTATTCCAGGAGGTTGAGGTATTTGACTTATGGGGCATAGATTTTATGGGACCCTTTGTGTCCTCAAATTCTAATTTGTACATTCTTTTGGCTGGTCATTATGTGTCGAAGTGGGTAGAGGTAATACCCACAAGGACTAATGATTCTACTGTAGTGTGCAGGTTTGTCAGAGAATATATTTTTTGCAGGTTTGGTGTACCAAGTATGATTATAAGTGATGGAGGTACACACTTCCAGAATCAAAAGTTTGCGGCACTGTTGAGAAAGTATGGGGTCAAACACAACATTGGTACCCCGTACCACCCGCAAACTCAAGGACAAGTGGAGGTCTCCAATCGGGAGATTAAGAAGATCTTGGAGCGTATTGTGTCTTCCACAAGGAAGAATTGGAGTATCCTACTACCGGATGCGTTGTGGGCATACAGGACGGTGTTCAAGACACCTATAGGCACTACGCCTTTTAGGTTGGCTTATGGTCGGGCCTGTCACTTACCGGTGGAACTGGAGCATAAAGCGCATTGGGCGCTGAGGAAGCTAAATCTAAGTTATGGTGAAGTGGGAAAGAAGAGGTTACTTGAACTCAATGAACTTGACGAGCTAAGAATGAATGCATATGAAAGCTCGTGGATCTACAAGGAGCACACAAAGTTGATTCACGATCGCCATATTCAAATGCGCATTTTCAAGAAAGGAGACTGTGTCTTATTGTTCAACTCCAGGCTAAAGATGCATCCCGGGAAGTTGAAATCCCGATGGAGTGGACCATTCACAGTAGAGGAGGTCAGACCACATGGCGCGATCCTGGTGCGTGATGGCGAGACCACATTCTTGGTCAATGGACAACGGTTGAAATTGTAATTTGGTGAAGATTTCACAAGGAAAGTGAATGAGGTCAAACTCATTACACTTCATGATGCATGAGGAGCTTCATGTCATCTAGACTAAGACGTTAAATAAGGGCGCTTGTTGGGAAGCAACCCAGCCATCTATAGTTTAGTTTAGTTTCTTTCACATTCATACTTTGGTTTGTTTTGACATTGTTTTTAGTGTAAAAAAGGTACCGTGATCGTTTGCTTGATGTGCGGGACTGAGGCAGAGTCGATACCATCGACCCTTGTGTCGATGGTATCGAGTTGGGTACAGGTTGGCGACTGCAGAAATCGCTCTGCATCGATACCATCGACGACCTCGTCGATGGTATCGACACACCAACATGTTGATCTCAAAGTCGAGGTTGATAGTATCGACATGCAAGTCGATACCATCGAGATCTCTGAAGATTTTCAGAAGAAATCGTCTCAGTGAAGTCGATACCATCGACAGGCCTGTCGATGGTATCAACCCAGTTATAGGCAAAAAGTGGTGGCCGAGCCTCGCGAGGGTGTTGCACTAACCAGAAGTCGATACTATCGATGCGACATGTCACTGATCCACGAGAGAGAATCTACGGCGATCACTGCAACCAGAAAGTCGATCGAGGGACGGGTCGATACCATCGACACATGTCGATAGTATCGACACATCATTGATCTGGGTCCCCACATCCAGCCATCGACAACCGTCGATACCAGCGGCAGTACGGATTCTGATACGCATGTCGATACCATCGACCCGCGTCGATGGTATCGACGGTCACACAGCAGCACCGGTGTCAGTTATATAAGGGAAGGCTTGTCGTCATATGACGTCACACCTTCAATGAGTTCTTCCTCTACTTGTGTCGTACGTCCTCCAGAGCAATCTGAGCCCGGCGACGAGCATCCAAGAGCACGTTCTTCACCGAGCGGAGACAATCTTCTCTGACCTACACCGAGCTCCTTCTTTTGTTTCTTCTTCTTCGACAATGGTGCACACCGCCGGCGCATCTTCTTCACGCACGACACCGATGGAGATCCCGGTGTTCGTTCCTCCACTGACTGCATCCATTCCATGCCCGCAGATTGTCCATCCGTCCACGAAAGTCAAGAAGGTTTATGAGGAACTGATGAAGCACAAGATCGAGCTGACCCATTACGTCGAGCGTGACATGATACGTAATCTGGGGTTCAACGCTAATCTCGCCTATGTCTTGAAAGGGCAGGCGAGGAAAATAGGAAGGAGGCCCGATGAGATGGAGTTCCATGCCGACGGCCAGCCATTCTTTGGTGAATGGCCAACATACAAGGAGCTAGTCGCCGAGTTCATGGCGTCGTTGGACATCTGTGTCGTGCCAAACAACATCATCGCCACGGATCGGGAATGGATCAACGGCCGTGTTTCTTTCCTATTATATAACATTGACTACACTCTCACCCTCAAGCAGTTCAACTCCATCTATAACTGGAATCACGGGCGAGAGCAGTACCGGCGGCCAGACAACCAGACTGATTATGATGCTATCTTTGTCGAGCTAGTAATTGTGCCTCTGAGAAAAGCTATGAGCTACCACAATGCGGCGGTGGTGGATTTCGAGCATCCGTTCGTGCGGGTTCTTCACTGCATGTTGTGCACCACTCTCTTTTCTTGTGGTGACCTGTCTCTTAGCAAGTTTTAAGAGACAGACTTGTTTTTCCTACACAAGCTACTCAAGCGCCAAGAATGCAATTGGGGCGCGTTTTTCTTAACGCGCATTTTGGCGGTAAAGAGGAGTATGCGGAAGGCGCCAATTCATTTTGGAGGGCTCATCACTCTGCTGGCCTCCTACCTTGGGTTGAATTTCTCCCAGCTGACTCCTCTCTCCAACAGGAGCAAGGTGAACCTGCAACATCTGCACCGCTCCAATCTCATCTTTCTTCGAGATGGCTTGGCGTATGCACATTGCCACGTCAACCAAGCATATTAGGAATGTTCACTTCCAGACCCCGTCTTTCATATTGAGGGTGCTCAGCATTTCTGATGGCCCATCATACCCATTGCAGACTTCGATGAAGATGGCGGCAATGACAAAAATAATGACGACGAGGCTGAAGAGGAAGAGGAGGCCTACACTCCTCTTCGGGCACGAGTAGCACCTAGGAAGCGTCCTCACATGCATCCGGGTGCATCTTCATCTTCGTAGCCCACGCCACCACCACTGCACTCGCAGCTAAGCGAGGATGTTTATGCGATGCAAGGAATGTATGCCATGCTGCAGGATATACAACAAACACAGCAGCACCATACAACAGTGTACACCGATGTTCAAGAGACGACACACCAGTTACTTGAAAATCAGAGGGATATCTTTGAGAATGAGCACCTCCTCCTTGACAACCAACAATAGATTCATGACAGGTTGCATAGGATGGATATGCAGCAACAACCCTTTTATGATCATTACTGGAGCCAGAACTACTTTGGGGGGTATCCACAACCTCCACCCATGCCCCAGTATGATCCTAGCTTTCAGGGGAAGTACCCATCCTGGGACCCCACGTCCCCACAGTACCTGCCTCCGCCAGAAGAGTAAATCGGTATCTCTGTTCCAACCTTTGAGATTGTTTTTGACTATGAGGCCATAGTCGAATTCAAGCTTAGGGGGGTGTTGGAACAGCTCTATCCTTTAGTTTTCTTACTTTTTAGTTTTTATTGTTTTGTTTCTTGTCATTTAGTTTTTGCAATCTTAGTTTGTTTGTAGGATCCACACTCTATCTAGTGTAATTGTGGATGTCTTAAGTCTTATGTCATCTCAATTGCTTGTACATGGGAATTAAGGGGAAATTAAAAGAATTTGAGTGTTCACAAGCTTGTGTTGTTCAACCTTGAGCACATAACTTAAGAAAATTATTGGTTTTGTCAACTCTAAAGTAGAAAATCACAACTGTACATTCCTAATGATTCATGAAATGTGGATGGAATTGGTTGCGTGAGCCTAAACTGGCCAAATGATAATGAGACTCTAATTTGAAGAAAGAGAGAGAAACCTCTTAACTACTACATAGGTCAGTGAGGAGGGACATTTAATAATTTTCAAAGGTTCAGTCAATTAGTCTTGTGATCTTTCCACCTCATTGTTTTTTACAATCTACCATAAGAATTCGAAGTACATTACGGTTTTAACCTTTTTGATTGCATGTCATGTAGATAGGTCTTGCATAGCAAAGTATTCTCACATGTATTGCATGAAAATAAAAAAGAGTAGTTATACATGCACATTATCCTTAGGTGCGTGTCATTTAGCTGCATTCATAATATTTTTTATGCATACAGTACATCATGTATCTTATTTATTCTTTAAGGGTGATTAATGTGTTCCATACCTTCATAAATGCTTCAAATATTTGAGCTATGCAGAAAAAGTGAGCCCAACAAATAATTCATTATCATTTATGGATATAAGGGCTTAAAAAATGAAAAAAAAATGGAAAAAGAAAGAAAGAAAAAAGAAAGTATTGAGAAGCAAGTAGAATAAGAGGGAGAAAGGAACATATTCTCACCTGCATTTTAAGATGAGTAAATACATGATGTAGCTCAGTTAGATATTCCATCTCATTTTGAGACGGGATGTTAGTGCATGCATCATTCCACCCAATTATAAACATTATGGCATGTTCATGTGCAAATGCATCAATTAGGGCATTTTTGTTTTATGCATGTTGAAACCATATAATGCTTCCATTTCTTCCTTGAGCCATCCATTTTATCCACCCGTTGCTCGAATTGGTAGGCAACCATGATTTTCTACTCATTTGTGAATATCAGGAGAGTTGCTTCCATGTAGATGGTAGTTAGGGCGAGCAACGTAGTTTAGGAGATCACATGATGCACCGAGTCTGGACCGACGAATTTTATTATGTTAACTGCCTTATGTGATAGTATTCATCAGTTTTGAGGTAGATATCTTTTATGGATGATTACTGTCACCTTTAGGGTAATTATCATTCTGTGGTTAGTGAGGGCCGGAATGTGAATGTCTGGTGGGGATCATATGGTGATGGTTGTTGTGATGATCTATTCTTTAGTTGACTCTGGCAATTCTATTCTAAGGTTTTGTTGCTCGAGGGCGAGCAATGTTCAAGCTTAGGGGAGTTTGATGCGATGATTTTGAGTCGCATTTATAGACTTGTTTTATTTATGTTTTATGCATTTATTAGTCATTTCGGTGGTTAATATTGCATAATTCATCTACTTTAGTCTATGATCCTTCTCTATGTCAAATCTCCCTTATTTCAGTATTTTTGAGCATAAATTATTATAAGAATATGTTTTGTTTTGGCTTATGTGGTTTCGTGTTGAAATTTCAGGAAAAACAAATATCTTTTGCTGTCGATACCATCGACAGTTGTCGATACCATCGACACGACCACAGGTTGTCATTCACAAGGAGCATCACAGAGTCGATACTATCAACAGGAGAGTTGATGGTATTGAGATACCATCAGGTAGCTGGCGAGAAGAGAGATGATACTATCAACACAAAAGTCGATACCATTGACAAGTGGAGCTACAGCGACACAAAAGGACAAAACTGACGCCTAAGAGAGTCGATACCATCGACCCTCGTCGATGGTATCGAGTTAGCATCAGTCGCGATAGAGAAAAGAAAAGAAGAATTGCCGAAACTACACAAGGTCGATACCATCGACCTGTTTCGATGGTATCGACACCGTCAGATACAAGTTTGCTTCAGATCGATCTAAATCCGACGACTGTGATATTTTGACGACCTAACTCAGTGATTATACCTAATGACGGCGGCCAAGAGCAATCTATCACGTCATTAGCCGCTGCACACATCCCGAGAAGGTGTGGAGAGAAGAACGGAGCCCAGTAGCATGCCCCAGCCATTCCGGACGCCGAAGAAGACGTTTTCCACCACCAAAAGTCAGGAGAACGCATATTCTACGCCAAGGAACGCTTAGATCTTCTCCGTTCAGGGGTTTCACCACTCAATCACGTTTTTCTCCATGTTTCCCTTTTTCTCTATCATTTTTTTGCTCTGAGATGAACATGCGGGGCTAATCCACTTTGTCTTTAGGACCGGGAGTAGCTCGGGAAATCATTGTATGACAATTTTATCATAGTAATTCATCATTTATCTCTTAAATCCATGGTATAATTTCGTTTTCTCAATTATATTGTTATGCTTGATCACCATAATAATAATCTAATGCCCTTAGTTACTTTGAAAGAAGAATTAATGGTTGAAAAGAGACGGAATTTACATTAATTGACAAATCCCTTGAACAAGGTGGTGTAATGTTAATGGTGGATACCGAGAGATTGACTCTAATGCACCTAGTTTAGGGTATAGGTTGCTACGACGGTGGAACCGACCTAGACATAGGTAGTGAATTGTACCACGACGTTGGCAATTCTGATATCAGGCCACTACCCGGATAGAGAGATAAATCTGAGTGACTAAATAGAAATTCATACAATGAAAACCTGCGGTGAAACCACAATCCTAAAGATTCCCACTTGAATTGATTAAACTAAACATTTAATCAATTGCTTTGTTTTGTTTTATTTTATTCTCTTTTATTTTTACAACAACCTCCAACTTTTTAACCGGTCTAGCTGATTGTGAGTAGTTAGTAGTAATCTCTGATAATTCACGTGTCCCTGAGTTCGACTCGGGCCTCACAAAGGCCTATATTACAGTGACGCGCACACTTGCATTTTGACGCACATAAAAAGCATGTCAAGTGGAGGAAGTGGTGTAGAGAAAATGGATTCACTACCCCTCGTTATATAGTTGAGTGAGGCAGAGTCAGTACTACCAGCTTTTATGTTTGTAGTACCAAGTTGCAAGAATGAATTTGTGACTTGGATGTATCAATGACTAACGTTTGCATATGTCTCGAGCGTGGATCGCTCAAAGTCGGTAGTACCTAGTCCAAGTTGGTAATACAGAGTTGAGTTGTGTATTGATGCTAACGGCTTTGTGATGAAGAACACATCCTCTGTTGAATTGAGCATCCATGGATTGTTGACATCATGTGTTGGTACTTGACCGCCCTAAATCGTGCGTCTAAAAAGAGCAGATTAAAGTAGTCAGACTTTTAAAGAGATAACCCGACACTCAGGCCCCCACAACGATAATGGGGTCTGATGTAGCGATCGAGGTCAAACACCGGGACAAGGCTGGTCGTGCTAAGAATGCAGAATCGACATTCTCTATACCCCATCATAAAAGAGGATTAATATGTGTTCCCGAGGAAACGGTAGTTCCAGAACATGAACAACCAGACAAAAGAAGTAAAAGAAACAAATTATAACAAGTATATGGGAAAACTCGGGTTGGGGATCACCAACCAAGGCGACTCTCCAACAAGCATATTGTCTCTCTCTCTCCTGCATACTCATATCATGATTACAAGCAACCATAAAAAGTCTATTCCACTCTCTCTTGAGATGAGGATAGATCTAGGCCTAAAAGAAGCCTCTCTCTCGAGATGACAACTCAAAAACCTCACAGCAAAACATATGGTTTGAAGCATTTAGCATTCCAACACTCTCATGCATTCATACTACTCCATGACACGAGATAAAAGTGATATTACTCTCTCAAGATATCAACAATCAAACATCACAAGATGGTAGCTAAGCATACAAGTGAAGCATTAAAACAGGTGCAAGGAGATAATCTTGATAAGAACATGTATATTCAAAAGAAAGAGACAATATACATGTTGGGAGAGCCTTAGTGTCTACTCCCAACCCAAGCTATGGTGTTTAGCTGCTCATGCTTGCGGGTAACATGGCGGCACGACAGAAAAATAGATCTTTGAGATACCACAAAGAATGGAGGTGAGTACAGTGAGAGGAAAATGCTAGATCTAGAGGAGAAGAAATGTGATACTACACACTTCTTCAGATCTGGATCTACCATGGGGATGTCTCCTTCTCTTGAAGAAGCAGCGGGTGCAGGTGGTCATATTCTCTCTCCTTGGCCTTCACTCCGGAGATCCAAGACTGATGGATGGTCAGCCACAGGTCTGGGATGCGGCAGCACTTCATGGTATCATGATCGGATCTCCCTGATCTGACGTCTTGGCAAGACAGGTGGGGGTGCTATTTATAGGCACCTTCCACTGACTTAAGACCGCGGTCACGTCTTTCTTGACCACAATTCTTCTTGACTGTGATTCTCCTCAGTCGTGATATATTTTGACCACGATCCTCCCTGGTCGCGATCTTTCTTGACCGTGATTCTCCATGGTCACGATCTTTCTTGACCGCGATTCTCCCTAGGGTCTTGTCACAATCTTTGGAGGAGTCGCGGTCGAGATCTTTAGAGAAGTAGCAGTCACGATCTTCGGAGAAGTAGTGGTCACGATCAGCGGAGACGTAGCAGTCACGATCTAAGGAAAAGTAACAGTTGCGATCTAAGGAAAAGTTGCAGTCGTGTTTGGCTGACTCCTAAAATCACCAAACAAGACTTTAGTCAAGAAGATAGATAAAATGTCTGCAAAGTCAACTAAAGTTATTCTAAAAGTGGTGTAAAATATATACAAAAATACATAGAGTGCGATGTTATCAACTCCCCCAAACTTAGAATCAATCCTGTCCTCAGGCTAAATGCAAGTTCGAGCACCCAAAGAGAGGGAGGATGAACAAGGATAACATAATAGCACGACTGAAATATCTCATTCTTGCATCAATATTGTTGTCGCATGTATACAATCCCTTAGGTTTCAAACTCTCCCCTTAGACTAAGGGTTGCATAACCTCATATTATATGTCAGAACCTTCTATTGTAAAAGGTTTCTCCTTCTCAACTCATAACCATCCCTTAACTAGCATCCATACTAGTGCCACATCCTTTCGAAAGGTATCCTTCACACCTATTATTTATTTTTAGAGAGCCCTATGCTAATGTGTATAGGTAGTCTAGAAGCTTTAAGGTGTTTCCTCTTCCTCCCGAACTCCTCACCCACAACTGTCGTAAGAAAAGTGTTGCCCTTTTTGGGCTTCTGACCTTAAGTCAGGTGGTATGTGAAGTTCCATTTAGGATTGGAGGTGTGTAAGCTTGGCATCCAGTTTCCTCTTACAGGCACGACATATCTGCATTCATGACTCCAACAATATATCGGTCGGGCAGGAACTTTGGCATCTTTTAGGAAACATCTCTCATATTCTTTCTTTATTTTATTTGATTTTTGACTTTTTATCTCTCCTTTCAGGCTTGGGATTTAGGATTATGTTGGTCTTCTTGGGCGGCCAGGCCTCTTTTTAGCTATTTTCTTTGAACATGGTAGCTTTTTCCTATCTACAGAGACTAGGATTTTCTGGATGTGGGCATCAAGTGGGGATGGTTGTTTAGGAGTATGACTAAGGTTCTCTTAGTTTGCAGGGGTTTATGAGTTAAGGTTGTTACATATACAACGTCTTATTGCAAGAATGAGATATAGTAGTGTTGCTACGACTTGTAGTTTTACTCATGGTTTGCTCATATCCTTTTCTCTCAGGGGCTGGAGCACTACTTTTTGAAAATTTTAGCGAGAGGGAGTGAGCTTCTAAGAGGTCAGTTGTAATGAAAATTTCAAGATTTCAATTCCATCGTAAGAAACGTAAGAAAAGGAAAGTGAAATTTAAAAAGGGAAAATAGAAAAAGAAAGGCTCTAGTACCTCTGCGGCCCGTTTATGACTCCTCCCCCAAACTTATCCTCCACCCCTACTCGGGGTATCAAAATTTGAAAAGAAGTATAAACGGGCCTTCTTAATTTATTTATTTGGCGGGGATGGCCCACTTGGACTCTAGGAGCAAGCTGGCGTAGATACCTCTTAGCGTGTGATACTGCTCGTACTGCATGTTCTCCACCTTGAGGTCGGTAGTTGTGATAGCTACCATCCACGATAAGTAGAAGAACTCGCAGTCATTTGATAGGGGTATCTGCTGAGGGCTTCTGTGGCAGTATTGTGTCTTCTTGAAGTCCTTGCCTTGTATCATTGTGAACCCTCTGCAATGCTGTTGTATCATTTTGACGATGGCTTCAGTGCAGGTGTTTGCATTTTCTTCGGTAGGAGACTTTGCGGTCATCATATTAGTAGTTTTCTTTAGTGAGAAGGTTGCATCAAAGCTATTATATAGAATTGTAGTCTTCTTCAACAAGTTGACGTGCATAAAAGTCCAATGGTTGTCATGAAGAATCGACAAGAAGATGTGTTCAGGCGTGCCTGCTTGAAGCTGTCATTACAGCCGCTCTATTTCTCCCATCTTCTTGTCCTTGAGGATGTCATCTACCCGTAAGAAATATGCCATGTGTGAGTTTGGCATTGAATCTCCTAATAGCGCCAGGTAGGCTGACATAATGCACATTGAGAGGTACCCTACTATTCTCAATCTTTCTCAGAGGTCGTCTTTGAGCACACAGATACCATCTCGTTTGAAGATGACATCTCCTGGCGAATTGTCTTCCTTCAGAGAACTCATGATTATTGTGAGTTTTTCCATCGATAGACCGAAGTAGCTCCATGTGTTGAAGTTCTCAAAGGAAGGTACTATATCTCCTACCGGGCCTTCTAGTCCTTTGTTCCCCAAGTCTTCTTCGGCTTCTTCTTCTGTGGGTTGTCCTTCTACAGGAGGAGCTTCAGGAGCGTCAAATACAGAAGGCTAATGTTCATCTTCTGCTTGCTTCATAGCCTCTTCAGTCTCTACAACCCAGCCTGCTTTCCGGGCTGTAGCACTAGCCGGTTCTGTCGGGTCAACCCACATGCTTTTGAGTTGCTCCCTCCAAGGTGTCTTCTCGGGGAGAGGGATGTCCACGTGGAGCCTGCGGGGTACGGCATCTACAGCCATCACTGAATTCTTAAAAAATCAACGATCGTAGATGATCTCCATTGCATACATGCCCCACAATCCATGTAGGTCTTCCTCTTGTAGGTCTTACAGGAGATTGCCCTTATTGATGGCTTTCATCATACGTAGGATGATGAGTGTGCAATCCCCTGAACCAGCTCCTTCCTAGGGAATGTTCTTGTTTATGGAGAAGAGTTTCCAGGACCCTTGGAACCTTAGACTCACCTCTTTAATAGTCCGTTGTTGGCGTATAGGAATTTTCAAGGCGACCCTGGCATCCTTCCTCTTATAGACAAGTGAAGTGTTATCTATCTCTGCTATGCAGAAGTTGAGCACCATCGTCTTCCACTCCTCAAGGTTGATG
This sequence comes from Alisma plantago-aquatica, assembly GCA_963693085.1. NCBI lineage: Eukaryota > Viridiplantae > Streptophyta > Magnoliopsida > Alismatales > Alismataceae > Alisma > Alisma plantago-aquatica. The sequence continues at coordinate 1,486,270,525 of OY856410.1, read as the reverse complement.
ATGATTAGGCCCTAGTGCTTTGTGTTATAGATGGGTAGAACCACTGTCCTAGTCTCCCTTCTCCTTACTACCGCCTCTAGTTCCAACACTTCTGCCACCGTATATTCTTCTTTTTATAATAGGCTGGTTAGATGTGTGGTACCATTGAAAATTGGCTGCAGCCTATCTTGATGGAGGAATTCTTCCAGGAGGGTGGCACAAATTACCTTAAACATCCTTTTGTGTACTTGCGTTGTTTTCAAAAAGACACTCTGGAAGTCCTCTCTGGTCAGACGTCTACCCTTGTTGATATACAATATGTCTGGCCTGGGTAGATCATCATCGAGGACATCTTCTAGGACATGGACATCTCTGCACGATATGTGCGACATGTTCTTCATGTCCATGTCCTTCATTTTGCACGGCAGAGGGGGAGCTGCTACGGGTAGTAGCGTTCTTTCTTCAACTTGCCTCTCCCTGGCGGGCTCTTCTGTGAAGAAGGTTGCCAGCCCACCCTCCTCGTCTTCTGACATCACCTCTTATATTGTCGGTATTGAGGCTTCCTGGATGGTGGGCATAGCCTCGGCCCCTTTTCATCACCCTTGATCAGAGGTTGTGATATGGCCCTCGGTCCAGCTTCCTCTGAGGAAGCTTCTGTGGCGACGTCTTTTGCATGGATTTCTTTCGACGTCTGCCCCAGCCTGGCCTCGACCATCATTTTTAGCATGGACTCCATCTTCCCATCATAGATGTAGTCATTGTGCTCCTCATGAGATGGGAAGAGGAGGAATTCATTTGATTCTTCCATCCCAACTCCTATCTTGGCTATTAGCCTATCAATCTCTATTGCCCAGGCCGAGCTAAGCGTTGTGACCATCTCCTCCCGATGAGGCTTTGCTTCCTACTCTACTTTTGTCCGAGTGAGTGCAGGAGGGGTGAGGTGACATCCCTCCTACTACTCGTCCTCATTGGTGGTTTTGTCCATCGCCTCGTCTGGGTCGCAATTAATGTCAAACCCCTTGATTGTGTTGCATGCTTTTCATATTGGGGGCTTGATCTTCCTATTGGTTGGTTGCCTTGTTGTTCAGCAATGGGAGATTGCCTTTGGATTTTACTCTTGTTCTTTGTTGTGCCGACTCCTGTCCCCGACCCCCCCCCACATTGTCATCGTGGCTGGAGGGGTTGGCCAGGGAGCATTCTGGGCTAGCAGGGCACTTCGCCTTTTTCTTCACCCACCGGGCTTCGAGCTCGGCACGCACCTGCTCGAGCTTCTGGCAGTCTTCTTGCACCCGTTGTCATTCTTATTCTAAGGCATTCATTACCTATTCATATTCTTGGCACATTTTCTCATTGTCTGCGCGTATGGCTTTCCCTTCTTTTCACAGGATCGTCATCTCCTCCTGCATTTTTGTCAGCATTCCTAGCATTTTCCATTGATTGCTGAAAACTTCTTGTATGAATTCTGGGAGTGATGATGTCTTCTCGTCTATCTCCTTTACCTGCACTGTTAGTGAAGATAAAGAAGTAGAATTTTTTTTATTAATTGAATCGGTTTGATGCATGTGCTCCCACATTGTATCAAATGTATTACCTAGGGCACCCCCAAAGGAGGGTGCCTATTGTTGTTGTTGGTGCATCTGCTGTCTCACACATTTTGTTGACACACTCGGCACAGTTGGCTGCTTAGGTGGGGGTGGTGGGGGCATCCCCCTTGGTTGTCTCTTCTTTGGCTCAACCACTGGTACATTTTGAGAGGCTTGTCTTTCTGCCTCTGTCTCCAGCATGTTGGTGCCGAGAGGGGTTTCTTCTGCGGCTTGGCCCCACTCTGGGTCTGGCTTCGATATGGCTTGGGAGCTTTGTCTTTCTGGCTCCACCTCCAGTTGGCTGGTGGGTTGCAGAACTTTGTCGCTTTTTGTAATCTTTTCTGCTTCTCCCTCCACTACAATAGTTTCCTCCTACGGTCTCGGGGAAGCAGGGTCCACAACTTGTGCTTCCACCGGTTGTTCTGCGGCCCTCTCTTTTTCAGCTGGCTTAATGGTGGCTTCTGGTTTCTTTTTCTCCACTGCCGGTTTCTTCCATGGCTCCTAGGTTTTCTTTACTATTAGTGTTATGGAACTATTTTCTTCTACTGTGTGTGCTAGTTCTACCGATGTGTTGGCATGCAGTGTCCCAGAGCTCATCTTCTCGACGTTGTCGAGAGTTGGTCGCAGCTTTTCGGCATCATAGAACGCCATTTTGGGAAGGGGAAGTGGCTTCTTCAGTCCTTGGTGTTTGAAATATGCTTTCTCCCCATTCAATTCCAAAATTCCCATGCTGGCGAGGGACTTTATATCGATACTTTATTGTCCCTCCAATTCTTCATATTTTTGCAATTCACCTTCTTCCAGCAGGGAAATCGGCGATCCTTGCTATTTGGCCGCCCATACAGAAGGCAGACTTCCTCTTTGCCTCACCGCCTACAATCGATGACATCCTTCTAATAAGGATCCTTCTTATATTCACTAGTCGCCTATTGATCATAGACCAAATAAGGAAAAGAACCCCCTTGCTGATTGTCCGGGTCTCTGACCTGGCATCTATAAAGAAGGTGGTGATCTTCTGTATGATCTTGATAAAGCGGGAGGTGATTCTGGAGGACTTGGCATTCTTTGGGTTGTCCTTTTCCTCTCCAGTCAACTCCTCCCACATCTTGTTGCTGTCATACGCAACAATCTCTCTCTCCCAGGGCACCTAAATAGGCCTTAGCCTCTTTGTCGGATGTGGTGAAGATCTTGTTCATGTCTGTCTCTGTTATCTGGTGTGTTTCACCCCCCAGCCGTACCTCGAGCTAGTAGTCTCCTCCTCTTGCTGCTCGTGTCTCGTCGCCGGTGGTGAGCTTTGTTAGAGAAGACATAAATTGTAGGGTCAACCTCCGATACGACCTTACTTCGGGCGTACAGATAGTTCGTAAGTTCGCACCTCCAGGAATTTCACCGTTCTGCCATACAACCCCATCCTCTTGAAGTCCTCCATGTCAAAGTAACGTGTCGGCATGCAGTCCTTGTTAGCAGACATCCGGTCGTAGGCGTACTGGTGCACGATGTCCTGGGGTACGAGCTGGGGCTCCCCTTGAGGCGCAAAAACTCCTTCTATCGCCTTTTCAGTTTTTGCCTTCTTATTGGGCTTGGGTTCCTTGAATGTAGCCTTCTGCTTCTTCCCATGCACTGGACTTCCTGACTCTTCAGGTCGATACTCCGAGGTCTCTGTTTCCCCCGTCTGCTCAGTTGCTTCAGTGGACTGCTCTTGTGGCACCCCTGCCAATATCCTCTGATATTGTTCCAGTCTTAGTTGTATCTCCAGGCATTTGGGGACTGGCAGGGCAGTTCTCTTCTTCATCTTCTCTGTTAAATCTTTAACTATCATCTCTACCTTCTTCAGGGAGGTAGCCCTCTGGTACAGGGGATCGCTTGAAGCAGGAGAAGACATTTTGTAGGTTAAAGTAGATTAGTCCTTAGTAAGGTACATCTAAGATCACTTTTATTTTCCTAGGCATAATTATCATCAAGTTAAAGGTAATCATCATGTTTAACTATTTGGTTGCAAACTTATGAAATGGACAATAAGAATCGTTGTCACAGTTTTAATCGCGGTCGCGGTTATTATTGTTCTGGAGGAAATTGCGGTCGTGACTTTCTTGAAGAAATCGCGGTCGCGATGTTAATCGCGGTCATGGTTATTTCTTGAAAAGATTGCGGTCGCGATTCTTTTCTGAGGAGGAAACCGTGGTCGTGATGTTTAATCGCAGTCACGGTCCATTCTGCAAAAAATTCGAAATTAGTGCCTTTTAGGGTTTTACAACTTTCGGTTCTTAGGGGTTTACACCTCGCGGCGGTTGCGATGACCAAGATCTTGGTCCACTCCATTCGTTCAGTTCTTCAGACCGCTGTTCTTCATCCAGTTATCTCATTTTGCTCATTTTTAGGGTTTTAAGAACTTTCTTTTTAGGGTCGAGAAGGAGCATGGGGCTAAGCGCCCGGAAATAAGGCGTCGACAAGGTGAATATTGGCTAAATGGCAAAAGTGGCTCGTCGTGGCGATGAAGGAAGAGCTCGAAATCGAAGTAGAACCTGTCGGTGTTAAGAAAGATGAATGAGTAGGTTACCTGATCGATGGGAGAGGATGCAACGACGTCGAAGATCACGGACGGCAAGGCAAACGATCCCGGTGGGCACACGGTGACGACTAGCTCGGGCGTCAGACGGCGAAATCGCAGTTGCAGCTGCGGTTCTCGAACGAACAGACTAGGAAAATCCAAGGGCTTGCATAAAAGTGAGAGAAGCGTAAACAGCCAGTCGTTTGGCGAGTTAAAAGTATTTATAGGCATTTGGATCGCTCTGACCTAACCAAGTAAAACACCATGGTCACGATTTTTATTACAGTCGTGATTTTTATTGCGGTCGCAATGTTCGAGAAAGGAGTCGTGGTCGCGATAATTGTCACGGTCGCAATTCTTTTAAGAAAACCGCGGTCACGGTCTTTCAGCTAAGAGAAACGATCACGGGCTTGTTAAACAAAATCCCGGTCGTGATTATATTCGTGGTCGTGGTTATTACTCATGGTCGTGGTTATTATTCGCGGTCACGATTAAGCAAGACCACCATTCCATACTTTAAATCCAAAAAGAAAACAAAACACTCAGAAAAGGAAGAAAAACTTAAACTAAAGGAAAACTTAAACTAAAGGAAGGATAAAGTAAAGATAAAGTGAAAAGAGATCGAAAACTTGGGTTTCCTCCCAAGAAGCGCTTGCTTTAAAGTCTCTTAGCTAGACTGCATAAATTTTTCACTCCTGTTGTCCTTAAGTCGGATGAGGCAACTCTCGATCCTTCTCTTTGTTGAGCAAGGTTGGTTCATCTAGGTTGATCTCTTATCTTCTTACAAAGGCTTCATCCTCGTAGAATCTTTTCAACCTGTGGCCATTGACCTTGAAGATCCCAGTCTTTTCCCCTTGAATCTCCATCATTTCTGATGGATAAATCTTTTCAAAAGAGAAAGGGCCTGACCATCTTGTTTTGAGCTTCCCAGGGAAAAGCCTAATTCTAGAATTGAAGAGAAGAACTGTGTCTCCTTCATGAATGTCCTTGTTAAATAGAAAAATCATCCATAAAGACTTCCACAATGTCTTCCAGAAAGTCAGAGAACATCGATATCATGCAACGTTGGAATGTTGCAGGAGCATTGCATAGTCTGAACAACATTCGTCAGAAGGCATAGGTACCATATAGACAGGTGAAGGTAGTTTTTTCCTGATCGTCAGGTAAAATGGGAACTTGGTAAAATCCAGAATAACCATCCAAGAAGCAAAAATATTCGTGATGCGCCAACCTTTCTAGCACTTGGTCGATAAAGGGAAGAGGGTAGTGATCTTTCTTCATTGCTTGATTCAACTTTCAATAATCGATGCATATTCTCCACTCGGTTATAGTCTGGATGACTACTTCATCTCCTTTATCACCCTTCACCACTGTCATTCCCCCTTTCTTTGGCACAACATGAATTGGGCTCACCCAATTGTTGTCATTGTTTGGGTAGATCATACTTGCATCTCTTAGCTAGATGACTTCCTTCTTTACAACTTCTTTTAACATTTGATTCAGCTTCCTATGGGGTTGAACTAGAGGTTTTGCTGATTCTTCTAGATTTATGCGGTGCATACATAGAGCAGGGTTAAGCCCCTTTGTTGCATGATGTGTATGGAGTATCATAGGATGGAGAGAATATGGAAGACGACGACCATCGATTTGTATTTGTTGATGATGTAGAAGCTGAGCAATTTTACAAACTGTTAGAGATTGTTGCATAGGAATTGTACCCTGGAAGTAGGAAGTACTTCAAATTGTACACTGTTGTGAGGTTGTTTCACATAAAATGTGTCAACAATTGGAGTAATAAGTCATTTTTTGAGCTACTTGAGCTTTTGAAGGAATTGCTTCTAAAGGGAGAGACATTATCTGACTCTTATTATGAATTCCGAAAAATAATCAGGGACCTTGGACTTGACTATGATAAAATCGATGATTGCAAAAATAACTACATTTTGTATCGAAAGGATTTTGCAGATAAGACTTCATGTCCAATATGTGGTGCTTCTAGATATAAAGAAATCAAAATTGATGAAATAGGTGTAGAAAACATTTGTACGAACAAGAAATGAGTTCCTTGTAAAGTCTTGTGCTACTTTCCCTTGACTCCTAGGTTGAAGAGATTGTTCATGTCTTCAAAACTTTCACCCCTAATGCGGTGGCACGATGAAAGTCATACCAAGGATGGCATTCTTTGACATCCAATAGATTCTCCAACATGGAAGACGTTTGATAATATGCACGCTGAGTTTGCTTATGATTCTTGCAATGTTCTCCATAGATTAACTTCCGATGGATTTAATCCCTTTGGCCTCGTGAGTCTATCATATAGCATTTGGCCCATCGTATTGATTTCGTACAACTTGCCACCATGGTTGTGCATGAAGTCTCCCAATTTTATCATGTCGATGATTATTCCTGGTCCAACTCAACAAGGAATGGACATAGATGTCTACCTACAACCATTAATTGAGGAGTTAAAAGAACTATGGGAAGCTGGTGCTGATACTTATGTTGCTGATCGTAAACAGGTATTCAAGGTGCATGATGCCTTACTATGGACGATAAGCGACTTTCCTGCATATGGTTATCTATTTGGTTGGCAAACTAGTGGGTATCTTGCATGTCCTTTCTACAACAAAGATGTGTGCTCATGGAGACTACCATATAGTAAGAAAGCATGTTTCATGGGCCACAGGAGGTTCCTCTCAATGGATCATAAATTTCATAAAGATGATTCATCATTTGATAGAAAAGAAGAATTTAGAAGTGTTCCTAAGATGCTGTCTGAAAGTCAAGTTCTAGATCAAACTAGAGATGTAGATAATTTATCGTATAATTGGAGAAAGTGAAGTATATTTTTTGAGTTGCCATACTGAAAGCGTAACCTTATACGTCATAATCTTGACGTGATGCACATAGAAAAGAATGTATGTGTGAGTTTGATTCACACACTACTAGGAATGGAGAAGTCAAAGGACACTGAAAATTCTCGATATGACCTCGAAGAGATGGGCATAAGGCATAGACTTCACATTATCAAGGACGGAAATAAAAATATCATCTCACCTTTGTGTTTTACTTTGAAGAAGGAGGACAAAGAATTATTTTGTAAGCTGCTGAAGTCTACTCGAGTTCCTAATGGGTATTCTTCGAATATAGCTAGAAATGCACACGTCAAAGAAAGAAATTTGATGACATTGAAGCGTCATGATTATCATGTATTGATGCAACAATTTCTCCCATTAGCTTTACAAGTAACATTACCCAACAAAAATGTTAGATATGTTGTAATTGAGTTGTCCAAGTTTTTTAAAGACTTATGCTCTAAAGTCATGAATCCAAATACTTTTAAGTTGTATTCTAGAATAGCAGTGACTCTTTGTAACCTAGAGAAGATTCTCCCACCATCATTCTTTGATGTGATGGAGCATGTGGTCATTCATCTTCTAGGAGAAGTGAAGATAGCCAAACTGATATTCTATCATTGGATGTACCCCATGGAGAGGTAATCTTTCTAACAATTAAATTTGTTCAGACTTTGCATCCGATCATATGTGATGTTCTTACAAAATCTTTTCGTCTTCTTATTATAGACACTTACAAACTTTAAAAAGATATGTATGAAATAAAGCTGGTCCAAAAGCTTCTATAGCTGAAGGTTACTTGGCAGACGAATGCTTAACATTTTGTTCAAGATACTCTCAAGAGTTGAGACAAGGTTCACTAAATTGTCTAGAAATGATGTGGAAGATGAAGATTTGGATAATGATGAAGAGTGGTCTATATTCTTTCATAAAGGGCATCATTTAGGAAAGAAGACTCCTATTACGCTTGATAGCGCAATGCTCAAAGTTGTGCATCAATATATTTTAGCCAATTGTGATGCAGTTGATCCATACGTGAAGTAAGATCATTGTTTACTTATCATTATGTAATTTCATATTTATGTCTAGGTGTGTTAATTACACGTATTTGTTGGCAGGGAGGATATCTGATACTTGAAGAAAATCAATCCACGTGTACGACAATGGAAAATCAGTAATCTTCATATGAACAATTTCAATGAATGGTTTAAAAAACATGTAAGTTTAAATAAGTTATTTCCAATAGCATAATAACAAAAATATAAAAATAATAAAATTCTTAATATTTTTAGATTGAGGAGAAGGCAAAGTCGACAACTGTGTCACCGAACCTTTTAATGTTGGCTCGAGGACCGCAACAAATGACGATGCAATATGCGGGATATGTAACAAACAATTATAGATTTTGCACCAAGGATCGAAAATGTGGCAGAAAAACACAAAATAATGGAATTATGGTGAATGCGCAAACAAAAAGTTTTGCCAGATCCAAGGACAAAAATCATGTAACGGCTCAGGTTACATACTACGAGGTGTGAAGGGACGTTTTCGAGATCAGTTATTATGAGCAACTTAAAGTAGTATTATTCAAACGTGACTGGGTCAATGCAAACAGAGGCATCAAAAAATCTGAAAATGACTTCACAATGGTCAATTTAAAACATATTGATGTAACGGATCATCTATTTGCATTGGCCTCCCAAGCACAACAAGTGTTTTATGTGAAAGACATGAGTCAAAAAAATTGGAGCTTTGTTGTGCACACTACACCTCGTGATACTTATGACATGGAGGAGAATCTTTATGATAATTTCATGGATGGAACCTTCTTATCTGAAGATAAATCTTCAAGTGATTTGGAAGATATCTTAAGTGACGTTTGTGATGACTTTAATTAAGTCAGAGAAGACATGGAGGGTGTGACCTTTTATGAAGGAGGTCATGATCCCCATCATTGATCTTATGTAACTCTTTTTATTTTATTAGTTGGGTCAAATAGTGAAAACACTCATGTTATCCTTTTATTTATAAAATGGTCATTTGTTTTTTTACATGATTATACATTTGTTGCATAAATATTTTCTTTTGGGTTAATCTGCTTAATGAGTTTGCTTGGTGGATGTTGGCTTCATCAGCAACATATAATATTATTTAAATTTTTTATTTTATTTGAGGACCACAATTAGAGAATGTATGGCATACTTTTAGTTTGTAATTCAATATTTTTTATATCAATTGTCTTTTTAGGAGAATGAAAAGACGCAGTCAGCTATTGTCGCCACTTACTGACGATGTCTCCAATGAAGGATTAACTCATGGGAGTATGACAGGTTAAATCACAAATTACATCATTTAATATATTTCTTAGAACCGCTCATCTCAAGATTTTAGTTGCAGGTATTTCCAGAAGACCAAAAGGAGGATATCTTGGTTTGATTAATGCTGATTGGGGGTGTTCAATTGCAAAAGAAGTACATATGAATAGTAAAACTATGGCGCGATCAGCTGCAAACAACAACAGAAGTTCTTCTTTGAACCTTTCAAAAGAAAAAATCCCTCTGTGTCAAATGATGGAGTTGGTATTGTTGATAAAAGTCATGTGGTGGCAATCTCAAATAATGCTAGAGAAGGAAGTCATTCTAAAAGACACCTAGAAAAAAGAAGTCATTAAGGAGTCCCTGTAGGAGCAAGTATGCAACGTTTGGTAAATGATGTCAGTAACAATCAAGAGGTTGAAATTGATAATTTAGATAAAGAATAACATTTTGTTACTGAGTCTCCTACTGCTAATCCTGGGCAGAGTAAAGGTAAGAAAAATTAGATACAAAGATGAATTACATCTTTCACAAACTATTACTTATTTCTTTGTGTATAATATGTATATCCTTGTAAATGCTTGCATCATATTCACGATTTTGTAGGGGGAGCTACAAATAAAAAAAAAATAAGGAGGTATTCTAAGTGTATCCGATTATGGGGTAAGACAGGGGATAAAAATTTGCCTATTACTTTGGATGAGAATGGAGATCCAATAGGACCACATCAGAATGACATGTCTTCCTTTTTAGGAACTGTTGCTTGAAATTCTGATCTTGCACCATTAAACTATCTTGATTGGTGACAAGTACCTATAGAAAACAAAACCGCTATATGGAATTATGTTGAGGTAATTCTAGTCTTTGAGATATAATACAATGTTGTGAATTTTTTTGTTAAAAAGTGATTATTTTTTTTACAGACCAAGTTTTTTATCGACATAAAGGGGATGAATTCAGTTTTGCGAACAGTGAGGGACTGTTGGAGAAACTTCAAAGCGGATATTCAAAAAAAACCACTATATGCGGCATAAAGAAAAATCTGACCGACTTAATGATTGCCCCTCCCGTGTTGATCTTGATCAATAGAAATTTCTTGTGAATTTTTGGGATTCTGACGATGGAAAGGTAAAATGATTTCTTCTTTAACTTTGTAGAATTTAGTAGTGTATATTGTACATAATTATATTATAATTCATTGTATGCAGTTAAGGAGTGCTAAAAACATTATGCTCAGAAACTTCATAGTGACGAAACATACATCGGGATCAATTTTGTATGCTTGTGTGAAGGCTAATGTGAGTTATCTTCTGGTTGAAATGTGCATTACACTTTCATACTACTAGGCTCATATATGATTCTACTATTACAAATAGTTACAGGAAAAGAAAAATGGTGGCAATGTTAGCATATTAGACTTGTTTAAGGTCACCCATTTGAAGAAGGATGGTACTGTTGTGGATGCAAAATCTATAGAATTGATTGTAAGAAATCATTTAACAAATTTATTTTTTATTTAATGAAAATATTCTCATTAATATTGTATGTAGGACAAGTTGAATGTGATACTTGCAAGTAATGATGAAAATCTCAATGAAGACGAGATATTTGATCATATTTTGGGCCCAAAGAAGATTCCTATGAAACATGCAATACATGTGTCTCATAATTCTTATGAAAATAAAATCACAGACTTAGAACTGGTTGTTGATTCTCATACCCATATATATGACGCTCAACAAAAGGAGTTGTTAGAAATGAAGAAAATTTTTGAAAATCTTGAAGCTATGATGCTGAGAAATTCTAACCTGAGTGGTTCGTTTCAACCGAACGAGGTAAATCTTCAAATTCTTATAATGTGATTACATAATAAAGTTGATTTTCTTATAGTAACATATTTATTTTGTAGAATATCACAAGGTCCACCAATGAAAGACTACCCAGACCAAATCAATTGAGTAGTGAAATAGCCATTACCAAAGGACATGTTATTATATACAAACATTTATTGATTAATTTTTTCAATCTGATTTTTAGGTATATATAATGTTTGACATAGTCTTTAAAAATTTAAAGGTTGTTTCCTTGTTAAGTTTTGAGGATGGGAAATCGTTTGTAACACAAGGACACGTTACTTCTATAAGTACAACTTATTTCATAGGAGGAGCATTGTTGGGTTCCTCATTTGCTGTCTTGTCCAATACAGTACCAATCCAACCTCAAGAGCAGTTGATTAGGCATTTTGGTCAACACCAAGTCATTGATGATGTAATTGGGATAGTGATAGCTTGGCCAAAGAAATTACTCATTGTCAGGTAACATTTTATAAATTAATCTCACTATTAAAAGTGTACTTCTTAACTATTTTTGCATCATTGTAGGTGAACCATTTGGGGACGTGGAAACCAAGAGTAGCACTCATTTGATCAATATAGAGATTCACATATCATATGAATTGATAGGATTTAGTAAAAATAGAAGTCAGCCATTCTTTATTATATTTAGTTGGTTTTCAATAAATGTGGATGTCACACATATTGTAGTACCATTCATTATTTCATTGTCTTTGCTGTAATTTCAAAGGAAAAAATCTTATAGATCATTCACTATCCATTTCCCATGCATCAAATGATTACCTTGTTCTTGTAGTTAATATTGTTATGATATTTGGAATTGTAGTAGCTATTGCTTCTTGATTGTTGGGTTCCTTTATTGAGTGGGATGTTGCTTAGCCTTGTTCATGGTCTGTGTGTGAAGATGTTGCTCATTGGTTGCTTGTGCATGTTATTTAAAGTTGTGATCTTAGATCTGTTATGCTAGTCCACTATTTTATGTTTTTTCTTAATAGAGAGATATATGTTCTGAAGCTGCTCAGTAAACTAGATCTTTGATGGTTCTTGCTCTGGAGATTGTTTGTTGATTGGTGAGGAGTCACTCATATTACAAACATGATTATGTGAATAATTACTAATGTTTAAATGTATCATGTATAGAACATGGCTTTCATTTTGTGGGGCTTGTAAGCCTGTGATTTTCTCAAGATCCTTCATCCTATCTCACATTGTTGCTAAACATGAGTACTAGCAGGTGTTATATTTAGAGTATCCTTTATTCCGGGAGTTGAGATCATCTCTGTGCCTTGGGGGGCAAAGCTACTCAACTGTCACACTAGACACAAGGAGTAACTCACCAAGGTGTCTCAGAGATCTAGGTTTAGTGATTGCCCATTCTTTTAGACTGTGGTAAGAGTTCTCAGTTTTAACTTTGTAACGTTCTCTGTGAGATGACTATCTAAACTAAAATAATCTTCTTGTACCTCTCAACAATACCTTCCCACTGTCTTTTTTGGCCTTCTATGATCCAATTCTTTTGGTTCATGCTCACTCAAACATTTTAGCCTTCAAACCCAATAATCACTTCCTAGATAGGGAGGTCTGATAATGCTACTGTTTTGTTGGGAACATGTCATAATATGTTTAGTTTTTCTTGGATATTCTTATTAATGCACTGCGCTTTCATATTTTGTAGAAAAATTGTTTCTAGACAATAGGAATCCCTGATTATGTCTTTATCAAAGTTTTTCATTTATATTATATTGTTGGCCGTCCTCAATTCGGATGGATCATAGGTATCAGTCACTATTATGTTTGATGTGTCTTTCAAAATTGAAGTAACTAACTCACTACTTTGTTCTAGTGGGCATGCCCACTTAGCTTGGTCAGATGTGGAGTCATTACCAAGGATAGATTCGTTGTTACTCCATGTGACTTAGATAATCATGCTTGAGTGATGCTCAAATTCCAATCCCCATTTACTTAAAAGATTCTTACTCTACAAAAACCCTAAAATAGCTTATTGTTGATATGAAAAGTTGGCTCTTTAAGCATCAACATATTTCTGCTGGTTTAAACTAACAGTTTTTTTTTCTTAGCAATAATGTTTGGCCAATCTTTTATTAATTACATCCTACCTGTGTAATTAATAAAGTTCTTGGTAAAGTGGTTTGAACCTGGTAAACATTCAGAAGGTTTTTCTATCTAATTTTAATACTTGAATACTCAATAGATATTTTGGATTCTTAGTTGTCTTTTACTTCACACTACTATTAATTTTATATTAGGATGTATAGCTTTTCATACTTATGAAGAAATATATCCTAAGAGACTTATATATGTTATATGAATCTGAACTACTAAGGGACTGGCTTGAAACGGTTTCAGAGAAAACCTTGAGTGTATTTCTCTTATTTAGAGTTGATTATTATTTTTATTATAAATATTGCTCTGGTCAGCATGTCAGCACCATATGCTCGTTTTAGAATGGCTTATGTGCTCAAGGGCTTATTGGATTAAGGGTTCGAGCCTCTGATGTTATTCCTAGTAGGTATTATGCAGTCAAATTTTCTTCTTCTTTGAGTGTCATACATAACTCCTTATTTCAGACTTTTGAGTTTATATATTCAGGTTCAAATATGTAGAGTAACCTAATAAGCTGACTTATTTCTTGAAGATCAGATTTATCTATCATTACAGATTAAGTGTGTCACATCACTCCCAATGGATGTCTCATCTTGTACAATTTTATAAGTGTACCATTGATAATCTTTAGTCCATGATTACTATATAATACTCCCATATGAATTAGGATATTTTGTTGTAGATAAGGAAATAAATGGTAATCATACTAAACTATGGGTCAGCCCACATGATCGTTTAGGTTTCCACTTTGTTTGTTCTAATGTTATGGGCTTATGTTGGTTGTAGGTAGACCTCATAAAATGGATATGATGCATCTCATTTCAATACATTATTGGACAATGATATTGCTATGGATAACATACATTCAAATCAAGGTTCAAAGTACCCAAATTCCATCTGAGGTGCAAGGTACAAATATCGTTTAGATTATAGATATAGTTTTACTGAACTGCATGGATTACATGGACACATATTCAAAATAGAAGTTATAATATTATATCTACTTTTTCCATAGTATGAACTATGGATTGTTTATTTAACCTTCTTCCAGCAATGTTACACTTCCCCTCCTTGCCACACGTACAGTCTTATTGTGATTATTCAGTTTGGTATACCAGTCCTCCTTTTATTGCATCGAAATAGCGGAAAGAAAACTTACATCCTATCATGCATCCCATATAATCATTTCATATCCAGTATACCATACCACCCAAATCCTAAACACATCCTAAGGTCCAGGTTTCTCAAATTTGTTATGGTACTTGCAGTTTTATTGAGAAATTCCTTGAAGATCTGCCAAGTTTATTTGTCATGTTTGTTTTCGGCTTTGATTTGACAATGTACATGTAACAAATATATGTTCTTTTGAATCTCTTTGTCTTGGTTTTCCATCATTTTGATGTATATTCTTCACCTTTTGTAGCTTATGAATATTTATCTACTTGTGCAGGATCTTCACACTGTTAGAAATTCACAGGCACTAACTTATGATGAGCTTAGCATATTTAACCGATTGAACCTTAGATGGTATGTGATACCTGTTACATTCCTGATGGCCAACAAACCCTCTCTCTGAATATGACCCCTTATGAGGATGTTTCTTCTTGGAGATGAGGGTGGCCTGATCATGCTACTATTTTGTTGGGAGCATGTCATAATATGTTTAGTGTGTCTTAGAGATTCTTATTTATGCATTGTTCTTTCATATTTTGTAGAAAAGTTATTTCTAAACAGTAGGAATCCTTGATTATGTCTTTATCAATTTTTTTCATTTAGATTATATTATTGGCCGTCCTCACTTCAAATTGATCATAGGTATCAGTCACTATTACATTTGATGCGTTTTTCAACATTGAAGTACCTAACTCACTGCTTTGTTCTAGTGGGCATGCCCACTTAGCTAGGTCAGATATGGAGTCATTACCAAGGATAGATTCATTTTTACTCCATGTTACTTAGGTAATCATGCTTGAGTGATTCTCAAATGTCAATCCCCATTTACTTAAAAGATGCTTACTCTACAAAAAGCCTAAAACAATTTATTGCTGGTATGAAAAGTTGGCTCTTTAAGCATCAACACATTTCTGCTGGTTTAAACTAATAGTTTCTTATTGCTTAACAATAATGTTTGGCAAATCTTTTATTAATTACATCCTACCGGTGTAACTAATAAAGTTCTTGTTAAAGTGATTTGAACTTGGTTAGCATTTAGAAGGTTTTTCTATCTAATTTTAATACTTGAATACTCAATAGATATTTTGGATTCTTAGTTGTCTGTTATTTCCCATTGCTATCAGTTTTATATTAGGATGTATACCTATTCATACTTCTGGAGCAATAATTCCTAAGAGAATTATATATGTTGTCTGAATCTAAACTACTAAGGGACTAGCTTGAGATGGTTTTAGAGAAAACCTTGAGTGTCTTTCTCTTATTTAGAGTTGAATTTTATTTTTATTGTAAATATTGCTCTGGTCAGCATGTCAGCACCATATTCTCATTTTAGAATGTCTTATGTGCTCAAGGGCTAATTAGATTAAGGTTTCGAGCCTATGATGCCCTTCCTAGTAGGTATTATGCAGTCAAATTTTCTTCTTCTTTGAGTGTCGTACATAACTCTTTGTTTCATACTTCTGAGTTTATATATTCAGGTTCAAATATGTAGAGTAACCTAATAAGATAACTTAGTCTGGATTAGCAAATTCTCAAGTGAGTCCTTGTTCCCAATCTACCGCAAAATGTTGAACTGATGTTGCTTTATAATGTTGTCACTTTTGTCAGGTTTGGTCTAGTAGAGAATTGTTGCCCCTCTCAACTGGTGGTCGTACTTCTTGGAAAGGAGAAACTCCTCAGCATAACATACCATGTCAACTGAAGGAGTGTCAAGGTAATGCACATGGATGCATTGAGGCTATAACTGGTTAGAATAGGGATATGCCAAATGGAAGATAAATTTCACTCTAACAGTGAGAGTTACATTTGGATTCAGGAATTGGATTCATCAGTTTGTCTTTATTTTTAATTGGCCACATGAAGATACAACAGCCTGCTTGCACAAAGGTATGTAGGAAAGACGATGTATATTCTGTGTTTACCTCACTAGTTGGCTAACAATCTTGTAGTGAAGGTAAGGATCTCCCTCTTTGTATTCTCCCATCCCACCATCTCGATCAGCCTCTCAAGTGGGCCCTTGTTCCCAATCTACTGCAATGTGTTGAACTGATGCTACTTTATAGGAGAAAATCCTCGGCATAACATACCATGTCAACTAAAGGAGTGTCCTATAAAGCAATACCTCAATTGGACACTGTGGAAATGCTGACATGCTTGGTGTAGACAGAGGAATCAAAGACTGCAGAGGGAGTGCCTTCTGGTACTACTGTGATGGTGGCTAGGATGATGTCTATTGCATTGATAGTTGGTATTTTGTGGGAGGGTGTTTGTGAGACTGGCCTTGGGTGGTGGGTATAGTTGATTCTAAATAGAAGCATTCTATACCTTAGGGACTTGTAAAGAATATTACACTAGAAGAATCTATGTGGGCTAGAGCAATGAGAGTTGCGGGAGCAATCTATTATGCGTTGTATTGAGCTACAACAATAGTAGCAGATGGAGTAGAGGAAGAATCTATGTAGGCTATTGCGGAGTAGGTGGTTGAGGAGGGTGTTGCTGGAGAGTTTGTTATCCATGTTCCACTTGTAAAGGTTCAGGTTGTTTTTGACATCCTGATGCTCACCTAAATGGGTTTAGCGTCAAGTTGAACTCATGCATCATTATAGGTTATTTCCCCTATTGAGTAGTTAAGTCCAATGATGATAAAACCAGTGAGTCACAGGAGTATGAGGTTTGAAGTTACACTTTGTAAATGTCTACTTATTACCTTTATCTTTTATGTGTCTTGTGTTAGAGGATGGAGCAGAAAAGTAAGAATCTAAATTTTATTAGCTCTTAACCTTGTGCAGAATTTTGATATGCTTTGTCGTTGGTTGAACATTTAAACTCTAACATTTTAGTACATTCATTCATTCATTTCAGGCTTAACTAGTATAGTCGCATGTCTAGTAAATTAGATAATCGTGTAGTTGTGTTTTATACAAACCAAGAATCATTTTATGCTAACATTAATTGAGAATGTGCATTCTAGAAAATTAGCTCATGAAAATAAACAAATCAATATTAAGTGAGCATTGAAGCCAAGAGAGGACAGCTTCTCTCATGCATTTAGAGTTACCCTATTATCAAGATCATAGTAGGAATATTTCTTTTTTTAATTTAAATTCCATGTAATCTGACTTCTTCACCCAAGACTTCATCTCAGTCCTTTACTCTACTTGCATTTGTCCCTCTCTATTTTATATTCACCTCTTCTCTCCTTCCTGCTTCTCATGTCCTTGTACTTTGGTTGTGTGAATCAGAGAGTGCTCTACAAGAGTGAGGGATAGAATGTGGGGGGGGGGGGTACTAGGGTCAAAAAATCATGGATTGTGAAGGGGTAATGAATGAGGTTCAACATTGGTAGGTTATAATGGTGTGTCTACTTTTCCCCATGGTACTAAGTAGTGGCGTAGCCACATGGAGGCACAGGATGGGCACGTGCCCCACCCGTACTTGCCAAAATGTACAGCGATTGAGCTGCATTTGCTACAGATTTTGGGAAAAAAGTATGTGTTACCTTACAGCGTGCCCTACCTACTTAGCTGCAGCTATAAGGTTCCTACCGCTTCGTTAAGTTCTGGCTCTGCCACTGGTACTAAGCTTGCTACAACCTTGTAGAGACTACTTGTAGGCTGCTAAATCTCATTCTTTTCGACTACTTAAGCTATGGAGATATCTAATCCTTGTAACACAATAAGAATCCCTCAATACTTTCTACTCATACCCAGGATGAACTAAATGGTTGTATAAAAACTCTTTTTAAGAAAAAGGATATGCAGGGTTTTGTTTATGGGAATGTGGTGCCTTCATAAGTGTAACATCCCTGACATGGGTTATGCTTAAACATAGATATTTTGCTTAATAAAGTTGATTATATGCTTTCTCTTATCTCTTAAAAAGTAATTAAGGCTCAAGAGGAACTTATATTTCAATTTTAGTCCTTTTTTAATAATGTTGAAATAATGTTTTACTTGTTTTGGGCTAAAGTGCAAATTACCCAAGTTGAGGGGTTAAATTGCAAATGTTACATGGTGAATTGTTACTATAGTATTTAAGCATCATAGGAATGAGAATGATGCAGAGGTATGGCTTGTAGGGGCCTAAATAACAAGAAAGAGCATGTTGAGCAATGTTTGTGCATTAAAACCTAGTTTTGGTGTAATGTGCAATTTACCCAAAATCTAGGGTTCAATATGAAAAATACCTTTTCAAGAGGGTCAATCATGATTCTTGGCATCATATAGAGAAAATAATTTGAGAGGGGCGCCTCATTTGAATCATTTTGGAAGAGAGAGAATCTTGATATTAAAATAATCAAGATTTAAGCATAATTGGAACTTTATTTTGATTTAATGAAAAAATAAATATATCAATTGAAGTGCCCTTCTACCAAAATTGAGATGCTTTAATTTTCATAAGTTTTAACTTCCTTATGCCTTGCAATGGACCGAAAATATCCTAAGGAGGTGAAGCATCCACTCATATTAGTTAAAGGAAAAGTAATATCCACTCAATTTTGGATATTAGTATTATATGCATTAAGGTGCTTAATTTCTTTTCCTTTAATTCTTGGATAATGAAGAGTAATTTGAAGGGGAAGAGGATGGATTCTTGGTCAAGGATTTTTTTTTGGGGGGGGAGATGAGGCATCAATTTAAGAAATTAAAAGACTTTCTCTCTCATTGAATTTTTTTATACATATCCCATTTTCCACCCACATAAGGACTCTTTTTCAGATTTCCTTTCTCTCCTTGCCGTGGACGAGCTCAAGGGAACTACGGAGCAATAGGAGGATGAACTCCAACCTGTAGGTAAGCTCCTTGATCACTTTCAACCATGATTTCATGGTGGAAATCGAAAATCAATGATGGATTTCTTCTTTTCTTCCATCAATCTTCCTTTCTAGCCAATCATTTTCACTCAAAAGCTTGAGGAACGAACCTTGTGGAGTGAGAAAGCTTCTTTCACAATTAGGGACGTGAATTTGGATCTTTGAAGCTTCATTGAAGGCGGGTTATATAACTTGAACCCTTGAACTTTATTATTGATTCCATATCTTTATCAATTGTTGATTCCTTCTCTATTCCCGAAATTATATTTGAATGATTGATGAAATCACCATGGAAATTACAGCACGTTTCGTGGGTTTATATCTTGAATATGATTATGTCATCACAAGCACACACCTCAATTAATATCCTAGGCAAACGGTTTTAAAATTTGAGACCAATCGGTTTCAATGAAATTGGCCAAACAGTTTCATCAAACCATTTGAAACCAAACGGTTTCAAACCATTTGGAGTGGTTGACCATTTGAGGAAATATGCTGATGTAATTGGATATTGATCCAATGGTTTCAATTGGTTTGATCTTAATGGTTTCAATTGTGAATGATTCCTCAAATGCAAACCCTAATCGGGTTGAGTGTTGAATCCTAAAGTAATTGAAACAATTTTTGGGTTGACTAGCCCAAACGGTCTCAAGACCATATGGAGGTCACCCAAACGGTCTCAAGACCATTTGGAAGTCAACCAAGACTATTTGGAGGTCTATGGTTGAGTATGATTGGATGGTTGAAGATCCAGTGATATCAAATTGAAATATAATAAATAGTTCAATTGATGATCGATTCAATGATACAAACCTTAATTGAATTTCACAAATTTCAATGATGGGATGGGTCAAATAGTCTCAAGACCATTTGGAGGTCATCCAAACGACCTCAAGACCATTTGAGGTCAGGTCATGTCATGGTTTGATGATGATCTAATTATTTCAATTGAATTAGTTCCACAATGTCAACCATTGATGGTTCCTCGATTTCAAAACCCTAATTGATGGTTCTTGATTATAAACCCTAGTTTAATTGGTTTCAAAACCCTAATTGAAGTTCCAATTGAAGGGTGATTCAATGGTTCAATTGAAGAATAAATCAGTAGTTCAATTGATAGATGGTTTAATGATTGAAACCCTGAATTGATAAAGTGATGGAAGACCTTTTTGGTCCATTCGGTTTTGAGAGAGTTTGGACCAAACGGTCTTAAGACCGTTTGAGTACAAATGGTCTCAAGACCATTTGGGATCAAATGGTCTCAAGACCGTTTGAGACCAAACGGTCTCAAGACCGTTTGAGACCAAACAGTCTCAAACCATTTGGAGACCCAAGTGGTTTCAAGTGTGAATTGTCCATACGATTTCATTATTGTTTTGCCTAAAAGATTTCAACCCATTCAAGGTCTGAGTGACCAAGACCGTTTGGGTTCTAAGTGACCAAGACCATTTGAGGTTCAATTGGTCAAACCAATTAGACATCTAATATGATTAAAGGTCAATTAGCTACTTGATTATTAATGTTGTAAAACAAAGGTGATTATAATGATTAACCCTAACTGTGTGTACTTAAATGAAGAGTTGACCTAGATCAATCTTGGATTACTTAACATCCTAGAGAGGATGAGAGAGAGAGAAAGAGAGAGAGGAATGCTTACATAATTAATCCCTAATTCTCTCATTATGAATAAAATATGTAATCAGGGTTTGATCCATAATAATGAGATCATGAAACCCTCATTGAAAAGAGTAATGAGCCCTGACCCTAATTTAGGGCAAAGCTATGTGAAACCCTAATTTAGGGCAAAGCTAAGTGAAACCCTAATTAAGGGTAAAGCTATGTGAAACCCATATATGGGGATATGTTATGTGAACCTTAATTTATAAAGATGGAAAACCCTATTCCTAATAATGGAATAGTGATTAATATATTGATAGGTGAAATACCTAAAGGGATTGGTAATGGATGGCATTATATCAATATTGCCTTAACTCAAAGATGAGTCCATATCATTAGTAATAGTTGCATATTCTAAATAAGTGACTTATGACCAATACATTACATGATAAATGTGATGAACTGGTGTATAAAGTATTAGGATGGGAAATACCCTAATACAAGCTAAGTGGATGAACTCAAGTAAGATAAAGGTGATGAAGGAAGTGATACATCAAGATATGATACATATCACATCCAACACTTTAAGATTTATACACCTTGATGTATTTTAAATCCAATATATTTGGATGAGTGACACATGAAGTGTGTCATGTCAATTGTTACATTTAGCTGTAATGCACTTTGATAAGTGTAGGTTAATATTCCTTATGAAAAGGTTAATCCAAATCAATAAACTTTGATACAATCATATTCTGGTAAAAATGAGAAAGAAACTCATACTTTTTGTTGACAATTCATTTAATGATGAATGATGAGAATAAATATGACTGAATACTTATGTTATCAATATTGGCTCCTAGCTGTGTCAAGCAATGAAATAGGACTTGATCATTAATAATATGATCTTGAGAACCTAAATGGTTATTTATGGAAAACCCTAATGGAGAGTGATGATATGCAAGAGAAATCCTAACCCTAAAAAGGGAATAATGGTATTACTTTGTGTTGCATGGTGCTGATATGAAAGCATTATAACTGTTATCATGAAGTACTAACCATGGAGGTGTCATGAGAAGATAAACATAGCCAAGTATGAGCTATGATGTTTCTTTTATTAAAGTTGTTAATGAGACATAATATGCCTTGTTGCCTTCAAAGAGGTAACAAGAGGTGAAATGAGCTTTATGAGCTATGTAGAATGCTTGTGTAGCAAGAATGATGATTACCTTGGTCAGATGACCTGAAGGTATTAAGTTACCTGTTAAGTGGTAACAAGTATTCTATGATGAACTAAGGGTTTGAATACCCATATTCTATAATCATGATGATGAACCTTTTAATAAATGGCAATGTACTTGATGAGATGAGGGATTAAGATCCCAATACTTTGTTAAAAGAGTATGGCTACAGGCCATGACTCCACAAAATAATGCCAAGTATTAGCTGTGTGATCTAAGCCTGAAGAGAGTATATGTTGCAGCTATAACTCTATAGTGAAGATGTCAATATACCCTGGCAAGATAATTGCAGTTTGACACATGATGTGTAAAATATAATCAGCCATGTAGTGTATTTGCATAAAGTTGAAATACGAGAAACATTGGTTGATATTATCCTACTTAGTATAGCGGATAAATGTTATATATGTTCTTCATATTCCTTATTGGATAAGTGACATGCTACTCTATCATATTATAGCTGCAATGCTTTAGATAAGAATAATGTTCTAATCTATTAGACAATGAATTAATTGTTGTTAAACAATTACGATTCCTCTATTCAGATTTATCTTATTAAACTGCAATAATAATGTTTCTGGCGGAGAGTTATATCTCTCGCTGGGGCAATTTGCAATTGTCTCACCCCCGTGGGAACCACATTTTTAGGTGGACGCGGACGAGGAGGCAGGAATCCTTCAGTAGGTGAAGGATAGAAACAGCAGCAACAGAGATAGTAGTGAATTCTTAGGTGGAGACACTGGCTGATATGCCTTGTATAGATGTACATAGAGTCCTATGTGTCGTCTCTATACTCTCAGGTCCTCAGAGTAGTAGTTAGTGCTTTTGAGATTTTGGCTCAGTGCCTCGAGATTTTATACTGTCTGTGTTTAGTTTAATAGGGCAGTTGATGCTTGTAATTCTCAAAAATGATGATACATGACATGTACTTGTAAACTAGTATGTAATTAAATTACTTCAGTTCTTTGTGAAAGAGTTTTCCTATGTGTGGACCTCTCTGTAAAATGGTTTTAATTTTTAGTGATTTTCGATAATCCGCTGCTAACGAACACTTTCGCTTAAGTAAATTATGTTTTTGTGATCGGTGTGCCACAATTTAGTGGTATCAGAGCTCTAGGTTCGCTGAGTCTACAGAGACATAGGATTAAGATTGTTGAGTCTGTTCTAAGTGTCTTCTAGTCTATTTGATAGTAACTTCTGCTCACATAGGAGAAGAAGAACTTGAAGATGTCTGGATCACATGAAGAACATGTTGCTGAGAGCAGCGTTGCTGCACCAGGAGGAGGTGCAAGGGATCAAGCTAGGGAGGAGCCAGTACCTGAACATCCCCAGTTTGACCCAGCTATGATAGAGAATCCATCCTTGCATACCCTATTCGGCCAGTTTATGGCAACTATGACACACATGGCTGATAGGATTCCACCACCTGCACCTAGGGCACCAGCCCACCATGAGGGATATGGAGCCGACAAGACTTTTGAGAGACTTCATCAGGTTGGGGGCATAGATTATGTTGGTATAGCTGATCTAGCAGATGCTGATTTGTGGCTGACGGAGCTGGAAAAGGCTTTCAGGATCCATGATATTCCCGAAGATGAGAAGGTAAGACATGCAGTGTACCTCCTAAAAGGGAGTGTTGGTCACTGGTGGATTATAGAAGAAGACAAGATGCCAGGCGAAGAAGTTGGATGGGAGGTATTCCGATGAGAATTCGTCAGTAGATACTTCCCTAAGACATATCTAGATGAAAAGATCTCTCAATTTGAGAGGATCAGACAAGGACAGATGAACGTTAG
Organism: Alisma plantago-aquatica; assembly: GCA_963693085.1. NCBI lineage: Eukaryota > Viridiplantae > Streptophyta > Magnoliopsida > Alismatales > Alismataceae > Alisma > Alisma plantago-aquatica. The sequence continues at coordinate 1,486,246,628 of OY856410.1, read as the reverse complement.
CGAGTATGAAGCTAAGTTCATGGAGCTTTTACAGTTTTGTCCGCATATGCCAGTTAATGATGAGGAAAGAATTCGGCATTTTGAGAAGGGGTTAAATGCTGAATTGACCACTCATGTGTCTGCTTTAGAGAACAGGGAGAGGTTTGCCACTTTTTTGGAGTCGGTAAGGAGGATAGAAAGGTCTGAAATCGAGAAACGACAGACCAGTGGTAAGAAGGTGTACACTCAGTTTCAAGGACAACGATCCGAAAGTTTTAAGAAGCCGAGATTTTCTGCGTCGACAGCACCATTGAGATTCAATACCCAGATGCAATGGATGTCAAGTAGGGGTAGGGACCGTAGTATTGCTCCAAGTAGAACCCCCAGAATAGCATCAACATCGGTGACTGGATCTCAAAGACCCTATTTTGTGACCAGGGTATGTTACCAATGTAGACAACCGGGACATCTAGCAAAGGATTGTCCAGATGGGAATTAATTGGTGACTCTACCTCCAAGGCAAAGTCAGCAAGGCTCACAAAGGAGGCAGTTTTCTAGTGCCATTAGAGGATGTGGACAAGCATCCCGAGCTGGTTCATCAACACCTAACAATCAAGCACAGGGTCAGCAACCAGCAACTGTGAGGTTCTATGCAATGAATCAATCTGATGCTATAGTCAACCCTCGGGTTGTGACAGGTCAGATGAAATAGATTCATTCTGATATTTCATTTCATGATTCTATGTGTTAAAAAATAAGAAAGTAGTTGTTTTTGAACTTCCTTTAACTAGTCCTATAAAGACACAAGGAAGATGAGAATTTACATTTTACTTAGTATTCCTTAAAATGCTTTATAATCTCTCTTATCTGTGTGATAAAAGATGAGATATAGAAGTGATGCCTGAAGAAAATCCAGGAATGAAAATCATGTGTGTATAATGATATGAAAAGTCAGGAAAATGATAGTAAGTAAAGTACATACTACCTAATATCAATACTTGTATACCCTGGCCAGGTATATGATTATTGAAGATAGGGAAAGTATGGAACTCTTAGATTGTTATCTTTCTGATTACTCTGATCAAGTAGTCATTCTGAAACAATCTAGTGAGTATAATGAAGCCAAATAGGGATTGCTAAGTAAACTTTCCCAATTACATAGGGATTGCTGAGTGAACTTTCCCAATAACATAGGGATTGCTGAGTGAACTTTCCCAATAACATAGGGATTGCTAAGTGAACTTTCCCAATAACATAGGAATTGTTGAGTGAACTTTCCCAATAACATAGGGATTGCTAAGTGAATTTTCCCAATTACATAGGGATTGCTAAGTGAACTTTCCCAATAACATAGGGATTACTAAGTGAACTTTCCCAATTACATAGTGATTGCTGAGTGAACTTTCCCAATAACATAGGGATTCCCAAGTGAACTTCCCCAATTACATAGCGATTTCTAAGTGAATTTTCCCAATTACTTAGGGATTCCTAAGTGAACTTTCCCAGCCACATAGGGTTTGCTAAGTGAACTTTCCCAAACAAATAAAGGATTGTTGAGTGGATTACCTCTGTTAAATATATATGTTTCCTCTTTGATGAACAACCTTGGGTAATGATAGGGGTATGTTCCTTTATGTTTCTTCCTTTCATTAACATGACAATCAAGTAAGTATTATGACATTTGATGTACATGGATTAGAAATAATCCGTAGATGGATACTTAGAAAAGTATCAGTCTGCTTTGGACTTTGGTTCCAAGATAATGATATATGGAATAAGCAATGTCTTAAAATAAAAGAAATACCTTGTGCATGTATACCTTCGATGATAACAATAGAGAAATGAATATGATAAAAAATGAGATTTGTTCTCAACACATATGATGAATACCAAAGTAAGGATTATGGTACCTGAGAAATAATAGATGATTTATGTTGGTTACCTATATTGGCCAACTGTGAAATCAATCTAGTTACATAAAATAATATGGACATCATATGTTAGGGGTTTATGCTCTGCATAAACATAAACATTGATAAGGTTGAACTAATGGAAGGAACAATTGTAATTGGTGGAAAAGTTTATCAAGCTAAAAATATTTCCTTATAATAACCATGTGTGGAAGAACTTTGTGTGGATTAAAGATATATGGTATCTCCATGACATTAAGATGTTATGTGGAGACTTGATGGTATGATAAATGATTAAAATCTATCTCTCCTTTTCCAGGGATTTTAGGGACTCTTATCTCTTGAAAAGTAATTAAGTCTCAAGAGGAACTTATATTTCAATTTTAGTCCTTTTTTGAATAATGTTGAAATAATGTTTTACTTATTCTGGGCTAAAGTGCAAATTACCCAAGTTGAGGGTTTAAATTGCAAATGTTACATGGTGAAATGTTCCTCTAGTATTGAAGCATCATAGGAATTAGAATGATGTAGAGGTATGGCTTGTAGGGGCCTGAATAACAAGAAAGAGCTTGTTGAGCAATGTTTGTGCATTAAAACCTAGTTTTGGTGTAATGTGCAATTTACATAAAATCTAGGGTTCAATATGCAAAATACCACTTCAAGAGGGTCACTCATGATTCTTGTCATCATATAGAGTAAATAATTTGAGAGGGGCACCTCATTTGAATCATTTTGGAAGAGAGAGAATCTTGATATTAAAATAATCAAGATTTAAGCATAATTGGAACTTTATTTCAAATTAATGCAAAAATAAATATATCAATTGAAGTGCCCTTCAACCAAAATTGAGATGGTTGAATTTTAATAAGTTTGAACATCCTTATTCCTTGCAATGGACCGAAAATATCCCAAGGAGGTGAAGGATCCACTCATATTAGTTAGAGGAAAAGTAATATCCACTCAATTTTGGATATTAGTATTATATGCATTAAGGTGCTTAATTTCTTTTCCTTTAATACTTGTATAATGAAGAGGAATTTGAAGGGGAAGAGGATAGCTTTGTGGGCAAGGAGTCGGGGGGGAGATGAGGCATCAATTTAAGAAAATAGAGGATTATTAAAAGACTTTCTCTCTCATTGAATTTTCTTATACATATCCCATTTTCCACCCACATAAGGACTCTTTTTCGGATTTCCTTTCTCTCCTTTCCTTGGACGAGCTCAAGGGGAATACGTAACAGGAGGACGAACTCCAACCTGTAGGTAAGCTCCTTGATCACTTTCAACCATGATTTCATGGTGGAAATCGAAAATCAATGATGGATTTCTTTTTTTCTTCCATCAATCTTCCTTTCTAGCCAATCCTTTTCACTCAAAAGCTTGAGGAACGAACCTTGTGGAGTGACAAATCTTCTTTCACAATTAGGGACGTGAATTTGGAGCTTTCAAGCTTCATTGGAGGTGGGTTATATAACTTGAACCCTTAAACTTTGTTATTGATTCCATATCTTTATCAATTGTTGATTCCTTCTTTATTCCTGAAATTTTATTTGAATGATTGATGAAATCACCATGGAAATTATAGAAAGTTTTGTGGGTTTGTAGCTTGAAGATGATGATGTCATCACAAGCACACACCTCAATTAATATCCTAGGCAAATGGTTTCAAAATTTGAGACCAATCGGTTTCAATGAAATTGGCCAAACGGTTTCATCAAACTGTTTGAAACCAAACAGTTTCAAACCGTTTGGAGTGGTTGACCATTTGCAATGGTTGACATTTGAGGAAATATGCTGATGTAATTGGATATTGATCCAATGGTTTCAATTGGTTTGATCTTAATGGTTTCAATTGTGAATGATTCCTCAAATGCAAACCCTAATCGGGTTGAGTGTTGAATCCTAAAGTAATTGAATCAATTTTTGGGTTGACTAGCCCAAACAGTCTCAAGACCGTTTGGAGGTCACCCAAACAGTCTCAAGACCATTTGGAAGTCAACTAAGACCATTTGGAGGACTATGGTTGAGTATGATTGGATGGTTGAACATCCAGTGATATCAAATTGAAATATAATCAATAGTTCAATTGATGATCGATTCAATGAAACAAACCTTAATTGAATTTCACAAATTTCAATGATGGGATGGGTTAAATGGTCTCAAGACCATTTGGAGGTCATCCAAATGACCTCAAGACCGTTTGAGGTCAGGTCATGTCATGGTTTGATGATGATCCAATGATTTCAATTGAATTAGTTCCACAATGTCAACCATTGATGGTTCCTCACTTTTAAAACCCTAATTGATGGTTTCTTGATTATAAACCCTAGTTCAATTGGGTTCAAAACCCTAATTGAAGGTACAATTGAAGGGTGATTCAATGGTTCAATTGAAGAATAAATCAGTAATTTAATTGATAGATGGTTTAATGATTGAAACCCTGAATTGATAAAGTGATGGAAGACCTTTTTGGTCCATTCGGTTTTGAGAGAGTTTGGACCAAATGGTCTTAAGACCGTTCGAGTCCAAATGGTCTCAAGACCGTTTGGGATCAAATTGTCTCAAGACCATTTGAGACCAAACAGTCTCAAACTGTTTGGAGACCGAAGTGGTTTCAAGTGTGAATTGTCCATACGGTTTCATTATTGTTTTGCTTAAACGATTTCAACCCATTCAAGGTCTGAGTGACCAAGACCGTTTGGGGTCTAAGTGACCAAGACCATTTGAGGTTCAATTGGTCAAACCAATTAGACATCTAATATGATTAAAGGTCAATTAGCTACTTGATTATTAATGTTGTAAAACAAAGGTGATTATAATGATTAACCCTAACTGTGTGTACTTAAATGAAGAGCTGACCTAGATCAATCTTGGAGTACTTAACATCCTAGAGATGATGAGAGAGAGAGAAAGAGAGAGAGGAATGCTTACATAATTAAGCCCTAATTCTCTCATTATGAATAAAATATGTAATCATGGTTTGATCCATAATAATGAGATCATGAAACCCTCATTGAAAAGATTCATGATCCCTGACCCTAATTTAGGCCAAAGCTATGTGAAACCCTAATTTAGGGAAAAGCTAAGTGAAACCCTAATTAAGGGTAAATCTATGTGAAACCCATATATGGGGAGATGTTATGTGAACCTTAATTTATAAAGATGGAAAACCCTATTCCTAATAATGGAATAGTGATTAATATATTGATAGGTGAAATACCTAAAGGGATTGGTAACGGATGGCCTTATATCAATATTGCCTTAACTCAAAGATGAGTCCATATCATTAGTAATAGTTGCATATTCTAAATAAGTGACTTATGACCAATACATTACATGAAAAATGTGATGAACTGGTGTATAAAGTATTAGGATGGGAAATACCCTAATACAAGCTAAGTGGATGAACTCAAGTAAGATAAAGGTGATGAAGGAAGTGATACATCAAGATATGATACATATCACATCCAGCACCTTAATATTTATACACCTTGATGTATTTTAAATCCAATATATTTGGATGAGTGACACATGAAGTGTGTGATGTTAATTGTTACATTGAGTTGTAATGCACTTTGATAAGTGTAGGCTAATATGCCTTATGATAAGGCTAATCCAAATCAATAAACTTTGATACAATCATATTCTAGTAAAGATGAGAGAGAAACTCATACTTTTTGTTGACAATTCATTTAATGATGAATGATGAGAATAAATAAGTATGACTGAATACAAATGTTATCAATATTGGCTCCTAGCTATGTGAAGCAATGAAATAGGACTTGATCATTAATAATATGATCTTGAGAACCTAAATGGTTATTTATGGAAAACCCTAATGGAGGGTGATGATATGCAAGAGAAATCCTAACCCTAAAAGGGGAATAATGGTATTACTTTGTGTTGCATGGTGCTGATATGAAAGCATTATAATTGTTATCATGAAGTACTAACCATGCAGGTATCACGAGAAGATAAACATAGCCAGGTATGAGCTATGATGTTTCTTTTATTAAAGTTGTTAATGAGCCATAATATGCCTTGTTGCCTTCAAAGAGGTAACAAGAGGTGAAATGAACTTTGTGAGCTATTTAGAATGCTTGTGTAGCAAGAATGATGATTACCTTGGTCAGATGACCTGAAGGTATTAAGTTACTTGTTAAGTGGTAACAAGTATTCTATGATGAACTAAGGGTTTGAATACCCATATTCTATAATCATGATGATGAACTTGTTAAGAAATGGAAATGTACTTGATGAGATGAGGGATTAAGATCCCAATACTTTGTTAAAAGAGTATGGCTACAGGCCATGACTCCACAAAACAATGCCAGGTATTAGCTGTGTGATCTAATCCTTAAGAGAGTATATGATGCGGCTATAACTTTATAGTGAAGATGTCAATATACCCTGGCAAGCTAATTGCAGTTTGACACATGATGTGTAAAATATAATTAGTCGTGTAGTGTATTTGCATAAAGATGAAATACGAGAAACATTGGTTGATATTATCCTGCTTAGTATAGCGGGTAAATGTTATACATGTTCTTCATATTCCTTATTGGATAAGTGACATGCTGCTCTATCAGGTTATAGCTGTAATGCTTTAGATAAGAATAATGTTCTAATCTGTTAGACAATGAATTAACTGTTGTTAAACAATTATGATTCCTCTATTCAGATTTATCTTATTAAACTGCAATAATAATATTTCTGGTTGAGAGTTATATCTCTCGCTGGGGCAATTTACAATTGTATCACCCCCGTGGGAACCACATTTTTAGGTGGACGCAGACGAGGAGGTAGGAATCCTTCAGTAGGTGAAGGATAGCAACAGCAGCAACAGGGACAGCAGTGAATTCTCAGGTGGAGACACTGGCTGATATGCCTTGTATAGATGTACATAGAGTCTTATGTGTCGTCTCTGTACTCTCAGGTCCTCGGAGTAGTAGTTAGTGCTTTTCAGATTTTGGCTCAGTGCCTCGAGATTTTATACTGCATGTGTTTAGTTTAATAGGTCAGTTGATGCTTGTAATTCTCAGACAAAGATGCTACAAGACATGTACTTGTAAACTAGTGTGTAATTAAATTACTTCAGTTCTTTATGAAAGATTTTTCCTATGTGTGGACCTCTCTGTAAAATGGTTTTAATTTTTAGTGATTTTCAGTAATACGCTACTAATGAATGCTTTCGCTTAAGTAAATTATGTTTTGTGATCGGTGTGTCACAATAAGTATATGTTACTGTGACTTCTTCTATTTCTAATTTTTGTTTATCTTATGATTTATCAGTATTTTGAGTGCATTAAGTTATTTTCTAAATCTCTCTATGTTTTCATTTAAGAATTATATGAATGTGAGTCAATACCATATGAACCCAAAAATTCAAAATGTTGTGATTGAGAGGACGTTTCAGTTTGCACATGGAGACTAAGAGGAAGCATGGTTAGTCATTTCAAAATTGGGGATTGAAAGGACGTTTTAGTATATATGCATACAAGAGATGACAATTGTACATAATAGGAGTATGTCTACAAAAAAAACCAATTCAGTTGAAGCAGGGATAACTAATTCACCAGGTACACATCCATGAATATTGAAGACCCACTAAATTGTTCAATATATCAACTTATTCAAGGTGATGTTTGTAAGTGTATAATGTTGGTTTATTCTTTCTTATATGTGTTATTTACTAATTGTGTAACTAGCTTAACATCATTATCTTCTTGGATTCTTAACTCTAACCTCACCACTGTATTGAAACAAGACAATGAAACATGACAATTGTTCAATGGGTTTTTATACATCCTTAAATAAATTTCCATCCACTAATTTTCTTATGATAGTCATGTCATTCTTATGCAGTAAAATTCTATGTATATATATTGCTATAAGTTTCTGAGAACATAGGTATTGAACTCCAATCTTAAGGCTAGAACATGGGTTGGTAAATTCTCTAATATGATGTACAATACAATTTACATTCACATGGTTTGGGAACATTGGGTGTCATGATGAGCTTTTCCCAATTTATTTGTGTGACTAAGATTTTGTCTTTCTCCCTTCGTTATACAAGTACTTTCATATCACAAATTCTTGATTAACGTATATACATTCTCATTCCATACATTCCTATTGTCATGTTACAGTTTGTTGTCAACTTCTTTTATCTATTAACTATGGTTATCAGATCGAGCGTAGAACAAAATTTCCTACATTTCCATTTTCCCTTATAGCTCTAGAAAACAAATGAATATATCTTTTGCAAAAGGAATCAATGTTTTTTGGTATCATCTTATAAATAGAGAACAAGCTCTTGTGTTCCTCTCCAAGATTCAACTACTAGAGCTAGTGTAATTTTAGTTGAATAGAACATAGCCAACATTGAAGTCGCAACTACAAGGGCCCCTTGTGCTCCTCTAGAGCACAGAGGTAAGTGAACCTGTAAGAAACTGCTTGATGGCAACAGGAAGCATTAGCCTACATGTTACAATGGTGCACCAATTGTTCTGATGAAACAAATTTATTGCATTTGATCACCATGGGCAATTATTTTTATTGATTGATGGAATTAGTCAAATATCGAATATCATTGTTTCTGCATTCCATATCAGACTCACAGGGAATTTTTTTCTATTGGATTTGATTTGTTATGTAGATTTCATACTAATTAATCTATGAACTTTATACCTTAATTTGATATTTGTAACCAATCTTGATTGTTAGCAGGTGCTAGGACATTTGAATCCATATTGGTCTGGTCATATTCTAAAGCAAAGGATCTGCAAGAGCATAATAAGAAAATACACCCCTGCATTCCTCTGATTGTAATCATTCATGTAGGGCTAGATTCAATTTCCTTAACAAGCTATTGAACGGCATTGACATTTCTTGCATCATTGGGATACAACCTACTTATTATAAATAATAGGTTAGCATTGTTTATTCCCAAACCTTCTTATATGAACACTTCCTTAAATTATTATGAATGATCTGTCTCTTAAACTTTTTAGTGATCATACCTACACTAAAAAGATCTTAAAGAATCTCAGAGTATCGATATTACTGCACATGTATTTCTTTTATAATATACTCTACAGTCTACACCTACCAATCGATCAGAAATATGCTAGAGTCTAACTTTATGTGCATTCCAGGGACTTAAACATGTTGTGGAAGGGACTTCTCTTAAAGTTCTTGGATCAGAGGATGATTTGGAAGATATGAAAGAATTTTTGTTGGCTTTTTCAAGCTACATTTGTAGCTACTTTACTACATTCTAATGTTCCCATAGAAAATCCAACTCATCCCCTTCTTCCTCATTCAATTGTTCATGAGTCTTCAAGTTTGTGAAGCTGCTATGCACTAACATATCAATTGGACATTGTGGGAGTAACTCTGGTTCTGATGGAAATCATAACTCTTAAGAAAACATAAAAAATGGTAAACTACTTATCTCTGACTCTCATAAGTCATATCTGTATGAATCTCTTTTACTTCTAGCCCCATCACTAGTATTGACTTCTTTTCCAATGAGTTGACTAGACGGTATAATATATATTTTAGCACTTTCCGTCTTAGTTATAAGTTTAATTATGGGTTTCATGCTGATATTTATAGTAGTATGATGAACCTATTTCAACCTATTTCATATGTCTAACTTATGCATTAATGTATGGTTTATATGGTTAGTAGCTACTCGAGATCAACATACACATCAACATAGAGTCTGAGTCCCCATCCAACAACCAAAGTGGGGTATTGATGTTGTTTGTATCTTGGATAAGTCATTCTTTAATGGTGGTAGTCCAATTCATATGAAATAGATGCACCAAAAACATTGCTTAGATCATAAAGAGTTCACTCTGTTTGTAAAAGCCTGTGATTTGTTGAAGTTTATTTTCTGTCTTTTCATCTGAAATTCTTGTTGTACCATTAGTATATATGTGTAGGTGCCTCATGTAGCGAGTTGTGTAGATTGATAGGACACGAAGTCCTTCATTGCGTGCCCATTACCCTTCAGACATAAGTACATATAATCATCATAATTTGTTGCAGCTTTATGGTTTGACCTATGTGGTTCATGTTTAGTGTCAAGGTAATATTACCAAAAATTCAAATCTGTAGGATCGTATTGGATCTATTTGGTTTCTATATTAGTACTCTCTATACAAAAGTACACCAATAAGGAGAGGTAAAGGCGGCAACATCCAGGACATGCTACGGTGAAGCTCCAGAATGCTAGAAAAGCAGATAGAAGAGGATTTGTCGGCAGTTAACGGCACAGGAGGAAAGGATAAGGAGAACCAAACTCCAAATCAATACTAACTACACCCGCTTTTGTTGGTTAGAGTAGTGGTTAAATTACTCAGCTGGAACATCTGAGGCATTGGCAATTTGGATACATGTCACACTTTGAAAGAATACATGTGCATGCACAAGCCAGACCTGGTTGGTATTATTGAACCTTGCATAAGCTCTGTCAGTGCCTTAGCTACAATCAAGTGGCTAGGATTCAACAACTCTCACCGGTCTGAAGTGAGGGGTTTTGTAGGAGGTATTTGGGTATGCTGGAACGAAGATATATGTACTGTTAAAATTATCAACACCCACAGACAATTTGTTACATGCAGGGTCAATAACTCTATAATTGTCACCTTTTTTTATGCTAGCCCTCATATCACTGTAAGGATAAAACTATGGAAGCACCCGATTAACATGAGCAACATGATCACAGACCCATGGATCGTGTTAGGAGACTTTAACACAATGCATGTACCGAATGAAAAACTGGGAGGTTCCTCCTTCAACTATGTAGAGGCTAGCCTTTTTAGCAACACCCTTCTTGAAGCAGGGCTTACTGATCTGGGTTTCTCTGGACAAAGATTCACATATAGGCATGGCATGCTACATGAACGGATAGACAGAGCCGTAGCTAATTCTGAGTTCATCATCCGTTTTCCACATCTTGTGGTCACGCATCTGCCCAGGGTGGAATCGGACCACTTCCCCCTTTTGGTAACTATCGTTATACCACCCAAACGTATACAACATTTCAGACAAAAGCACATTGGAGAGAAGATACTAACTTCAATAATGTCATTAGAAGAGCATGGAAAGATGGTGATGAATTTCCTAAAGCACTAGCTCAAGCTAAGGGAAGCTTTATGAAGTGGGAAAAGCAAAAGTTGAGACTGAGGCACAAGAACAAAGATCGACTCTTACAGAACATTGGCATGCTACAAACAACTTAGCAAAACACTTTGACCCTATCACGGACCAGCTATGTGTTGACATGCAAGCTAACCTTGCTCTTATTCTGAAAGAAGAGGAGGAAACTTGGAAACTTAGAAGTCACGTTAACTAGCTTAATAACGAAGATTCCAATACGAGATTTTATCATGCCTTTGTCAATCAACAGAAGCATAGAAACTTGTTCACTAAAATGAGACACAAAGATGGAATATGGGAAACTGAGCCGGCTGCAATTACCAAGATGATTATTGATTATTTTAGAAATATCTTCACGACCTCCTCCAACTCTTCGCCTGCTTCCCTCCAAGCCATCCCGACTAACTTTCACAGGATGAGTCTGTTAGATTTGCAAACCGTTGCTAGGTTGCGCACCTGTGAGGAAATCAAGTCCATCCTCAGACACATGGACCCGTACAAGGACACCGGCCCTGATGGGGTCACTACTCATTTCCTGCAGAATAACTGGGAAGCAGTGAAGGGATCAGTATGGAAGATAGTTTCAAACATGCTGAGTGGACATGAACTGGATAATAGGTTGTGCCAGGCTTCTATTGTCTTAATTCCCAAGTGCAGCTCACCTAAAACATGCAAATAGTTCTGACCTATCTCTCTGAATAATGTGTGTCTCAAGTTGTGCTCTAAGATTGTTGTTGATAGGCTGAAGAAATGGCTACCAAACTAGGTATCACCTGCTCAGAGCAGCTTCATACCTGGTAGGAACATTACAGACAACATTGTTCTTGTTCAAGAAATTGTACACAACATGAAGAAGGCCACGAGTGCAAAGACCATGGTGATCAAAATTGATCTTACCAAAGCTTATGATGTGATGAGATGGGATTTTATAGTTGACACTCTGCTCAAACTTGGTCTTCCTAATAAAATCCACTTGTATGTTATGAACTCCTTTAGAGGAGGTGACAACCAGATTATATGGAATGGCAGTACTTATACAACTTTCAAAGCATCGAGGGGCTTATGCCAAGGGGACCCATTATCCCCCTACCTATTCATGTTGTGCCTTGAGCGCCTTAGCCAAATGATAGAGACACAGGTGCGTTCATCAGAGTGGACTCCTATCAAGATACCAGGCAGCACGTTGAAGATTTCTCACCTATACTTTGTAGATGACATCATACTATTTGCTAAAGCCACAACCAAAAACATAAGATCTATCATTGAATGCTTTCGTGAGTTTGAACTTTCCTCTGGCCAGGCCATCTCTACTGATAAAACTAAAATTTTCTTTGCTAAGAGTGTGAACAGGGCTACCGGATGTACTATATGTAGGTGTAGTTCCTTTGAGCAGACGTCGGATCTGGGGAAATATTTAGGAGTCCCGATTATCCATAAGCGAGTCACTAAGCACACATAGGCTGAAATCTTAGATAGAATGAATGGAAGAATCAATGCATGGACCGCGCGATGTCTATCCTTCACTGGCCACATCTGTATGGCACAATCTACCCTTACGGCTATACCAACCTACATCATGCAAACCTCTGTTATCCGTCTCACCCTGTGTGATAGAATTGATGGAACCATTCGACGATTCATCTGGGGTGGTGATCAAATCTGTAAAGAGGCTTGTTTAGTGGCTTGGGATAAGGTTGTTGGGAATAAGAAGAATGGTTGCTTGGGAATCAAGTCTATGAGGGATTGGAACCAAGCATTGCTTCTAAATAATGCCTGGGACATTAGCAGTGGAAGACAATCGCTCTGGTCTACTGCGATGGAAAGGATGTACCGTCAGTTTACGAGCAGCAACAATAACAACATGTCTCGTTGGGGAAGAGCTGTGGCACAAGGGAAATATCTTATTGAACAGAATGCCTACTTCACCATTATTAATGGGGCACCCACAAGGTTTTGGATGGATGTCTGGGTTCCTAAGTTAGGCAAACTCATTGTCAAAGCCACAAAACAAGTTCATGAGGACCTTTTGGATCTTAAAGTTCAATGTGTGACACCACATGCTAGTAGTTGGGACAAAGCCTTCCTAGATGATTGGCTGCCTTCGTATGTGGTGAAAGAGATCTTATGGATTAAGCCACCTATCAGCACCTCTGGATCAAATGTTTACATTTGGATGCACACTGATGGAGGATAGTTCACAACCAAGTCAGCATATGAAGTGATTTGAAGGTCGAAGGAGATCAAATGCCAAGGTGAATGGAGCAAGATCTGGAAGACAAAGGTGTCCACTAGAGATCAAACTTTCATGTGGCTAGTAAGCCATGGCGCCATTCTTACTAATGCGATCCATGTTAAGAGTCATATGTCCTTTAATGGATTGTGTCCATGCTGCAACAACTAGGAGGAAACCATCATACATGCTCTTCGAAATTGTTCACACATGAAAGAGATATGGTCCATGGTCTTGGGGAGCGCTGACAACAGAAGGTTCTGGGGAGAGACGCAACTTATGCAATGGATTAAATGGAATGTGTAGCACGCGCAAGTGTTCTTAGTTGCGTGTTGGCTAGTCTGGAAAGCCAAGAACACCTTTGTGTTTGAAGGGAAGGCCACCCACAAAAGCCACATTGTAAAGCTAATTTTGAAAGAAATGCAATTACTGGAGGAAGGGCAGCTGGCGAGGGGGCCCATTTCAGGGTGGACTCAAATGCGTTGGAGAAAACCAGATATGAATATTGTTAAACTTAATATCTATGTTGCGGTAAAAAGGAACAAGGCATCCATTGCGGTGGTGGCATGCAACAACGATGGACAGTGGTTAGGGGGAGTAGTTGAATGCATTATTAGAAGAGATGTCTTAGAAGCAGAACTTAGAGCCATCAGGTTAGCTTTAGCAATGGCCAACAAATGTAGATATCCCAATGTAGATATCTCCACAGATAGTCAATGTGTGGTGCAAATGATATCGGAAGATAGTAGCAAAAACCTGAAATATGCCAATTGGGTGGTTGATTTACAAATCTGGATTAAACCAGGATAGATACTGAGGTTTGAGGGTAGGCAATCAAATATGGTTGTGGATTGGGTGGCTAAAGACTTCATGAAAAATAACACTGAGTTTTCTGCTTACATTAGACATCCTCAAGATTTATGTACCCTGTTGAATGATGATCTCTTTAATGATAGTAGTAGTATGACGTGTATTTTACTACGCGCTTAAACGCAAGTATACGCGTCGAAGTAATATAGGCCTTGTGAGGCCCGAGTCGAACTCAGGGATACGTGAATTATTGGAGACTTCTACTAACTAATCGCAATCAGCTAGACCGATTAACAAAGTAGGGGTTTTGTTGTTCAAATTAAAAAGAAAATAAAAATCAAACAAGGAAAACAATCGATTAAAGGTTAATTTAATCAATTCAAAGGGATATCTTTAGGATGGCGGTTTCACCGCGGGTCAACATTGTATTAGGTTTCATATAATTCCTCACACTTCTCTCTCTATCCGGGTAGTGGCCTGAAAACAGAATTACCCACTGTTGTGGTGTAATTCACTACTTAGGTTTAGGTTGATTCCACCGTCGTAGTAATCATTCCCCTAAACTAAGTGCATTATAAACGGTCCCTCAGTTCCCACCATTAATTTTACAACTCCTTTGTCAAGGGTTTTATTGATTAATGTAGAATTCATCTCTTTTCAACCGTTAATCCTTCTGTCGAAGTGATTAAGGGTGTTAAATTATTATTATGGTGATCAAGCATAACAATAGAAATGGAGAAAACGAATCTATACCACGGATTTGAGAGAAAAATATGAATTATTGATATAAAAATATCATACACTGCATTCCCGGGCTACTCCCAGTCCTAAAGATTGAGGGTTTTAGCCTCTCATGCTCATCTCACACGAATACATGGTAGAAATTGGGGAATTCATAAGAAAAATAGGAAATAAATGGGAAAACCCCTGAACGGAGAAGAACTGGTGGATCCTTGGCGTAGAACACGAGCTTTCCCCGCCTGTCGGTGGTGGAAATCATCTTCGGCAGCATCCGAATCACCCGGGATGAGCTTCTCGGCCTCCCTTCTCCTCTCTCTCCTCCTTGGCACTTGTGCAATCCAAAAAATGAGATCCTCCTGAACGTGGGCGGTCGTCATTAGGTATAAGTCCCTAATTAGGTCGTCAAATAACAACAGCCGTCCAATCGAGATCAAAATAGTACCAACGCATATCTGCCGGCGTCGATACCATCGACGCGAGTCGATGGTATCGACGCAGCGGATTAGCGGCAGCTTTCCTTTCCTTTATTCTGAGCGCCTGTGGTGATCTCGATACCATCGACTGGGGTGTCGATGGTATCGACTCCTGTAGCGTCGGTTTTATCTTCTAGCGACGCTGTAGCTCTCCTTGCGTCGATGGCATCGACTTTGGTCGATGGTATTGACTGCATCTTCGCCAGCAACATGAAGTGATCTCGATGCCATCGACTTAGGTGTCGATGGTATCGACTCTGTATTGCTCTTCTCGGCTGACAACCTGTGGCTTGTTCGATGGTATCGACTTCCGTCGATGGTATCGACGGAAGCAGATACTTGTTTTTCCTGAAATTTCACAACAAGGCCAAGTAAATCCACACAATTTATAATAAGATGATAAATGATGCTAAAAAATAGTAAAACAAAGAGGATTTGATATAATATGATGGCAAAGACCAAATTAAGTGAATTATGCAATATTATCCATGAAAATGAGTAATTAGAGCACAAAACACATATGAAAAAGGTCTATAAATGCGACTCAAACTCATCGCATCAAACTCCCCTAAGCTTAAACATTGCTCGCCCTCGAGCAACTAATCCTTAGAATAGAATTGCAGATGTCAACTAAAAATCAACACATCACCCCACATTCCACATGACTCCCACTGAACATTCTCAAACCGGCCTTTCCTAATCACAGAACAGTAATTACCCTACAGGCGACAATAATCATCAATAAAAGAAATTATCCTTCAAACCGATGAACACTATCACATAAGGCAGTTAACATAATAAAATTTGCCGATTCACCATTAGTGCATCTTGTGATCGCCTACACTACGTTGCTCGCCCTAACTACCATCTACATGGAAGCAGTTCTCCTGATAAACATGAGTGAGGAGAAAATCACGGTGGCCTACCAATCCGAGCAACGGGTGGATGGAATGGGTGGTTCATGGAAGAACTTGGAAGTATTACACAGTTTCAAAATGCATACAACAAAATGCCCTAAATGATGCAAATGCACATTGAAAATGCCCTAATGCTTAAAATTGGGTGGAATGATGCATGCACTAACCTTCCACCTCAAAAAGAGATAGAAATCTAATTAAGCCACATCATGTACTCAATTTCCTTGTTATGCAAGTGATATCATGTTCCTTTCTCCCTCTTATTCCATTTCCTTCTAAATTCTCTCTTTTTTTTTTCCTTTTCTCAATTTTTTCAGATTTTCAGAAGAAAAAAAAATTCTTAGCCCACATATCCATAATTGCTTAGAGATACATGTGTTAGGCTATTTTCTTCATGATTGGAAATCTTTGTACTATTTCGAGGGTATGGAACAATTTAGATCACTTTTCAAGACAAACTGAGGTACATGGTGTACTTATGCATGAAAATCATGAAAGTTATGAGTGCAACTACATGACATGCACCTAAAGGTAATGTGCATGAATCACTATACATTTTTTCCGTTTTATGCAAAAGTATGAAAATAACAATGCAAATCCTATCTACATGCTATGCACGCAAGAAGGAATTAAAACTGTACTTTACTTCCAATTCTTTGGTGGATTATGGAAAAATATGAAGTGGAATGATTACAAGATTAAGTTACTGAACCTTAGAAAAATATCATGTGTCCCTCCTTACTGACATGTGTAGTAGTTCAAAGGGTTCTTTCTCTTATATCCAATTAAGGTCTCATTACCATTTGATTAGGTTAGGCTCAAACAACCGTTACTATCCACTTTTCATGAGTCAATGGGGGTGTGGGTGTGACATATTGCTTTAGAGTTGATATAATCAATCATTTTCATAGGACAAGTTTCCCAAGGGACAACCAAGTTAAGCTATCCAAAAGACACAGAAATTTTTAAATTCCCTTAAATTTCCCATGAAAACAGCGAGATGACAATTTTTAAGACATCCACGATTACACTAGATAGATGTGGATCCTAAACAAACTAAAATTGCAAGAACAAATAACAAAGCAAAAACTAAAAACAACTAAAGAAAAGATAAAAGATAGAGATGTTCCAGCCACCCCCCTAAGCTTGAATTCGACTATGGCCTCATAGTCAAAAACCAACTTAAGGGTGGAACAGTGATACCCTGATCAATCCTGCGGAGGCGGTGGTGGGTATTGCGGTGTCGTAGGATCCCAAGACGGGTACTCCCCCTGGAAGCTTGGATCATATTGGGTCCTCGGCGGAGGCTATGGATAGCCTCCAAAGTAGTCTTGACTCCAGTAATGGTCGAAGAAAGGCTCCTGTTGTGTCTCTATCCGCTGCAACCGGGTGTGCATTTGCTCTTGGTTGGCGAGGATGAGCCGCTCATTCTCGAACATAGCCCGTTGGTTGTCAAGTACCCGGCTCGTAGTCTCATGAATGTCGGTATACATACCCATGTACTGCTGCTGAGTCTGCTGGATGTCCTGCAGCATGGTGTACATCCCCTGCATGGAATAGGGATCTGTGGTTGGCTGCTCGTACTGTGGTGATGGCGGCGGGGGCTGAGATGATGAAGATGCACCCGGATGCATCCTAGGATGCTTCCGTGGTGCCACACGTGCTCGAAGAGGTGTGAAAGCCTCCTCTTCCTCTGCAGCCTCGCCTTCTTGCTCGTCACCACCGCCTTCTTCCTCGGAGGACTCGATGGCTATGATTGGCCACCGGAAGTGCTGCTTGCCCTCTATGTTGAAGACGTCGTCCGGTAGGGAGCTCTCCTGATAAGCTTGGTTGACGTGGCAATGAGCGTACGCCAACCCGTCCCGGAGAAGAATGAGGTTTGAACGGTGCAAGTGTTGCACGTTCACCCTGCTCCTCGTAAAGATCGGAGTCATGGACTGAAGGTTCAGCCCCAAGTAAAGCGCCAACTTGGTGACAAGACCACCAAAATGGATTGGAGCCTTCCTTGTGCTCCTCTTCACCGCCAGGACGCGCTGTAGCCAGAACGCCCCCCAGTTGCATGGTTGACGCTTCAGGAGTGCGTAAAGGAAGAACAAGTCACTCTCCTGAAACTTGCTCAAAGAAAGATCACTTCGAGCGAAGAATGTCAAGCTCAACATCCTATGCAAGACCCGGACGAACGGGTGCTCAAAATCTGCTATCACTGCATTGTGGTAGCTCACAGTCTTCCCCGCCGGCACTGTAACTAGCTCGGAGAAGATCTCTGCATAGTCGGTGTGGGAGTCCGGCCTTCGGTGATCATGTGGAGAGTGGATCCAGTTGAAGATTTGATTGAACTGGACCAGTGTGAGATTGTAATTGTTGTTGAAGAGTCGGAAGGACACCCTTCCCTTGATCCATTCCCGGTCCGATGCTACCACGTCGTTTGGTACGACGCAGACGTCGAGAGACGCCATGAACTCCGCCACCAGTTCCTTGTAGGTGGGCCATTCGCCGAAAAACGGCTGCCCATCTGCATGGTACTGCAGCTCGTCAGGGCGTAGGCTTCTGTTGGTGAGGCGTGCTTGTCCATGAAGCACATAGGCCAAGTTGGCCTCGAATCCCAACTCCTGGATCATGCCCCGGTCCACATACCGAGTGGGCTTGAACTTTCACTTCATTATCTCCTCGTAGACCTTCCTCACATCCATGTTGGCATGAATTAGGCGTGGACGAGGGATGGAAGCGGTTGGGGGAGGAACGAACTCCTCGATCTCCATAGGGTGTGCGCTTGAGGATGACGCTCTGGCGGTGTGCACCATGGTTGCGAGAAGATGGGATTAGAAGAAAAGAGCTCGGTGAAGACGGAGAAGAAATTCTCCGCTCGATGAAGATCTCCGCTCGATGACGCTTCTCTTCAGTCTTGGAGGGCTTGGGGGAGTGCTCGGTGCAAAGGAGGATACTTGCTTTGAAGGTGTGACGTCAAATGGCGTTGCAAGTCCCCTTAAATAGGCTTGATCGGTGCCCCTGTTGACCCGTCGATACCATCGACGCGGGTCGATGGTATCGACACATCTCACGGGTATCTGCCTCCCTCGCGAGTATCGACGGCTGACGTTTGCTGGATCGAGAAACCCGGATTGCTGACGGGTCGATACCATCGACGGAAGTCGAT
The DNA here is from genome assembly GCA_963693085.1 of Alisma plantago-aquatica. Classification (NCBI taxonomy): domain Eukaryota; kingdom Viridiplantae; phylum Streptophyta; class Magnoliopsida; order Alismatales; family Alismataceae; genus Alisma; species Alisma plantago-aquatica. The sequence goes on along the minus strand of OY856410.1, from coordinate 1,486,227,244 downwards.
GGTATCAACGCAGCACCCGGATCGCTGACGTGGCTGTTGCGATCGTCGTCGATGTCTGTGTGCGGATCGGTGACATGTTCGTCGATACCATCGACGGATGTCGATGGTATCGACTTGCTTTTATTGCGACACCGCCGTTGTGTTGCATTCAACCTGTGATGATGTCGATACCATCGATGAGGCCGTCGATGGTATCGAGTTGACTGAGCAAAATTCGTCTGAATATCTCCAGAGATCTCGATGGTATCGACTTGGGTGTCGATACCATCGACACTTTTATTGCGACCTGTCTGCGACCATGTCGATACCATCGACGGGGGTGTCGATAGTATCGACGCAGTGCGATTTTTGCTGGTGTCAACCTGAACCCATGTCGATACCATCGACGCGTGTGTCGATGGTATCGACCCTGCCTGTGCCTGCACATTCAATCAAACGGATCAAGGTATCATTTTTAAACTAAAATTTAAACGAAATAAAAGCAATCTATGACTAAAATTAAACTATCCTAATGTACCGATGGTTGGGTTGCCTCCCAACAAGCGCCCTTCTTTAGCGTCTTAGGCTAGACGTCTTCCCTTCATCTCATTCATGCACAAGTGAAATGAGTTTGACCTCATTCACTTTCCTCTTGTAATTCTCACCAAAATACAACTTCAAGCGTTGCCCGTTCACCAAGAACGTGGCATCTCCATCACGCACGAGAATCGCTCCGTGCGGTTTCACCTCCTCCACAATGAAGGGTCCACTCCACCGGGATTTCAGCTTCCCGGGATGCAGTTTGAGATGGGAGTTGAACAATAGAACGCTGTCTCCCTTCTTGAACGTGCGCATCTCAATATGGCGATCGTGGATCAGCTTTGTGCGCTCTTTGTAGATGCGGTCATTCTCATATGCCGTCATGCGTAGCTCATCCAATTCATTCAATTCAAACATCCTTTTTCTCCCGGCCTCATCATAGCGCAAGTTCAGCCTTCTTAGCGCCCAATGGGCCTTGTGCTCCAATTCCACCTGAAGGTGGCAAGCCCGGCCATACGCCAGCCTAAAAGGCGTGGTGCCTATAGGTGTTTTGTACGCCGTTCGATAAGCCCAAAGCGCGTCCGGTAGCAATACACTCCAATTCTTCCTTGTGGATGCTACGGTCCTTTCTAAAATCTTCTTGATTTCTCTATTTGATACCTCCACTTGTCCTTGCGTCTGTGGATGATATGGGGTGCCGATGTTGTGCTTGACCCCATATTTCTTTAAAAGTGTCGTGAATTTCTGATTTCGAAAATGTGTGCCTCCGTCACTTATGATCATTCGGGGAATCCCGAACCTGCAGAAAATGTTCTCTTTGACAAACCTGCACACTACGTTCGAATCATTAGTCCTTGTGGGGATTGCCTCCACCCACTTCGACACATAATCTACAGCAAGTAAGATATAAAGATTTGAATTTGAGGACACAAAGGGTCCCATGAAGTCAATGCCCCATAAATCAAATACCTCAACTTCCTGAAATACATTCAGGGGCATTTCTTGTCTCCTTGAGATGTTACCTGCGCGCTGGCACGGGTCACATTGCCTAATAAAATCATAGGCATCCCGGAACAAAGTGGGCCAATAAAGGCCGCTTTCCAACACCTTGGCTGCTGTCCGTGAGCTAGCATGGTGTCCTCCTGTAGGCGACGCATGACAGTGGTGGAGAACACTCTCGTACTCCACCTCCGGCACGCACCTGCGAAGAATACCATCCCTGCACTGCTTCAAGAGAATCGGGTCATCCCAAAAATAATATCTCAATGAATGAAAGAATTTCTTTTTCTCTTAATAGGACCAAACCTCCGGGATGATCCCGCAAGCCAAATAATTCACAATTTCCGCAAACCATGGTTCTTTAGAATCAATTTTTAAAAGTTGTTCATCGGGAAAGGTCTCGGTAATGGGTATGTGCAAACCTTGTTCATCAACCCTCTCTAACCTAGACAAGTGGTCAGCCACCACATTTTCAATTCCCGACTTGTCCTTGATTTCAATATCGAATTCTTGTAGGAGCAAAATCCACCTAATTAGTCTAGGCTTCGCATCCTTCTTCTCCATCAAATACTTTATTGCAGCGTGATCAGTCCACACAACCACCTTAGAACCCACTAAGTACTGCCGAAATTTTTCAAAGGCGAACACGACGGCCAGTAACTCCTTTTCCGTGGTTGTGTAGTTCAATTGAGCATCATTAAGCGTTTTTGAGGCGTAGAAAATCACAGCAGGCTTGTTATCTACCCTTTGCCCCAAAACAGCTCCCACAGCATAATCGGACGCATCACACATCAACTCGAATGGCTTTGTCCAATCCGGCGTTTGAACAACCGGAGCTGAAATCAACTTTTCCTTCAAAACCTCGAATGCGTGAAGACATTTCTCATTAAAATCAAAAACTGCGTCTTTTTCCAACAATTCCGATAATGGCTTTGCGATTTTCGAAAAATCCTTAATAAATCGCCGATAAAACCCGGCGTGTCCCAAAAAGCTTCTCACCCCTTTTACAGAATTTGGTGGGGGTAACTTAGAAATCACCTCAATTTTTACGGGGTCTACCTCAAGACCCTTGCTAGACACCTTGTGTCCTAGCACAATTCCTTCCGTCACCATCATGTGACATTTCTCCCAATTGAGGACCAAGTGTGTGTCCTTGCACCGCTGCAATACCTTATCTAAGTTATAAAGGCATTCATCAAAAGACGCTCCATACACTGAGAAGTCGTCCATGAAAACTTCAAGACACCGCTCCACCATGTCAGAGAATATGGCGAGCATACAGCGTTGAAAAGTCGCCGGCGCATTGCATAAACCGAACGGCATACGGCGGTAAGAAAACGTCCCATAGGGACATGTAAACGTAGATTTCTCTTGATCCAAAGGATCAATAGAAATCTAGTTGTACCCCGAATAGCCATCTAGAAAACAAAAATGCGACCGACCAGCTAGACGTTCCAAAATCTGATCGATAAATGGCAATGGAAAATGATCTTTAAGAGTTGCGGCATTCAATCGGCGGTAGTCAATGCAAACACGCCACCCGGTTACCAATCGGGTGGTGACAGGTTCATTCAAAAGATTTGTAGTGACAGTGATTCCCCCCTTTTTAGGGACTACCTGTGTGGGACTCACCCACGTTGAATCGGATATGGCATAAATGATCCCTGCAGTAAGAAGCTTTATGACTTCCTTCTTGACAACCTCCATCATGCTTGGATTTAGACGTCTTTGAGGCTGTATGACTGGCTTGGCTCCCTCTTTGAGCCGAATCTTGTGTTGGCAAAGTGTAGGGGAGATCCCCTTGATGTCCGCCACAGACCACCCAAAAGCTCCACGGTGGTTCTTGAGCACTATCAGTAGTTTCTCCTCCTCATCCGCACTCAAGTATGCAGAAACAATCACTGGTAACTTGTCCTCCTCAGCTAGAAAGACGTACTTCAGATGCGGGGGCAATGGCTTCAACTCCAGATTAGGTGGGCAAATAAGAGATGATTGTAGCAGTGGGGGAAGTGTACCCAAATCTTCATAGTGCCTCGTGTAGAAACATGGAAGCATTTGAAGCATTTTGGCGCACTCCTTGAGTGAAGTACTCCGCATCCAATCATAAGTGACATTTAACAAACACGCCTCCAAAGGCAGTTTCGGATATGCATCAAAGACGGAAGTAATAATCACATCATCCTCCCACGAAGGTGGAATGTCCTCATTCTCAACATTTGGAAACCCAACAGCCTTGCATAAAGAGACAACTTTCGGTTGCTCCATAAGGTCCACCGCTAAGGTCCCATTATCTATCCTGCTCATCACATGGGCCATATCCAAAAATGGCTTCCCAAGACAAAGTGAGATATTTTGTTCCACATGCTTAACCATGTTGCATTGTGCTTTTGCTTTATTAGATGCATTGCCATTGGGCATGACCATCTCAAAGCGATCATCCGCAATGCCCAAGGTCAAGCGACCTCTCCCCATCTCCAAGATCATATCAGCTGTAGCTTGGAATGGGCGACCAAGTAGTAACTCATTGCCGTGCTCGTCCTGCATTTCCATAACGACAAAATCATCTGGAAAAACAAAGCGGTCTACCTTTACCAAAACATCCTCACAAATTCCATACGGTTTCACCACAGAATTATCGGCCAATTGGATGGTCATGTTACTTGGCCTCGACTCTTTCAATCCAAGTTTCTTGAATGTAGAAAGGGGCATCAGATTTATGCTTGCTCCGGAATCACAAAGTGCCTCGCCAAATTTGAACTTCCCGATAAAGCAAGAAATATTGAAACAACCGGGATCCTGTCTTTTTGGTGGCAAAGTGCCCATAATAAAAGCACTCACTTGCTCCTTCAATACCACGACCTTAGTGTCAGGTATCTTTCTCTTCTTGGTGATTACATCTTTGAGAAACTTCCCATAAGACGGGATTTGTTCAATCGCCTCTAGCAAAGGAATATTCACTGATAACTTCCTAAAGCTGTCCAGAAATTTCTTAAACTGTGCATCCACCTTTCTTGCTTTTGCACTATTGGGATAGGGGACCGGAACGGTATGTGCCCTTTGGTGAGGTGGCACATAGGGAGTTAATTTCTGTGGTTCCTCCTCAGTGGCTTGTTCTTCCTTACCACCTTCAGCTATGTCCTCAGTTTTCTCTATGACAGGTGCGGGCTGCTCGTTGACTGTTGCTTCTTCAATTGTGTCCTGCGGTGTGCTTGTGTCATCCGCCCTTGGATTTAACACTTTCTTACCGCTCCTCAATAAGATGGCCTTGGCCTGTTGGTTTCCCCTGGGAATATTGGTGTTCCCCGGAAAACCCGGATGTGTCGGCTTCTTCAAGCTTGCAATCTCGGCTGCCATCTGCACCATGGAAGTCTCTATAGTTCTCATTTGAGCCACGTGGCTCTGCAAAGTCTGCCCAAACTGGTTCATAAATTCACCCTGTTGCTTGATTTGTTGCCCAAATGTGTTCATCAACTCTTGATTTTGCTTGATGACTTGATTGAGCAACTCCGTGCTCTTGTCCTCCGTGACCGGTGCAGGCTTGGCGTCCAGATCCTGTAGAAAGTTATTTGGATCCTTCCATGAAAATTTCTTGTCCTTTCGCCATGAATAATCATTATTCCTGTACCCCTGCTGTTGCCTCATGTACTTGACCTGAGCCTCATCCTCGGACTCATTGTCTTCCTTCTACAGCAACTTCTTTGCGAGAAGATCCATCTTCTCGTTTAGCTCTCTCATTGCCTTTGACTCACTGGCAACTCTTGCTTGCTCAACTGGGCCTTGTTCTCTTTCTCCCCAAGATTGCTTCCGTGCCATATTCTTCAGTATTTCCCAGCATCTTGTATCGGTGTTATTTAAGAAAAATCCGGAACCAGCCGAGTCCAGGTTGCTTCTATCATGCTCGGAGAGAGCAAAGTAGAAGATCTTCACTTGGGTTTCCTTGTCCAATCCATGATGTGGACATTTCCTCAACATGACCTGGAATCGCTCCCAAGTCTCAGAATAAGTTTCACCCGCCTGTTGGGTGAAATTGTGAATCTTCCTGATCATATCATTGGTCTTCTCAGGAGGGAAGAACCTCTTGAAGAAAACCTCTACCATGTGATCCCATGATTCAACAAACTCGTCATCGAGGTTATGAAGCCACTCTCTTGCCACTCCAGCCAAGGAACTCGGGAATAGCTTGAGGTAGAGCACATCCTGTGGAAATCGATCTATCTTCACCATATCACAGTTCTCCACGAACTGGCTGATGTGGGCCACTGGGTCTTCATTTTTCAATCCGTGAAATGCGTTTGATTTAACCAGGTTAATCAATGCTGGATCGATCTTGTAGGTTGGAATGTTTAGCCCCTGTTTCTTTATAGGCCCCTTTGATGCCGAGGAAGAAGACGCCTTGATCTTCTCCCATATTGTCTGTGCTTCAGCCATTGCTTCTTCTTGTTCTTTTTCAGATTCAGAATTTAGATCACTTTGGTGTTCCTCCTCGTAGTAGTCCTCGTCCTCTGGTCCCGCAGATGGAACCTCAGGTGTGCGATTCACGTAGTCTCGACTACGTGTGTGCACCATGCAAAGTACCTGAAATATGGAAATAGGGGTTCAGTACAATGCTTTGAACGAGTCAACACAATTATAGAGAAATAAAGGAATTTTTGAAATTGTTTTAAAATAAATAAAAAAAAATGTGGCCTAGAATGGCCTCTCTTAGCACTCAAAGTGCCAATAATTCGCCGTGTCCCCGGCAACGGCACCAAAAACTTGACGTGTATTTTACTACGCGCTTAAACGCAAGTATACACGTCGAAGTAATATAGGCCTTGTGAGGCCCGAGTCGAACTCAGGGATACGTGAATTATTGGAGACTTCTACTAACTAATCGAAATCAGCTAGACCGATTAACAAAGTAGGGGTTTTGTTGTTCAAATTAAAAGAAAATAAAAATCAAACAAGGAAAACAATTGATTAAAGGTTAATTTAATCAATTCAAAGGGATATCTTTAGGATGGCGGTTTCACCGCGGGTCAACATTGTATTAGGTTTCATATAATTCCTCACACTTCTCTCTCTATCCGGGTAGTGGCCTGAAAATAGAATTACCCACTGTCGTGGTGTAATTCACTACTTAGGTTTAGGTTGATTCCACCATCGTAGTAATCATTCCCCTAAACTAAGTACATTATAAACGGTCCCTCAGTTCCCACCATTAATTTTACAACTCCTTTGTCAAGGGTTTTATTGATTAATGTAGAATTCGTCTCTTTTCAACCGTTAATCCTTTTGTCAAAGTGATTAAGGGTGTTAAATTATTATTATGGTGATCAAGCATAACAATAGAAATGGAGAAAATGAATCTATACCACGGATTTGAGAGAAAAATATGAATTATTGATATAAAAATGTCATACACTGCATTCCCGGGCTACTCCCGGTCCTAAAGATTGAGGGTTTTAGCCTCTCATGCTCATCTCACATGAATACATGGTAGAAATTGGGGAATTCATAAGAAAAACGGGAAATAAATGGGAAAACCCCTGAACGGAGAAGAACCGGTGGATCCTTGGCGTAGAACACGAGCTTTCCCCGCCTGTCGGTGGTGGAAATCGTCTTCGGCAGCGTCCGAATCACCCGGGATGAGCTTCTCGGCCTCCGTTCTCCTCTCTCTCCTCCTTGGCACTCGTGCAATCCAAAAAATGAGATCCTCCTGAACGTGGGCGGCCTTCATTAGGTATAAGTCCCTAATTAGGTCGTCAAATAACAACAGCCATCCGATCGAGATCAAAACAGATCCAATGCATATCTGTCGGCGTCGATACCATCGACGCTAGTCGATGGTATCGACGCAGCGGATTAGCGGCAGCTTTCCTTTCCTTTATTCTGAGCGCCTGTGGTGATCTCGATACCATCGACTGGGGTGTTGATGGTATCGACTCCTATAGCGTCGGTTTTATCTTCTAGCGACGCTGTAGCTCTCCTTGCGTCGATGGCATCGACTTTGGTCGATGGTATCGACTGCATCTTCGCCAGCAACATGAAGTGATCTCGATGCCATCGACTTAGGTGTCGATGGTATCGACTCTGTATTGCTCTTCTCGGCTGACAACCTGTGGCTTGGTCGATGGTATCGACTTCCGTCGATGGTATCGACGGAAGCAGATACTTGTTTTTCCTGAAATTTCACAACAAGACCAAGTAAATCCACACAATTTATAATAAGATGATAAATGATGCTAAAAAATAGTAAAACAAAGGGGATTTGATATAATATGATGGCAAAGACCAAATTAAGTGAATTATGCAATATTATCCATGAAAATGAGTAATTAGAGCACAAAACACATATGAAAAAGGTCTATAAATGCGACTCAAACTCATCGCATCATAATACCATGTTTTTTCCTGTGAATAACTTATGTTTCTGTAATGAGTTTTTGGATTTGCATGCACGAGGAGGGTGTGATGAATAGATAGCCTCCTATCTTTCCAAAAAAAAGTACACCAATAATCATCCATTCAACCTGTATACATTATTGGGTATTTTAGAAAACATATATTGGGGTCCCTTAGATGATAGAAGATGTTAGTGCTTAGTTATCTTCTACTGAGCTAGCATCTTGCTTCACTATATCCTAGAATTTAAACATTAAACACTCATTTTTCCATGCATAGGTTGCTTAACTAGCTCTCTAAACAACTCAAAAAAGATACTTACTGAATCTGCTTAGTAGTTAGCACTATCTTGTTGTGTTGAGGTTTGTTTGAGATTGAATTTATGCATGTATCTTGCTGATGTGCCAAAATCAAATAATTATTCTGTGTTCCCTCCAAAAACATGGTTGTTCTCTCTGATTTTCAATATAGTTGTAGCTTTTCAATTTTTTTGGATCCCTAGAGTCTTTTCACATGAATTTAGTATAATCGTGTGAACTGTGTGCATTCCTACGTGTGGGCATGATCGTTTGGAATTTTTGTTCTGGCCTGACCACTTGATCTTCTTAAAATATGGTTCTTTCCATCATTTTAAGCCTTGTGAGGTTTTGTTCGTACATGGTCTTGGATGCTAGTGGTGTTTCAGATTTAGTACTCTCCAGAATAGGGATCAATTAGCCACTACAATTGCTAGTGATACTACAGATGCAACTAAAGAATAAGAACTAGAGAAGGATTGCAATCTCTATCAAGAAATAAGGACGAATTAGATGCTGCCATGACTCCAAAAGTTGAAGAAGTGTCGAGCCTATACATGATTTGTTAGTAAATTACTACATTACAATCATAAAGCAGTTATGAAAATGCAATATGATAGCATGACCTATGCTCTGAGTAAAAAACTGGTAAGGCCTCCTGGGTAATAGAAGTGGTAAGAAGATAATTGGAATAAGATATAACACAATCTGGTCAGGAGTGTAGTTAACATAGTTGAACCCATACATATTGTTTATTTTTCCCACAAATAGTTGTTGCATCTATTATCTTTTTCTTAAGATTGATGCTAAACCAGTTTCATCACTCATACATATTGTTTATTTAATCAATGTAGATGGTGACCTTGACTAGAGGTGGCCGTAGAGGTCCTAGTTTCTAGTCCACTATATCTCAAGAGACTTCTTCAGATTATCATGCACTGATACAAATAAATAGAAGTCATCATGTTCCACAAAGTTTCAGATGCTACAAAGTTTTGATCTGGCTATCACATTGCCACAACAGTTGTTGGTAAACAATGATGCCATTATAACTCATATATATCTATGTTTTGTATAAATTCTGATATGTATAACTTTTTGCAAGGCAACTTGATCATTCGCTATGACTGTTTTTGTAGGCCAGGTTATTTGATGCCAAGAATGATTGTAGAGAAGGCCTTTGTATCACATCTTCATCCTAGACAAAATATGAATATCAACTATTTGTCTTTCAAGTATCTCCATAAATATCAATATCAACTACAGGAGGTTACTATGGCCAATCAGAAGTAGAGCACAGAGAAGTTCTCTATTTTCAGTCAAGAAGAGCAATACCTTAGTAGTCTTTCTCTTCTTATGAGTTTATCAATGTTATCATATTTGTTGACGATACAAGTGGCGGAATGAATACCAAAGAAAAATCAAGATAGAAGAAGATGCACATGATAATGTGGCATATAGAGTCTGCAGTGGATAGAGGCAGTCGTAAGAAGATATTGTACACATGTATCTTTTATCCATGCATATTGTAAAATAGGGGCCAGGTTAATGTCCTCCCAATGTGTACTCATTGTTCAAATATATATATAAGTATAATTGTTGACATTGTAAGCACAACTCGATCTTGATTAACATTCATCTTTTTTCTTTTTGAAAGCCCCTCTATATTGGCAAATGATTGACTGGATACATAATGTCTCTTACTACATATGTATGTGTAGTGCATGGTGTCTTTCACTACACACTAGCTATAATAACATGTGTAGTAAGTGCTAATTTTTGCTATACATGAACTACATATACAAATTGTAACCAATGTCATCTATCCCTACATATCATAGCTACAAATTCAATTGTAGTCATATATTTAGCTACAATGGAAACTACATTTTTATGTGTAAGGACATTTTTTACCTACAATTAGGGTTACATATTAATTTGTAGCTAGAGGAATCACTAACTACAACTTTGAAAATGTAGCCTAAACAATTATCTACATGGGTATTAGCTTCATATTCTAAATGTAAGGATAAATGTATCCAAAGCTTTTAGCTACAAATTTTGGGGTTTTTGCTACAATTTTTTTTGTAGTTAAAGACCATATTTTTCGTAGTATCGGTCGAGTTGCCTTTATTAGAACTTGACCAAATGTATTGTATGGAAAACGCAAAAAAATGATTATAATCATTGGTGAGTTGTTTTGAATGAGAATAGATTCGTTGCAACTTGGAAAATGGCAATATTTCACCCTTAAGTGATCCCACACTCAAGGGAACACCTCCAGCTATAAATAGGACCCCTTGGAGTTCATTCCAAGTTTGCTCATTCATGCTATTCTAAGTCCTTTCTGAAGTTGAGTGTGTTGGAACTCCTTGAGCCCCTTTCTTTCTCTCATTTACATAACATTTCATAAATATGAGTGAGTTAGGCCAGTTGTAAGAGAGCTACTTCCTTATGCTTGTAAAGCTCTCATTCCATTCCGTCTTCCCTACCCCTTTCCTCAAAGAAGAAAAGTTTTTCATGATAGAATTTAAGAATAAATTTTTAATCATTAGTTTTTTAATCCAAGCTAATAATTATATGTGTGAATTGTTCTCATAAAATCTATTTACATGTATATTTTCAAGGCATCATTACTTATCATGTGATCATTTCCATTTTGTAGATATCGAAAATGATTAATTCATTAGTAATATTCTCGATATAAATGTATACATGGAATTTGAATGTAATATGCACATACACCAAATGTATTTACCCTTTGTGCTCACATATAGAAATATTGTGGTGTAGAATTATAAGATATTTAACCTTCTATATTGACAAATTTCGTTAAAATGTCTTTTTTACTCAAACTATTTTAAAGATATGCTCCCTAGGTGACATGTATATATTTTCATCTACTAGAATATATGCAATATTGTCATTGCTTTCTTGATACCTTTTATCATATTAACCATGACAATAATAGATGTTTAGTTGGAGATTTAGAAATATTTCAATAAAAAGTTTTATTTTTGCATTGTGTACAAGTTTAACTTATCAGGTTTTCCACTAGATTTGACTTTAACTTTATTGAGTTATCAAATCCAGAAGGACGTTCAAGTCACAAATAAGTTATGATTTTTCTAGATTCTATTTTCCTTTATGTCAGCCTAATTTGTCTTAATGTTAAACATTTAATTTGAGTTTATGTCAGGTAGTGAAGCCATCAGGCAATATTGTCATCAGGCAGTAATGACATTGGGTAGTAATGTTGTTAGGCTGTAATGTTGTTGCACAATGGGTCCATGGATGGATGGATAATGGGTCTCATATGGGGTTCCCATTGGTGTGTGGTTGAAGGTCATGTTGGGTCTTGATCCCCTCTATGTGGTTGGAGGTAATGCCATGATTAGTGACTGATGGGTCTGTTGTGCAACACCATCTATCTTTCCTTCGACTATTTGAACGGTCATTGGGGCAAAGGGCATTGGTTGTGCTTGTTTTTGTCATTTCCTTACAAAACATAGTAAGTATAAGTAAAGAGGTAATTATTCATGAATTTCTACTAAAAGTGATATTTATTGGTACAAAGCATAAAATATTTAATATCAAAAAGGATAAAATAGGTATGTAACATCCAGAGAGTTATATGTTATCAACCTCCCAAACTTAGAATTGAGCTTGTACTCAAGCTAATAATTAGGATCAAAGTTTCAAGCATCATCAAAGGGATTTATTAGTTTAGTAATTTTTAAATGTCGACAATGTTCTTATGCCATCTATAAGAGATATATATGACTGACTAATTGGTTTGCTTAATGTATCTATAGTTTCCTTCTCATACATCCAGAGTTGTGTGAGCTTTTTATCTATTACCACCTTCTTAATAGAAGGAGTTGTCATTTATGATTTTCACACAAAACCTTGACTCCTAGCCATACTTGTTCTTCGATCTCAAAGAAGTTAGATTTCACTCACATTTTTTAATTTTTTGGGTAGTCAAGAAAGATGTGAGGGAGTGCGCTATGGTTGTAATGTAGCATGTCCTTCTCATGGTCACTCAGCCATAAGTTTTGTTGTAATAATAGTGTTACTCAACCATCAACCATGTTTTAATATCATGTGGTTTTCCAAATTGCTTTGAAAAATAGGGGTAACATTTTGGGATTCTATGTTCTATAATTAGTCATGATATATCTGCATTCTTGGGCACTACTTTACACTAGCCATGCAAAACCCTTTGACCTCTTACTAGGTACAACTCTCATTCTTTTATTCTCTTTCTACTTTTATTCTTAATCACATGTCTTAGGACTGATGGGACTTATAGGGTGTGTGGGCCACCGAGACTCTTTTATCCTTGATGGGGATTATGCAGTACAAGAGACATCTTTTTCCTTTTTGTGAGATGTGTGCACTTTCCAACCTGTAGTATGGAGCTAGAGTGATAGATCAAGACAGTAAGCATTTTTTACGGTATGTAGTGTCTTGGGATAAAGCTAGCATAAAGACATAACCACACAACAAGTTACTAGGTGAAATTAAAGTTCAAATCCCTCACTCTAGCAATGATTATGTTAAAACTCAAATTGGAGACAAAATGTCTAAGAAGAAAGTGAGAATAATGTCCATGTAAGAAAAGGATTCAAAATTTTCCTATATCAAAATGTTATCCCTCATTTCAGAAAAAGTTTGTAATTATCAGCAAATGGTAACTTAACAAGTATAGGGTGAAAGGTTCAAAATTTTCAATATTGAAGGGGAAAATGTATGTATGCAATTGTATGGTAGTTATGATATTGATAGAGCAGAAAAATAGATATAATGTAGAGGGAATAGGATAGTACCCCCATCACCTATTTATACCCATAAAACTTGTCATACATATTGTCTCAGAGTGTCAAAGAATGAGGTTGAATGTATACGGATGAGGTTTACTAGTTTTCTTGGGGTCCCTCATTTTCCCAACAAAATTACAATAGTTGAGCAGCATATAACTTGAAAACATGATGGTATTTTTCATATTGTAGACTACTAACTCTAACCCCCTCAGGGCTAGGGCTTGTATCCAACTGAGGTAGTGGAAAACACAATTGTTGGACTGATGAATCTATTGAGGGATTCTATGACAGAACTGTGTCTTCTTGAAATCTTTGCATGGGGCATACTGATATCCCCTTCGGTAGCCCTAGATGAGTTTGGAATTATCTTCTTCACAAAAATTTTCTTTTTATTTCCAACACTCTATGGCTATATCATGTATCTATATTTTGTAGATCCATAAGAAACATCATAACTATTTTATGGGACCTCTATTTTTGCCTTAATGTTGATCACCAATAGTGTCCAATGGTTGTCATGCAAGATAGAAATGAAGAAGTCTAGGAGATAGGTTTGTAGACAATCTCGCCTTCTCTCCCAAGATCTTATTATGAAGGATGTCCTCCTATAGTAGGTAACACCATGTGCACATTTGGTGCATCATCCCCTAGTAAAGATTGGTACGCCATAATTACACAAACTAGCATATATCAATCAACCTTTAGTGTATCTTGAAGGTCATCATTTAAGATGTAAATCCCTATCCTTTTGAAAATCGAATCTTCAAATTCATGATATTCTTTGAAATTTTCCATGAGCAAATCCAATCATCTTTTAATAGACTTTCACAGGCCCACCCGTCAAAGTTAGGGAAAGTGGCCTTGATAGTCCCAGCCGGACCCACAAGCACTACTGCTTTAGAATCTAGGACAACAATGTCTTTAGGATGGAATGGGAGTACTTCATCATCCAGCCACCCTCATGTGGTTGGTCTATCACTACATGATGTTTTGCCTTTGTATTCGTGACCACCATTTCTTGAAGAGGTTTTGCTCGAGGTTTTTTTTTCATTATGTTCTTTTGTCTATTGTTCCTACTCTTAGTATATCTAATGTCTCTTGTTGTATCTTTGTGTTGTTGATTATGCTTTGTCTGTTTCTCTGTGGCATTCCATCCTTTGTTCCACTCCATGTCCATTACTTTTTTTTGGGTCAACAAATAACTCCTTCAATACCTCTCTCCATGGCCACTTCTTTGGAAGAGGCAACCCAGTATAGAGCCTATGTGGTATTGCATCAAGAGGCATCGTTGGATCATTGAAGAAATATTTTCCATAGATGACCTCCATTGTGTAGGCCATGTTGTTTGTGTAAATATTCTAGATAAACATCCTCAAAAGGGATCCCTCTCTTAACTACCTCCATGAGTCATATAACAATTAAAGCACAGTACCATAGTTCAAGCTCTTGTTGGAGACCTTTTAAACTGATCACAAAGTTCTTCCATCTATTTTTGTTCCTGTGCTCACCTTCTTTATGGATTTCTCGAGCCATATTGGGTTCTTCTTGATTTTGCATCCCTTTACATGGTGGGATATCACAGTGTTGCACTTTAGCACTTGAACACAACAATTGTAGATCACCATATGCCTTTTATAGAGATATGCCACTGTTAGATGTCAATATTCTTTGTTTGATATTGCAACGCGATAAACTTTGTTTGTTGTCTATTGATAAATTCCTTGAGTTTGATAACTGATAGAGAATCATACTTCTTATGAAAAAGGCAATTGGCTAGGTTGGAGCCTCCATTGAAGATAGGTTGAACCTTCTTGGGGTTCAGTAATTCTTTTAGTATGGTTGTGCACAACATCTTGAATAAGAGCAAATATATCTTTGCTTTCTATAAAAAAAAATACCCCTAAAATGATCTTGTGTCAGAATTTTCCTTATGTTGTTATACAAAATATCTTCTCTGAGAATCTTTTCATCTAGGACATATACGAGGACATGTACACCTTGGTAGTAAATTCATGATAAAGTTGTCATGTCCATTGCCTTCATTTTACCAGAAAAGGGTGAATCCGCGACATTTTGAGGTTCAGGTTCTAAATAGAAGGGGAGGGGTGTTTAGCAGGGGCATCATTGAAGGAGTTCATCTCTTCTTAATCTTCATTTGAAGGCTCTTCTCCTTCCGCTAATCCTTTTTTTGGTGCAGCTTTTGGTGTTGCTCCTAATTTTGTGACCTCCTTTGGTGGAGTCTCCTTGGATGGTGCATTGTTTCTAGGGGCCGTGTCATTAGTCTCGCTGAATTCAGGAACAATACATGTATATATACATCTAGGTTCATGAGACTTCTACAACAATGAGTATTTACACTGGAGTCATTGCGACGCGGTCCTGTTCTACTTCAAGCACAACATTTTCAGTACAGATTACACCACATCTTAAGCATTCAAGCACGCCTTCATCAACTTCTTCCTGCTCGAGTGTTGAGGCTTTTGGTGGAGGGGGTCGGCTTTCTTTTGGCTGAGGATGATTTTCTACTATTGGCTGCATAGGGATATCCTCTTCATGTTGTTCCTCCTTTGTCTATTTATCGTTATTTGAAGGTATGTTGAGGTCTATTCCTATTGCTGGGCTGTTTCATTTTCTCGAGGAAGTTTGTAGTTTTCACTCTTTTCTTGGATCTGATTATGGTAGCTCCACTTCCCTTAGATATGGTGGGTTAGACGGACATGATGACACAGACGACTGTGATTGGCTTAACACGCTCTTCGATCTTTTGTTTGAGTGTTTTCCTTCATGTTGTAGCTATTTGTTCTCCCGTTCCTCTCTAAATTTGTCTAGTTCCAGTTGCATCTCGTCCCTCTCCCTCCACAGCTCTTCCATTTATAAAGTGATAGCTGTAATGTTTTGTATCATCTATTGAATAGTCCTATGTATCTTTCATGAACAGGGGGAGAGGAGTGGTTAGGCATGGAAATGGGTTACATTTTTGCTGATCTAACTCGAACCCGATCCGACCCTCAATTATAAAAATCCGAACCCGATCCGACCAGAAAAAAATTATAATATAAAAGATGTGCACCAATCGCAAAAATCCGACCCGATCTACAAGCTATTAAAACATTACCTACATTGTAGCTTGAATTTAATTATGACTCCCAAAACTAAGATCTTGGGTGATGCCCTTTTCCACGTAAGTTCTCTGCCACGAGGTGGGTCTCGAGCGTCTCCTCTGGAACAACGGCCATGACGCGAAGAGGTGGTGTCGGTGCTCCATCGTGGCCCATGCGGCATCGTGCAGCGAACTCATGCACGAACGACGCCTACTGCCTGCCGAGCCCGATGTCAAAGTTGATGAGGTGGACTGCGTGCACGACGGCACTTCCTTTCAGAGGGACGAGGGCCACGAGGACGGTCTGGCTGGTCATGAAGCTCGTGAACTGAGGGACCGTGGAAAGGTTGCAGAGCGCCTTGTACGCCGCGATCCTGCGTACAACCTCCACGGGCGACGATGACAGAGCGGCGCGGTGCTGCCTCTAGGTAGCGTCGTCGAGGAGGAGGGACTGGAGGGCATCCTTGAAGTAGTACGTTGCGCGCTGGAACGGGCGGCCGGCAGGGGACGGGAGTTGCTGATTGAGCCGTGCCAATATCGTGCACGCTCCACCGCGGTCTCTAGCCTCTGTGGCGGTAGATGACTTGTTGTGACCCCAACCTCCTACGTTGGCGATGGTGTCCGCGGAAGCGAGCTGGTTAGACACTGGACTGGAGTCGACGTGAAAGCGGCGATGGAAAGCCTAGTCCTGGATGTTGTGAACGATGAGGAGGCAGGAAGTCAGAGAGTTGCGAGAGGATGTATGACAACCCAGAAGAGATGGAACGGCTTTCGGCCCGTCGTTTTCGGAGATAGTGTTGTGGGTTTAGGGTTCCTAAGAGATCCGCGAATCAAACCTAGATATAGTCCACACAAAACTGAAGTCCACGGACGAGATCCCACATTGACCCGCTAGACCCAGAAAAATCCATATTTGCGGGTCGAATCGGATCAGATCGGGCTGGTTTGGACCGGATGGGTTCATTTTTCCATACCTAGGAGTGGTCCTTTTATTTATTCTCTCTAACTGTATGGTTAGTACCTATAGGATAGACAATAAAGAAGAGAAATTGTGGGAGGAGTTAAAATTTTTCTCACACATAACATTGAATTGACGTCCGAGCCCCTCCCTGATATTAGGTATGTGTGTGTGTCTCTATGGCGATGCAAGCATTGTTGTTTTGAAATCCTTTGTCTATGAGACGGCTTAGGGTTCAGCTTGTAGCGGAGTTGGAGTGGCTTGTTCTAGCTATTCTATTAGCGAGACTTCCTATGCCTCCCATGGTTTGGCTTCTTCAAGGTAGCTACCCTAATCTTTATTTAGAATCCTTGGATGGCCTTCTGTTGATGGTAGTTCTGTGCCATCCATCTAGGATCTCTTCTCTTCCTCTTGTTCCTTTCCCTTATTAGTGTCTTCATCCTACCCTGCATCGAGGTCCTATTTTTCTTTCTCCGCAACTTGGTTTGCCTTTCATGTGTGAGTTGTTTCTAGGTCAACATCTATCTCTATTGCCATTGTGACTTGGTGTTTCTCTGCACTAGCAATCTTCTCACTTATGGGTCCTTTGGAGACAACCTTGTGGACTTTACACTTTATCTTTCTCTATGTTCCCCATTCTGCAACTATCTTCACTTCAACCTCCTTTCTTCCCCTAGATGTTGTACTTGTCTCACCTGGCTACTTTGTCAACTGGATATCATTTTTCTAATGCGTGTGGTTGAGGAAGTGAGCTTATAGTAATCATAATTACTCATCTCCTGGAGAGGTAGTAGGTTGTACATGTTTGCAAACCTGTAATAATACTTCTCTTTCTTCTTAGCGATCATAAAGGTGGAGAGTACATATTTAAGATCAATAAATCTATAGAACATGTTCTTTGTCAACTTTTTAAAAGTT
The DNA here is from genome assembly GCA_963693085.1 of Alisma plantago-aquatica. Classification (NCBI taxonomy): domain Eukaryota; kingdom Viridiplantae; phylum Streptophyta; class Magnoliopsida; order Alismatales; family Alismataceae; genus Alisma; species Alisma plantago-aquatica. The sequence goes on along the minus strand of OY856410.1, from coordinate 1,486,209,244 downwards.
GAGCGTACTTGAGGTGGAAGCCTATCATTGTTATCGGACCTCCCATGCATAATTCCCTTGTAGTTCAAAGCACTAGAAATAGTTGATTTCTCAATCAATAATCACCTAATTTTAATGAGTTTCTTCTCCATTAAGCTCTAGATTATGAACAAATATCATTTGGTCATATTTCCCATGTCAGATTGTATGAAGATCGTGCATGCAAGTATTTTGTGGATTACTCACATGATTCCAGATTATATTTGGGAAGCTTTAGAACTCCCAAGTTTATGCATAGATTCTATGGTCAACATCTCCCAGACTTTATTTTTGTTGAACTTCTCACTTCCTCATTGTAGTCTACCTTGCTAGAGGTAGTAGCCTATTCATCTGACTAGCAAAAGAATCTTGTTCAACATGAAATTTGTTAAGATAACATATTTACCTAACATGCATATGGATAGTTTGAATGCTCCCCCGTCCCATTATTTTTTTCTTTCCTCTAAAGACAGCTTATTCAGTGGCTCATAAACTCCATTGTGAGCTCATTATAAGATCTTTGGTTGTAGGTGAAATGGAATAAGAGGTGGAATCCTCTCAGCATTTTCTCCCCAACTCCTTCAAGATTTTACTGCATGCATATCTTGCTTCTCTTCAAGTCTTGATTTTCATGAGAGAGGCAAATTTGATCTCATGCTCTTTATCTCTAGGCTCCAGCTTCCACATCCATACTATAGTTGTGGGTGGTCCATCTAATGTTACAGTAGTTGTAGGTTCTAAATCAGGCTCGATAGAGGTTGCTCGTTCAATTGTGACCTCTAGTGTTATCTGGAAATTAGCTTCGTTAGCCTTGGCTTATAACTCAACTTTTGTCATTGCCCTAGTTCTCTACTTTACTAGGCTTTTAGAGGGTTCTTCTTCTACCTTCCTCTTTTTCTTATTTCCCTCATCCTCTATGGAGCATATTTAGTGGAGAGAGGGGTTTCCTCTCTCTCCTCCTCATCATCAGGTGGTATGCGCTCCAACAAAGTCCTTAAGTGATCCCTCTCCAACTGTATTTGTAGGTACTCTTTGTACAAGATTCCCTTATTTGAATGAGGATACTTATTTATCTTAAGTATTACTTGTTCAATTTCTTCCTTTTATGTGTCTTTCATATCTTGGAAATATGAAGAAGACACTCATTAAGATAATAGCATAAAAAAGATATTAGTAGGAAATTTCAATTGTGCTAAACTGATTGAGGATACTAAGTAAAGTTAACAGACTAAAGATAGTGAGGGATCTTGTCGGTCTATGTGTGATAGGTTAATTAGTAGAAAATTTTATGGGGGGTCAGGTCAACACAAAACAAGAGGTTAGATAGTGAGACCTCGACGAAGGAAGAATGATGTGGTGTGTAACAATTCTCTAAAAAAAAGCTTGTAGGCTAGTTTGGGATTCTATTAACCTATACAAAACCTCAATTAAAGGTTAAATCCCTTGATGGTTAGCTTCTTCGGTCCAATAGACATATAAGGTGACTTGATGAAGGTTTCTTCAGTCTCTTTGTTAAAAAGGAGAACGGTGAAGGATCTACAAGAGGGTTGTTGGAGGTAATCTAATGAAACTAAATTGAGAAAAAGAAAAACCTAAGGTGGTCATAGAAAACACTGTTTAGAATTTGGATGTAAGGACAAAGCAAAAAGGTGACATGCGGTAGGTAAAATGATTAGATCGGGAAGGTGGTCTGAATAGTGGGTTGTGGACTTATGCACGCGGTCTTATACCAAGAGTAAATTTTGTTGATATCCTTCATCAAGTGGATGACATTGATCTTTTTCTGGTCAACGATATTTTGCTCTGCCCTTTGCCCCAGTTGTTAGGTCTTCATCACTCTATAATCAGAAATAATGACTATTAATTGTTTAGGCTTTCCTCCTCTCCACTTAATCTTTTTGCTATGGTTAGGGCCAGTTGTTGGTGGTGAGGATATGGGCTCTGCATGGTTGTCAATGAGGGTAGTGATGATGGTGATCGTCAACAAGGATGAAGGGTGGAGAATGACCTTATGATGGTGGCTTCTATCATGTGGCAAGCGGCAGAGCTCGTGGTGGTGGTTTCAACGTACCAAGTTTAGTGTGTCGATTAGGGCTTTCTTTGATTGCTAGAATTAGGGCTTGATGATTAGTCTACAAAGCATGATTTTATAATCCCACCACTTAAGAACGTTAGATTGAGACACATCGTTATGCGGTTGGGTCAAAGAGATTCGGTACATCAACACTTGGAAGATATCTATAGCTTCATCAATCCAATAATTTGCTACTTTGTCACAAGATTCCTCCTAACAGTCAGTAAAAGTCCCACTCTACGTGTCACGTGAAGTGACTTGTACCCAATATCACAGGGTCATCTAGACCATATGGCTTCACTGAGATCCAAGAGCAATTGAACTGCATCAAGGGCACCCAGACTCACGTGGAGAGAGAAAGAAGCAATGACAGGGCCACCAGCTAGGCCTGTAAATGGATATTTAGGATAATTGTATTTGGTCCAGATTTGAATCTGAAAGTTTGAAGAAGAAAAAACAATATCTACCATATTTGGATATCAAACTTTGGATCCAAAATATTTAGATTAGATATAATATATTGATGTATCCTCTCCAAGAAATATCCTAATTTGACAAATATATGCATATATTATTTAATTTTATATTTAAAACTTGAACTATAAACACTTTATCATATATATTTAATGTAACATCAATATTTCATACATGTAATATAATTATATAATTAAATGTAGATTTTTGGTTTAGAATGGATATTTATCTGAAACTTGAATATTAAATGTGTGGATCAAATTCGGATGTTATCATATGATATCATTTAGATATCAGATCAGATATTTGATCAAAATTCTTTTTAGATTCGGATATCAAATATAATAGCATCTACTTTGTAATTGAACTGTTTACATGTCTACCACTATGTCAACCATGTATACCTCTTATAGTTGATGCAAGAGGATTGTAATGTGGGCCTAGGATAATATCAGTAGGAGAGAACCTATAAAATCCTCAAATATGTGTCCAAAATGGATGTGGATAAGAAAGTGATCAGAGTTTAAATTTGTAACTCAATACCTGGGCTCATGCAACAATAATAATGGAGCCTTGTGTTGTAAATGGGGTTGATATCAAGAAAGAATCATAAGCCTTGTCTTGGTTACACCTTAATGAAAAAAGATAAGTGTTCCTTATGGAATGATGGTATCCAAACAAGAAAGTAACAATTAAACTAAAGTAAAAATTATACGAACAAGACAAGGATGAAATAAAGTTTTAAGATGTGTTATGAATATATGGATAGAAACTTGGATTGGGTTTGACCATCTAATGACACATCACCAACATGAAATACTCACACCCACTATACCCTTAACATATTTTATAAGCAATAATCATAAGTGTCTATTCCCTCATCTCTCAAGCTTAGGATAGATCTAGTTCATAAGAATGTCTCTCTCTCAAGATGACAATCAAACAACCAAACATACAACCATATGATCATTAGATTTAACATTCCAAAATTCACATCCATTCCTTATATAGGCTAATACTACTCTATCAAGGCATTAGCATTCAAACAATACAATATGGTAGCTAATTAGGTAATTTAAGCATTAAACACCTAGAGTATGGATATAAATATTGCTAAAAGTAATATACGTCAATGGTAATTAGTATATACTTGTTGGGAGATCCTTAGTGGCTACTCCTGACCAAAGAAAATGAATTACCCACTCATGGTGATGAGTGATAGTCCGTATTTACAAATAAATGAAGAGATGGACATGGATAAATTGTATAGAGATAGACAAATCAGGGAAGAAGGAGGAAGATACAACAAACAACAGCCCCTATTATACTGATGTTGGTGATGACCTCCTTCTCTACTAGGTTTGGTGATGGGATGGAGATGGTGATGTATCAAAGCACTCCTTCTCTTGATGAAGGTCCTTTATAACTTGGGGTAGCAATTGGGATCAACAAAAACCTTGACTCTCATTCTTAGCACTGTCAGTTGATGGAACTAAAGAGAAAATGACATCACTTTGTGGATGGAAAATGAAACCCTTTTCATGGAGCCCCTGGTCAGCTATTTGTAGGCTCTCAATGCATACCTAGGGCATCTTTGCATAGGGTTCCTTGCTTGAATTGTAGGCCTCATAGCATGTGCCTTCGGGTACGCTTTAAGTAACTATAGTGGTGGAATCCTTTATAGAGATCTTGTTGGTAGATGGGCTTGTATCATCATTGGCCTATAGTGTCATCGGGAAATGGGTGATTGCTTGTGCTTTTTCCATTTAATGGCTCTGACTATCCATTGATGCACTACATTAAGTTTTTCAAAATTTGATGATTGACCGCTAGTCGGGCTATTAAGTCATCAGTCGACAGTATGACCGACTATTGGGTTGAGGACCTAGCATTGGGCTTGGACCTTGAGTATCTTCATCAGTCAACAACTCATGGCATCATCGAGTAGTGACACCTTCAAACAAATCCATCATCTGGTATAGTGCTTGTCTAGCCAATCATCGGGGTGGTGTTGTTGGGCCCACAGGTCTGTCATTGATCGACAGCCTTTTTATTGTTGGTCAATGGTGTTAGTGGTCGATGGCCTTTTTGTCAATGGTGTGGGGGGAGGGGATGCCATCAATGAGTGACTAATGGGTCTGCAAGTCAACTCCATTGATCCCCTTGCTTTTTTCATTGGAGGGGATGTCATTAGTGAGTTGTCGATGGTAGTACTTGTTTTAATGGTATTTCTACATAAAATAGGAAGTACAAGTCAAGACAAAGACATTCATGCAATTCTAGGAAAAAAGATATTTATAAACTTGATGTCTATATTGTTAAGAGAAAAGAGGATAAAATAGGCATGTAAATGCCCAAAAATGGTTGTTATCAACCCCCCCCCAAACTTAGATTCTAGCTTGTCCTCCAAAATAATAAATAGAATCAAATCATCAAGTGACATCAAAGGCCTTTATTAGATTAGTATTTTTTTAGCACTAACCATGTCTTTATGTGATATTCATGTAAAGATATCTAACTGATAGTTGGTTTGCCTATGTATCCTCAATTTCTTTCTCATAGATCCAAAGTTGTTTGACCTTCTTATCTGGTACATCCTTCTTCTAGGAAAGGCATCTCCTTTGTGACTTTTCCTCAAAACCTTGTTTCCTATCCATACTTGTGCATCAATCTCACTGAAATTAGCTTTCACTACCAAATTTTATTTTATTTTGGTAGTCAAAAGAGGTATGTAGGGGTGGGCATGGGCTATAGTGTAGTCTATCCTCCTTAGGGTTACTCAACCATGAGTACTATTGTAATAATATTGTTACTCAACTGTGGGTCTTGTTTTAATTCTAGGTGGTTTGTGAGATTGCCTTTGGAAGATAGGGGCGATGTTTTTGTCTTCCAGGTTCTACTACCGGACACAACATAACTACATTCTTGAGCACAACACTTCAAGAGATATCATACTTGCATTTCATTAAATACAAACTTCCATGTATATTGATAGCATCAGTAAATATAATGAGGTACTGGTGAATGCCTTCAGCATTTATTCTAAAAGGTCTATATAAATCAGTATGTATGAGCCCTAATATAACAGTCACTCTCCCACTACATCTAGTGAAGATGATTTTGTCATATTGCATGAATAATACTTAGATGTCTCTATTGGTGCAATAACTAAAAGAGTCTAAATAACCATCATTATGGATTCTAGAAATGCATTTCTCATTTATGCTCTCTAGATGACAATACTATAGGTATTCATTGTTTGAGTCATCAAGCCATTCAGTATATGTTTCATACACATTTTTCTCTTCAACTATCAATTATAGATCATGAGACATAGGACACTACCATTTAATATCTTATCTTTTAAAATGAAACATCAAATATATTCATATTATTCTTGTCCATACAATATACATGATGTTTTCATAATTGGCAGGTTCATAATAGCCATTCACTAATTCTACTACATGCCCATGAAAGACATATTCCAACTGTAGTGGAAGCAACTCTTGCTCTGTACAATTCTAGCTTACTTTCTTATAGGGTCCTAAAGTAGAGATCTCTATCTCTTTCTTCTTCATTTGTTCTTGTAAGTGAAAAGGACATATTCCTTTTTCACTTACCCTTTTCATATCTTGAGTGCAGAAGACTTGCACTTTAGCTTAGCCTTAGAGCACTTATTGGTCTTGTCTTTTCCCTTGGACTCATTTTTGTTTATCAACATCATGGATTTGTCCTTCTTTAGTCGTGCATCAGCACTGATCAACATTCCAAGTAACTCAGATAGTAGTTTGGTCAAGTCACTCAAGTGATAACACTTGATAAACTGGATATATGATTCAGGAAATGCTTGCAGAATCATATTTTGTGGCCAATTATTGACCTCAAAGAAATCTCAATCTCTTCAAATGCCCAAACACATTGAACACATGGGGCTCTATTGGATATCCTTTGTCATTTTTCACTCAAACGGCGCTTTGGAGACATTACACCTTACTTGTTTTACATGATCCTTGAGATGTGTTAGCATCTTGAGAATGTCCATGTTTTCATGCTGCTCATGCAACTCATAGTTCATACAGCATAGCATAAGGTACTCAAATGTCTATGGCATCATTGGTATGCTTCCAGTAGGCATCCATTTCATCCTTAGTCACATTTTGAAAGGGTTCCTCTCTCTCTAGTCTTTTAAGGACATGGAACATTCGCTCATTTATGAGAATGCTTCTCAAAATCCTAAACCACATGTGGAAGTAAATCCCATTTATTTTGTTCTACTCAATGACTAATCACACTTCTGTTTGTTATTAGATCCTACAAAGAAATATTACAACTTCTCAAAACATTTTTATTTGTTTGATTTGATAAGTTGACAATATTAATTAGGACTTTAATTAATCATCACTCCAACTATTTTGTTCCATTTGATAACTCTCATGTATCAATTTGAAATATTGCAGCATACAATCTTCTAGTGAGCCAAGATCTAAAACAATTGAATTATTAGTCGGCCATCGCCAGCGTCCATAACCAATTATTAAGATCGGCAACTTTTGTCAATTGCATCTCATGTAATTCTTGGGTAGATGGTATGTGCAACTCCTTATCGTAGTCCATTTACATGCCTCTAGGTGCTTCATCTCATTAAGGACACTCGGTTAAGCTTGACCTTAAAGCCAACATGATAGTAATGCACCCTGCTTGGTTGGCCCACATAAGTACCATCACACTTCCATGAGATACACGATGTACCACCCTTGGGGTGCCCACGCTTAGGCGATCAAGATTTTCATGTGTGTTGTTTATGGAAAACATCTTACACTTAATATTTATTAAGGGATTTTATATATAAATACATATACATAATTAATCATCACATACTAATAGTAATTTTCATATACATGCTACAACCACAACAAAAATATGTAATATAAAACACAGAAGTGATGGTTATGGCCATACTATTGTAATTCCTTAGAGCCACAAGGAATTATTTCCACCTAGGGTCTACATCATATGCAACTTGTTTTGGATGAAGATCTATGCTCGAACCAATTTGGGTTAATCAGTCCAACTCTTGAACTAGTTGGCTCCCCTCTTGGTCGCTTGGTTGGGATCTTGAAATGGTCGTCTGATCTCATGTTCAAGCAATGTCTACACTCCTCCAGCCGATCGGTTGGGTCACTAGTTGATTGGTTCATCCTCCTATCATCTATCCTCCATGATTCTCCAATCGATCAGTTTGTCCCACAAATCGATCGGTTAGTCTGGTAAAAGATGTATTTCTCATGATGAAATATAAAATAAAACTATCTTATTTCTTATTACATTGTAAAGGGGGAAACCTCGAGTTACATTTGAGTAGAAATAGGGAGAAGAGCATTATTTTACATTTGGAAAGGAGAGAGAGGCTCGATATGCAAATTGAAATATAAACAACGGTAAACAACCACAACTATGCACACACAGATCTAGGGTTATTTTCCATAACATTACTAAACATCCAGCATCAAAACTAATTTGAGGGTGATGCATGTAAATTATATATATATATATATATATATATATATCTATATATATATATATATATTAGTTTGTGGAGTTGACATGTGAAAACTATGCGTTAAACGCAAGTATACATATCGAAGTAATATAGGCCTTGTGAGGCCCGAGTTGAACTCAGGAAAATGTGAATTTTAGAAAACTACTACTAAGTGGTTGCAATTAGCTAAACTGATGGAAAAGTTATTGGTTTGGAAAAAGAAAATAAAATAAAGAGAAAACAAAAGAGCGATGATTAAATGTTGGTTTAATCAAATGAGAATGGGAATCCTTAGGATTATGGTTTTACCACAAGGTCTTGCTGCATACAGGTTCACATAATTAACATAAATTGTCCCTTATCCCGGATAGAGGCATGTAGTCAGAATTGCTCACTTCCGCAATGCAATCCACTACCTAGTTCTAGGTCAGTTCCATGCCAGTAGTAACTTATACCCTAGATCTAAGTGCATTAACTAATCCTCTGGGTATCCACCATTAACTGTACATTACCTCGTCTAAGGAATTTATAGGGTAACGTGTTAATCGTGCCTTTTCAACCACTAATCCTCCGTCAAGAGCAATTAAAGGTATTAGAAATTAACTATGGTGATCAAGCATAGCAATTACGATAGAGCGCATGATAACATATCCAGGAGAAATGAGAAGAATTATACTAATACATGCAAAAATGTCATATAGCGATTCCCCGGGATACTCCCATGTCCTAATGATCAAAGGGGATTAGCCCTGCATGTTCATATTAATAGAATACATGGAGAAGGAAGAAGAAAACATGGGAAATAGATAGAAATATCATGCAACCCCTGGAATGGGTAAGAGTCGGATGATCCTCGGTGCGAGACGCCCGTTCTGCAGCCTTCTGGTGGTAGAATCGTCCGTCTGTGGCTCTCGAATCCTCCAGAACATTGCTTTTGGCTCCTTTCTTTTCTCTCCTCTCCTTCGGGACTCATGCGGCAGAATAGAACATCCTCTCCTCTTTGGGTCATCCTCCCTTAGGTCAAGGTATGACTTACGGCCACCAATAGATCACAGCCATTAGATCTTAATGATCTGTACAAAATACTGATCTGATGGCATCGATACCATCGACGGGCTGTCGATAGTATTGACACCTTAGGGCACACGTACTTGCTTCAAAAATGGGATCCGTCTGCTGACTTCTCGATACTATCGACAAAGGTGTCGATAGTATCGACAGAGTACTGTTTCTCCTTCTGGGTTGATTTCAATAGCATCGACGGTGTGGGTCGATGGTATCGACGGGATGCTTTTCTCCAGCTTGACCGCCTGATGCAGTGTCAATAGTATCAATGGCCTGTCGATAGTATCGACAGGTTCTGGAATAAAAGGTACCTGAAAAAGAGAGAAAAATACAAGTCAATTCGGGAAATTTCAAAAATCATGTAATATATGATAGAATAAGATCAATTTGATGCATAAAGTGTTTATAGGCTATAGAAAGTGAATCATGCTATTATAGTCACAAAAGATGAAAAATAATCACACAAAACACGTATGAAATCATCCTATAAATACGACCCAAAATCCCTACATCAAACTCCCCTAAGATTGAATCTTGCTCGTCCTCGAGCAACATAACTATAAAATCTGACTGAGAGGGTCAACTAAAGAACATAATCACATTGAATGATATCTCAAAATGATTCCCACCTGTGAGCCACATACCAGCCCTTTCCAACCACAGAATGATAATTTCCCTTCAGGCAACAAGAATCATTCATGAAAAATGTTCACCCCAAGATCAACGAACACTATCAAACAAAGCAGTTAATATAATAAAATCCTCCAGTTCAGGCTTGGTGCATCTTGTAATCTCATATCTACATTGCTCATTTTCTCTAACTACCATCTAAATGGAAGCATCTCTCCTAATGTACATGAATGAGGATAAAATAATGGGTGATTGAGGTGGAACATATCACAATATTAATTGACAGAACCTTCAGAAAGAATTTTATGTCCCTCCTTACTGACTTGTGTATAGGTTAATCAAGGGATTTCTCTCTCTCACTTCAAATTAAAGTCACGTTAACATTTGGTCAGTTTAGGCTCAAACATCCATGTCAACCTCTTCCCGTGAACCATAAGGATAAACATTCATGTTCATATGTTTTAGAGTTGACCTACCCAATAAGTTTCACAAGTTAAGTCCTCAACTTCTCACAAGACAAGCTTACAATTTTTTAAAATTTTCATTTATATTTTGTTTTCTCACAAGCCCCCAAGGTGAAAACATAAGATGGCATGCATTGCATTACAACTCCATTGATTACACTAGATAGATAGTGGATCCTAGAAAATAGTAAACCTAGGAATGAAGACAACTAAATTTTTAAAAAGCAAAGACAAATGTTGAAATAAAAACTAAATAAAAGCTAGATAAATGTTGTTCCATCACCCCCCAAGCTTGAATTAGACTATGGCCTCATAGTTAAAATCTAGACTTAAGAAGTAGAATAGCGATACCCTCTACTGCGGTGGTGGTGGTGGGAACTGGCTAGGATCCCAAGTGGGATAATGCCCCTAGAACATCAGATCGGTGGGCGGCATCCACGGTGGCTGCGGGTATCCTCCGAAATAGTTTTGTCTCCAATAATGATCATAGAACGGCTGTTGCTGCATCTCTATCCTCTACAACTGGTTGTGTATGTTCTCCTGATTCGCAAAGAGGAGGTGCCCATTTTCATAGATTGCTTGCTAGTTGGCATACATTCGGTCCTGGATGTCCTGGATACCTGCAAAAGATGTGGTATGTTGTTGTTTCATCTGTTGAATGTCTTGGAGCATGGAATACATGCCCTTCATGGAATAAACATCATCTCCACCTTGAGAAGGCTGCGGTGCAGATGGCTGGGAAGAAAATGAGGCTCCAAAATGTCGGGGTCGCTTCCATGGAGCAACTCGTCGTCAGAGGGGAATGGAGGCTTCCTCCTCCTCTTCATCATCATCATCACCTTCTTGTTTGTCGTCCTCATCATCTCCTCCTTCTTCTTTGTCTTGATCAACATCAATGATTGGCCACCTATAATCTTGGCCATGCTAGAGGTCAAAGGCGGGGTCAGGCAGTTGCCTCTCCTGAAAGACTTTTTGTACATGGCAGGTGGTGAAGATGGTGTTGTGGCGGACATTGACTAGGCCGGCATTTATGAAATGATGCAGATTGAGCATATTCTTACATTCCAACTTTTGTAACCCGGAAAGATCCAGGTCGAGGTGGATGGCGATAGGAGTGATGAGACCCCCGAAATAGATTGGGGCCTTGCAGGATGTGTTCCTCTTTACCGCCATGACTCAAGTGAGGAAGAAGGCTCCAAAATTTAAACTCTCCCACTCTAGCAGATTACAGAGCAAGAAGAAATTTGTCTCTTGAAACTTACTTTGTGATAGTCAGGATCTTGCAAATAGTGTATTAGATAACATACGGTGTAGGATCTTGACGAACGGATGCTCGAAATCAGCTATTGATCCATGATGCCAGCTAATCGTATAGCCGTCAGGTACCATGACCAACGCTGAATACATGGCATTGTAGTTTGACCTATGCGGTAGTTGGCGCAACTCCCCATGAGACCACCCATAGATCCCATTGAACTCGTGGAGGGACATGGTGTAATCTTTGTTGTAGAGAAAGAAAGAAACTGTTACAACCCCAATTTTTGGGTTCAAGTGGTGAGAAATATAATTTCTCATATTAAAGATGTTTGAACAAATAATCATATATTTGGTTGAGAATAATTGGATTTCGTTTAAAATAGCCTTGTTTTTTTATTTGTGGGCTTTATTGGCTATTGGGCCCAATAACAAGGAAAATAACAAAGAAAATTCAATTAGTAAATGAATAATTGAATATTTGAGAAAAGAAATATGTGGAAACCTATAGAAGGCAAATCCAAAGAGGGATTTCGTGCCTCTTGGGTTCCCTGGGTTCCAAGGAGTCCAAAGTTGTAAAAAGAAAGAAATAAGAAAAGAAAAGATTAATTATAAGAAATAAATTGAAAATAATGATAAAATGTGGAAAATGAGTGGAAAGAGGCATAAATGAGATTTCTTGGTGAAATTTCGTATCCATGAGGTTGCTAATATTAAAAGGAATGCAAATGAGGAAAATAAAAAAAGAAATAAAAAGAAATCCTCAAAAAGAGATATTTTAATAAGAAATAAACAAGATAATGTGAAATAATGCATATAGATGCATCTAGAAGGATAATAAGTATCCTTAAAAAGTAATTTCGAAATCATAGAGTTTCTTGGGATTCAAGGAGTCCCAATAAAGAGGAAAGAAAGAGAAAATACTAAAAAGGCAAAATAAGAGGATAATGTGTTGCATTATTAATGAATTATGAGGTATTGTTAAAAAGAAAGTAATTTTGATTAAAAGAAATAGAATTTTGTGTCAATGGATTAAAAGCAAGGAAAGAGAGAATAAGTAAGAAGAAATTCGAATTCCTAATTATTCAAGAAATAGGATATATCAAAGGAGAGAGAAAACTGGTGTTTTAATGAAGGAATCACTTTCCAAGTGGGAAAAGGATTTGTTTCCCTTGAATAAACGCCTTAGGGTGTGAAAACCCTCCTCTATAAAAGGGGTAGACCCCCTGGATCGAGTTAAAAAGAGATCTTACATCTCCCTCTCTCTTTCTCACCTTCTTCTTATTCCTTTGCTTTTGAAACCCTAACCGAGGACACATGGAACTACCTCGGTGGCATATAGCATCTATGGAGGGATCTCAATTAAAGGAAGAAGCAACCACGTTAATCCGGGGTGGTTGGCCATCCTTTCCTGCTCGCCACCCTCGTGCGACACCTGCAGCACGGCTGTAGGCCGGCTGCGGATGGCAGGCCCGGCCAGCGGAAGCCAGCCGCCACGGCTGCAAGTGTAGAGCACCATCGGGTGCGAGGGACCTTGGCGGAGGTAGGCGGAAGGTGGGGGGCCATCCCCGGCACCCTGGAGTCAGAGATCGGAGGAGGAAAGCTCCATGAGCCGCTGCAGGCGGCGAGCTAGGGTTGCTCGTGAGGAAGAAGGAGCACGGCCGGCTTTTGACAAAACTACCCTCCGCGGGCTACAACGTCGACTAACTTAAGGGAGGGCATAACTGTCCTTTCATTATGTTTTCCAAAACAAAGGGCGACGTTGCATGGGGCGGGCTGATGTGGCGCTCCCGGATTGGCCAAGTAAGTGTTTTATTGCAAAATTCATAAATAAAGATTGGTAACTCCGATTAAGACATGTAATATATGAATTTTGATCAGAAGAACACAAGGAATCCATTAAAAATGGTTTTATATCCTGAATCTGATCATAGTTCGAAAAGTAGTGCAAATTATCATCTTTAATGAATTAAAGGTTAAGAAACCCTATTTTGAAATAAATAAAGTGTTTAATAGGGTTTAATGGATCATTAGAGTCGATGTTAACCTGTTAAATGTAAAAAGGTACATTATGTTCAAAAAGGAAGGACTTTGCATATGATTAGTCTAATTTAGAGTTTAGATGCTTGAAATTGGAAAAGTACATAAAGTTATCATCTTTAGTGTTTTAATTAATGAAAAACCCTTAGATTTGAGGATAGATGGATTTAATGTTGTTCAAAGGATGATTTTAACCTGTTGTTGATAAATATAAGGATAGAATCTAAAAAGATGATATAATTGGCTTAATTTAGGGTTTCGTGCATGATTATGCACTAATGAGCTTGAAAACCCTAATTTAGATGAATATGTCTTTTAATTGTTTTAATGGTTCAAATCCATGAATGAATAGGGATATGATGACCTTCAGCCAATTTGAGTATAAAAGACTACAAAAATGGATAATTGAGCAATTAAGGTTCATATAAATGGAAAAGGGTATTTTTAGGGTTTGTTGACCTAAAATGGGTAAAGTTTGAGAAATTGGTCTAAGAAACCCTAAAGCATCCTAATGAGACATAGAAACCTTAGAAAGGTGTCCCATGTCAATAAGGAGTTGTTTGGGATATGCTTGTGACAATTAGACATTATACATATTTTCAAGATTGATGTTTGCTTGATTGATTGATTGGCTTGCTTGATTGGACATCTAGTTGGATTTAGATAAATTGTTGCTTGAGATCTCCAAGACAGGTATGTGGTTACGATTATGAATAACTACTATAGTTTCCCAATGGATTCCCAGATGTTTAATCGCATTGAATGCAACTAAACTGTTGGATGTTTATTTATTTCATGCCATTATAAAGTGACTATGACTATCACATAATGTATATGCCGATAAACTCAGATCCTGGTTCTCTCTGTGGCATAATAGCTAACCTAGTACATGGTTGCCTATGGGTAGGTCCATTAGGTTAGAGAAAGGCCTAGTACATGGCTACCTATTGGGTAGGTCCATCAGGTCTATGGATGACCTAGTACATGGCTACCTATTGGGTAGGTCCATCAGGTCTATGACTGACTTAGTACATGGCTACCATTGAGGTAGGACCATCAAGTCACAATGAGTTAGATATTGGGCTACCTTCGGATAGTGCCATGTGACTCTATTACCTAAAAGAGAGGTGATATCCATGTCCACTGCAGGGACAGCCCAGAGTTCGAGAATATGTATGGATTGAGTTGCATGGCTTAAAATGTAATCTTGATTGTTAAATGATTAATTGAATGATTATATTGTTAACATAGTTGAACATTATCTGTTTCCTCCACATACCAGCTTCGGCTGACCGATGTTTTGTTTGTCGGCGTTTTAGGTACAATGAAAAGAACAAACAGTAAAGCGACACCTTGTGAATTCAAGAATTAATGAACAAGGAGAAACTAGTTAGAATAGTTCAGCTGAGGTTAGAAGTTTAGTTTGTTCCAAACTTTTCAAAGGTGTGCAAAGAAAAAAATTTATTACCATTTTTAGTATAGTCTGTTAGAATTTAATAATTGTTTATGGTTATATGTCGAACCTTTGATCCGGGATTAATGGGTGCGGCTTCAACCTCTTGGTCTCCCTTAATGGGGGTTACTGAGAGATGAGGTTGTAACAGAAACTCTCCCCTCTTTCCATTCAGTCCTTGCCGATTGAAGCTCATTGGGGACGATGTAGATCTCAAGAGATGCCATAAACTCAATGACAATCTCCGTGTATGTTGGCCACCCACTAAAGAATAGATGACCCTCGGCGTGGTCGGTGCAGAGCATTGGGGCTTCTCCTAGTTTCCCTTGGAGCACATATGCCATGTTGGCCTCCAATCCCATGTCTTTGATTAGCTGTCGGTCGCCATACCGAGTGGGCTCGATTGTGCGCTTCCATAGCTCGTCGTAGACCTTCTTTATTTCTTGTGATGGGTGGACTGTCCTCGGGTGAGGGATGAGTCCTCCAGCTAGGGTATATGGTGTAGGTAGGACAGGCCTTTAGGAGGAAGCACCAGATCTCACCATGTTGTGAGAAACAATGAGTGAGAGAAAGGAGATTGAGAAGGGAAGCTCGGAGATGCTCGGAGGTGACTGTCGGTGTAGCTTTCTATAGTCGTCGGTTGCTCGGAGATGCTTGCTCTTGCTCTTTCTCAGAAGTGGAAGGAAGGATGCTTGGAGGTGTGTTTAGATTGAGAGAATTCCTCTCCTTTTATAAGGATTGGCCGATGCTACTATTGATACTATCAACGGAAGTGTCGATAGTATCGACAGGACAACAGAATCTATGTGTCACGGATATCAACGGTTGTCAATAGGTGCTCCTAGAGATGCGGATCCAAGACGGTCGATAGTATGGACGCTATGCATGGGTCGATACTATCGACCGTTTGATGGAGGCATGCTCGTCCGTTGATGATGAAAGTTGTGGATCGGTGACGTAATGTGTCGATACTATCGACAGGTGTCGATGGTATTGACAATCTGTGTTTTCCTTATCGTTGGCGTGGTGCGGTCACTGCTGAGTTTGACAGGTAGTCGATACTATCAGCATGGGTGTCGATGGTATTGACATACCTGATAAGAAACCTTCCGAAATCTTCAGTAAACTCGATGGTATCAACTATGAGTCGATAGCATCGACCTTTTCGTCTGTAGCCACCTAACCCAGTGTCGATACTATAGACAGGAACATCGATGGTATCGACCGGTTGAAGATTTTGTAGTCGTCTCACTGCATGTTGATACTATCGACCAAGCTCCAGTCTTGCACACTGAATGCACACATCAAGGTATCATTTTTACAAAAACTAAGTAGAAATTTCATGAAAACTAATTATGAAAATGAAAAAGAAAGTAACTGAACATGAACTACACCAAGGTTGGGTTGCCTCCCAACAAGTGCCCTTATTTAACATCTTAGGCTAGACCAAGTCATGCTCACTCATCATTTGAGTGCAATGAGTTTTACCTCATGCACCTTCTTCATAAAATCTTCTCCATAATAATGCTTTAGCCTCTGTCCATTCACCAAAAATGTCCTATCACCATCTCTTACCATCACGGCTCCATGTGGACACACCTCCTCAATGATGAAAGGTCCACTCCACCTAGACATCAACTTTTTGGGATGTAGCTTCAACCTAGAATTGAACAGCAAAACACTTTCACCTTTATGGAAGACTCTCTTCTGAATATGTCGATCATGTATCTACTTCATCCTCTCCTTGTAGATCTGATAATTCTCATAGGTGTTCATTCTCAATTCATCTAACTCATTCAGCTCCAACAATCTTTTCTTCCCTGCCTCATCAATGCTCAAGTTCAGCTTCCTAAGCACCCAATGTGCCTTGTGCTCCAGCTCCATGGGCAAGTGGCACACACGTCCACAAGCCAACCTAAAAGGTGTAGTGCCTATAGGAGTCTTAAAGGCGGTTCTGTATGCCCAAAGTGCATTCGGTAGAAGCATGCTCCAGTTCTTTCTAGATGAGGTGACAGTACGCTCCAAGATCTTCTTTATCTTCCTGTAAGATATTTCCACTTGGCCCTGTGTTTGCGGATGATATGGGGTGCCCACATTGTGTTTCACCCCATACTTGCTCAATAGTGCAGCAAATTTCCTGTTTGTGAAATGAGTGCCTCCATCGCTGATGATCATGCGTGGCACTCCAAACCTACAGAAAATATATTCTTTCACAAACATGTACACTACTGCAACGTCATTAGTCCTTGTGGGTATTGCTTCTACCCACTTTGATACATAATCAACTACAAGTAAAATGTATAAGTTCGAATTTGAGGACACAAAGGGTCCCATGAAATCAATACCCCATAGATCAAAAACTTCAACCTCTTGGAAAACATTGAGGGGCATTTCCTACCTTTTGGAAATGTTACCTGCCCGCTAACAGGCATCACATCTCCGCACAAACTCATATGCATCACTAAAAAGTGTGGGCAATTATAGGTTGTTCTCTAACACCTTCACAGTAGTCCTGGAGCTTGCATGATGGCCGTCGGTGGGTAGTGTATGGCAATGGC
Source organism: Alisma plantago-aquatica (assembly GCA_963693085.1). Taxonomy (NCBI): domain Eukaryota; kingdom Viridiplantae; phylum Streptophyta; class Magnoliopsida; order Alismatales; family Alismataceae; genus Alisma; species Alisma plantago-aquatica. The sequence goes on along the minus strand of OY856410.1, from coordinate 1,486,191,672 downwards.
TTAACACACTATCATACTCGAATTCGGGCACACACCTATGTAAGATTCCATCCCTGCATTGCCTCAGAAGAATAGGATCATCCCAAAAGTAAAATCTCAAAGAATGGAAGAATCGCTTCTTCTCTTGGTAACCCCAATCCTCAAGTAATTCTTTACATGCAAGATAGTTAACAATGTTCAAAAACCATGGATATTTCGATTTGATAGAAAGGATTTGCTCATCAGGAAAGGTCTCGATAATAGGTATATCAGTGTCCTTTTCATTTACCCTCTCAAGTCGAGACAAATGGTCCGCAACCACATTTTCAATCCCTGCTTTATCCTTGACTTCAATATCAAATTCCTGTAGAAGAAGTATCCACCTAATGAGTCTAGGCTTCGCTTCTTTCTTTTCCATTAAGTATTTTATTGCAGCGTGGTCTGTCCATACCACCACTTTAGTCCCCACTAAATATTGTCTAAATTTTTCAAAAGAAAAAACCACGGCTAGAAGTTCTTTTTCAGTAATGGTATAGTTTAATTGTGTGTCATTTAAGGTTTTTGATGCATAATAAATAAATGTGAGTCGTTTCTCAAGGCAATGCCCAAGAACTGCCCCCAAGGCATAGTCGGATGCATCGCACATCAACTCAAAAGGTTGACTCCAATCGGGTGTCTGCACAATTGGTGTTGAAATCAATATTTGTTTAAGGACCTCAAAAGTGTTCAAACATTTGTCATTAAAATCAAAAATAGCATCCTTCTCAAGAAACTTAGATAATGGTTTAGCAATCTTTGAAAAATCTTTTATAAATCGACGATAAAATCTAGCGTGACCAAGAAAACTCCTAACTCCCTTCACCGAGTTCGGTGGAGGTAATTTATAAATAACCACAAATTTTACCGAATCAACCTCAAGTCCTTTGTTGGACACCTTGTGTCCGAGCACAATGCCCTCGCTTACCATCATATGACATTTCTCCCAATTGAGGACCAGATGAGTGTCCTCACATCTCTGCAAAACCTTATCAAGGTTATAGAGACATTCGTCAAATGAAGCATTGTAAACTAAAAAATCATCCATGAAAACCTCTAAATAACGTTCAACCATATTAGAAAAAATGGCGAGCATACATCATTGAAAAGTGGTCAGTGTGTTGCACAATCCAAACGGCATACAGTGATATGCAAAAGTACCATAAGAGCAAGTGAAAGTGAATTTCTCTTGATCCTTAAGTTCCATCTAGGAAACAAAAATGGGAGCGACCAGCCATTCTCTCCAAAATTTGGTCAATAAAAGGTAAAGGAAAATGATCCTTTAACGTCATAGTGTTCAACCTATGGTAATCTATGCAAACTTGTCACCCAGTGACCAAACGAGTAGTGATTGGCTCGTTTAATAAATTCATAGTTACCATATTCCCCCCTTTTTGGGGACTACCTGTGTCAGACTTACCCACGTCGAGTCTGAAATTGTGTAGATAATTCCCGCTGAGAATAGCTTTATCACCTCCTTCTTGACGAATTCCATCATAATAGGATTTAGGCGGCATTGAGGCTGGATCACAGGCTTTTCTCCCTCCACAAGTTTGATCTTGTGTTGGCATAGAGTAGGAGAAATCCCCTTTATGTCTGAAACTGACCACCTAAAAGAACCATGATGGTTCTTCAACACAACCATGAGTTGTTCTTCCTCAGAGGCACTCATATGTGCCGATATGATGAGCGGTAACTTCTCCTCCAATGCTAAGAACACATATTTCAAATGTGGGGGAAGCGGCTTCAATTCCAATTCTGGCGGATTCACCAAAGATGGCAGTAGTGGTGGCGGCAATGGTCCCAAATCTTCAAAGTGCCTAGCATAGGAACAAGGTAGGACTCGTAGCATCTTTACACAATCCTGTAGAGATGTGCTCCTCATCCAATCATCCACAATATTAAATAGACATGCTTCTAAAGGCAATTGAGGATATGACTCCAGCATTGAGATCTCCACATCATCTTCCACAATAGAAAGGCACACTTCTTCATCTTCATCATTAGGATATCCCACAGCTTTAGCAAGAGAGACCACTTTATTTTGCTCCATGATATCGATGGCAAGAGTTCCTCTGTCTACCTTGGTCATGACATGAGCCATGTTGAGAAAAGGTTTCCCAAGACAAATGGAAATGTTATGATCAAAGTGTTTCACTTTGTTGTACTGTCCTTGTTCCTTTGATGGCTTTGAGCTTGTTGGCATTATTATTTCAAACCTGTCATCAGCAATGTCCATAGTCAAACGGCCTCTTCCCATTTCCAGGATCATGTCAGTTGTAGCCTGGAAAGGTCTACCTAGTAGCAGCTCATTTCCTTGGTCATCTTGCATTTCCATCACTACGAAATCTATAGGAAAAATAAACATGTCCACCTTGACTAGAACATCTTCGCAAATCCCATAGGGCCTTACTATCGAATTATCTGCAAGCTGGATAGTCATATTGCTCCTCCTAGATTCCTTGAGACTGAGTTTTCTGAAGGTTGAGAGAGGTGATGCGATGATTTTGAGTCGCATTTATAGACTTGTTTTACTCGTGTTTTACGCGTTTATTGTTAATTTTGGTGGTTAATATTGCATAATTCACTTACTTTGGTCTATGATCCCTCTTAGTGTTAGATCCCTCTTATTTCATTATTTTGAGCATAAATGATTACAATAATAGGTTTTATCTCGGTTTATGTGGTTTTGTGTTGCAATTTCAAGAAAAATGCATATCTGCAGTTGTCGATACCATCGACGGCTGTCGATACTATCGACACAGCCACAGGTTGTCAGCCGCAAGGAGCAGCGCAGAGTCGATACCATCGATAGGGAAGTCGATGGTAGCGACTTACCATCAGGTTGCCAGCGACCAGTTAGTCGATACTATCGACCTCAAAGTCGATACTATCGACACGTGTAGCTTCAGCGACAGAAAAGGATAAAACCGACGCCTAAGGGTGTCGATACCATCGACCCGCATCAATGGTATCGAGTCAGCATCAGGCGCAATGACAGAAAAGAAAGAAAACCAGCCGATATCGCGAGGGGTCGATACCATCGACGCCGTCAGATTGAAGTTTGTTTCAGATCGACCCAAATCTGATGGTTGTGATATTTTTGCGACCTAACTCGGTGATTATACCTAATGACGGCGGCCAAGAGCTGAGAATCACATCATTAGCCACTGTACACATCCCGAGAAGGTGTGGAGAGAAGAATAGAGCCCAGAAGCATGCCCCAACTATTCCGGAAGCCGAAGAAGACGTTTCCCACCGCCGAAAGGCTGTAGATCGCGCATTCTACGCCGAGGAATGCTTGGACCTTCTCCGTTCATGGGTTTCATTACTTATTCACATTTTTCTCCATGTTTCCCCTTTTCTCAACCATGTTTTTCTCTAAGATGAACATGCGGGGCTAATCCCCTTTATCTTTATGACCGGGAGTAGCCCGGGGAAGCATTGTATGACATTTTTATCATAGTAATTCATAATTTGTCTCTTAAATCCATGGTATGATTTCGTTTTCTCAATTATATTGTTATGCTTGATCACCATAATGATAATCTAATACCTTTAATTACTTTGAAAGAAGAATTACTGGTTGAAAAGAGACGAAATTCACATTAATTAACAAATCCCTTGAACAAGGTGATGTAAGGTTAATGGTGGACACCCAGAGATCGATTCTAATGCACCTAGTTTAGGGTATAAGTTACTACGACGGTGGAACCGACCTAGACTTAGGTAGTGGATTGTACCACGACAATGGGCAATTCTGACTACAGGCCACTACCCGGATTGAGAGATGAACCTGAATTACTATATGGAAATTCATACAATGAAAACCCGCGGTGAAACCGCAATCCTAAAGATCTCCACTTGAATTGATTAAACTAAACATTTAATCGATTGCTCTGTTTTATTTTATTTTCTTTTTATTTTTCAAACAACTCTCATAACCTTTTTATTGGTCTAGCTGATTGTGAGTAGTTAGTAGTAGTCTACCGATAATTTAGTGTCCCTGAGTTCTACTCGGGCCTCACAAGGGCCTTTACTACATTGATACGTATACTTGCGTTATACGCATGGTAAAATCGTGTCAAGTTTTTGGCGCCGTTACTGGGGACACGGCAATTGTCGGCACTACGAGTGCTGCAAGCGGCCACTCTAGGCCACATTTTTATTTTATTATTTTATTATCACTTTTGAAATTCATAGTTATCTTTCATATTTTGTAATCGTCTAGCACGGTACTGAACTGAAATTATCATTTTGCAGATACTACTGCATGGTGAGGATGTGTAGCACTGACTACACACAGCAATCACCAGAGGTTCCACTGTCGGGACCAGACGACGAGGAGAATCATATTCAAGACCAACCAGATGAAATAGATTCCGACTCAGAACAAGAAGCCATGGCAGAAGAGCAGACGATATGGGAGAAGATAAAGGCTTCTTCATCATCTGCTTCAAAGGGGCCAATAAAGAAGCAGGCGATCAACATTCCGACATATAAGATTGATCTTGCATTAATCAACTTGGTCAAGTCAAATGCATTTCATGGGCTTAAAAATGAAGATCCGGTGATGCAAATAAGTCAATTCGTGGAGAACTGTGATATGATCAAAATAGACAGGTTCCCACAGGAGACACTTTATCTGAAGCTGTTTTCGAGCTCTCTGGCGGGAAATGCACGAGAGTGGCTACATAATATGGATGATGAGTATGTGGAATCAAGGAAGCACATGGTGGAAGTGTTCTTTGAAAGATTCTTTCCACCTGAGAAGACAAATGATATGATCAGAAAAATTCATAATTTCAGCCAGAAGGCAGGGGAGACGTTCTCCGAGACCTGGGAAAGGTTTCAAATCATGCTAAGAAGGTGCCTGCATCATGGGCTGGACAAAGAGAAGCAGGTGAAAATATTCTGTTTTGCTCTTTCCGAGCATGATAGAAGTAAATTAGACTCCGCGGGTTCAGGTTTCTTCTTAAACAACATAGGAACAAGGTGTTGGGAAATTTTGAAGAACATGGCCAAGAAGCAATCTTGGGGCGACAGAGACACCGTAGAGCATGTTCGAGCTGTGGGAGAGTCAAAGGCCATCAAAGAACTAAATGAGAAGACGGACCTTCTAGCAAAGAAACTACTTGCAAAAGAAGACGCAGAATCAGATGATGAGGCTCAAGTAAAATTCATGCGCCAGCAACAGGGGTACAGAAACAATGATTATTCGTGGAGGAAAGACAAAAAAAATTCCTGGAAGGATCCAAATAATTTCTTGCAGGACCCCGACGCAAAACCCCAACCGATGGCAGATGATAAGAGAACTGAGTTGCTCAACCAAGTGATCAAGCAAAACCAAGAACTCATGAGCACGTTTGGTCAGTTGATCAAGCAACAAGGGGAATTCATGAACCAATTTGGGCAGACCCTACAAAGCCATGGGGCTCAGATGAGGATGATAGAGACATCCTTGGTGCAGATGGTAGCTAAGATAGCAAATCTGAAGAAGCCAGCGCAACAAGGTTTTCCGGGTAATACAAACATTCCAGGAGGAAACCAACAGGCTAAGGCAATCTTACTAAGGAGCGGTAAGAAGATTTTAAACCCCAGGGCCAATGAACCGAGTACACACCAACCAAAAACCACATGTGAGGCCACTGAGGAGGTTCAAATTCAAATCACCGAGCCAGTAGAGGATGTAGTGGAGAAATTCACATCTGAATCAGTTGTTGAGGGGGAGACACAGAAGAGGATGCCATATGTGCCACCACATCAAAGGGCACAGACTGTCCCGATCCCATACCCCAATAGCGTGAAAGCCAAGAAAGTGGACGCTCAATTCAAGAAGTTTCTAGATAGCTTTAGGAAGTTGTCGGTCAACATTCCACTTTTAGAATCAATAGAGCAAATTCCCTCTTACGGGAAGTTTCTGAAAGACATCATTACAAAGAAGAGGAAGATCCCTGATACTGAGGTTGTGGTTCTCAAGGAGCAGGTGAGTGCCTTCATCATGGGCACATTACCACCTAAAAGGCAAGATCTGGGCTGCTTCAACATCTCATGCTACATTGGTAAAGTGAAGTTTGGAGAAGCACTATGTGATTTAGGGGAAAGTATAAATCTGATGCCTCTATCTACGTTCGAGAAATTGGGATTGAAAGAATCAAGGCCGAGCAATATGACAATACAGTTGGCAGATAATTCTGTGGTAAAACCGTATGGTATTTGCGAAGATGTGTTGGTGAAATTTGATCGGTTTGTATTTCCAGCAGACTTTGTTGTAATGGAAATGCAAGATGAATAGGGTAATGAGATACTCCTTGGATGACCCTTCCAAGCCACTACTGACATGATACTTGAGATGGGGAGAGTTCATTTGACCTTGGGTATCGCCAATGATCAGTTTGAAATGATCATGCCCTCAAGCACTACGCAATCTAAAGTAAAGGAGCAATGCCGCATGATGAAGCAATTTGATCAGAATATTTCTATTTGTCTAGGGAAGCCATTTCTAGATATGGCTCATGTAATGACTAAAGTAGAAAAATGGACACTGGCTATAGACATCATGGAGCAGACCAAGGTTGTGTCTCTTAGTAAGGCTGTGGGTTTTCCCAATGATGAAGAGGAGGACATTCCGCCTTCTACTGAAGATGAGGCCATAGTAAGTTCTGTCTTTAATGCATATCCAGAACTGCCTCTTGAAGCCTACCTGGTTAACATAACACATGATTGGATGAGAAGCAAGTCACTTCAAGAGTGTGCCAAGATGCTTAAGGTGCTGCCGTGTTTCTATGCTAGGTACTATGAAGACCTTGGAGAACTCCCACCACCGCTTCAGTCATCCTTAATCATCCCGCCAGAATTAGAATTGAAGCCATTGCCACCGCACTTGAAATATGCATTTCTAGCTGAAGGTGAGAAGCTTCCAGTGATTATTTCGGCATATCTGAGTGTCGAAGAGGAGGATCAACTGTTTATTGTGTTGAAGAACCACCGAGGTGCATTTGGGTGGTCGGTAGCAGACATCAAGGGGATTTCCCCTACTTTGTGCCAGCACAAGATCTGACTCGAGGAAGGAGCCAAATCGGTAATTCAGCCACAGCGCCGACTAAATCCTAGCATGATGGAGGTCGCCAAGAAGGAGGTGATCAAGCTCCTTTCTGCAGGTATCATATATGCCATATCCGACTCGACGTGGGTGAGTCCTACACAGGTAGTCCCTAAAAAGGGGGGAATTACTGTTACACATAACTTGTTGAATGAGCCAGTCACGACCCGTCTGGTAACCGGGTGGCGTGTATGTATAGACTACCGTAGATTGAATGTTGCTATGCTTAAGGAACATTTTCCTCTCCCATTCATTGACCAGATTTTAGAGCGATTAGTAGGTCGATCTCATTTTTGTTTTCTCGATGGTTATTCAGACTACAATCAGATTTCCATTGATCCTAAGGACCAAGAGAAGTCCACCTTCACTTTTCCTTATGGAACATTTGCTTACCGTCGTATGCCCTTTGGATTGTGTAACGCACCAGCAACCTTTCAGCGTTGCATGCTAGCCATTTTTTCCGATATGGTTGAACGCTGTTTGGAAGTTTTTATGGACGATTTCTCAATCTATGGTGCGTCTTTCGACGAATGTTTATATAATTTGGATAAGGTTTTGCAACAATGTGAGGACACGCATTTGGTTCTCAATTAGGAGAAATGACATATGATGGTTAGCGAAGGGATCGTGCTTGGACATAAAGTGTCTAGCAAAGGGTTGGAGGTAGATCCGGTGAAGATTGAGGTCATTTCCAAATTGCCCCCACTGAATTTGGTAAAAGGGGTACGGAGTTTTCTAGGTCACGCCAGTTTTTATCGCCGCTTTATAAAAGATTTCTCAAAAATCGCCAAACCATTATCTGAGCTGTTGGAGAAAGATGTCATGTTTGATTTTAACGAAAAGTGTTTAAATGTGTTTAATGTGCTCAAAGAAAAATTGATTTCCGCACCGGTTGTGCAAACATCGGATTGGACAAAGCCGTTCGAACTGATGTGTGATGCATCGGATTTCACAGTGGGGGCAGTTTTGGGACAACGTGTGCACAATAAACCCGCTGTGATTTTCTATGTGTCCAAAACCTTAAATGAAGCACAACTGAATTACATGACAACCGAAAAAGAACTGCTCGCCGTTGTTTTTGCTTTTGAACAATTTTGGCAATATCTTGTAGGATCTAAAGTCGTGGTATGGACGGACCATGCCGCCATTAAGTACTTGATGGAGAAAAAGGATGCCAAACCTAGACTGATTCGGTGGATCCTACTGTTACAAGAATTTGACATTGAAATCAAAGATAAGGCGGGAATAGAAAATGTGGTTGCAGACCATTTGTCTAGGTAGGAAAGGGTAGATGAGAAGGACGTGCATATACCCATTACCAAGACGTTTCCTAATGAACAACTTCTATCTGTGAAATCTAAAGATCCTTGGTTTTCTTACATTGTTAATTATCTTGCCTGCAAAATTATCCCGGATGATTGGACATACCAAGAGAAAAAGAAATTTTTCCATTCTTTGCGTTATTATTTCTGGGATGACCCTATTCTGTTGAAGCAGTGCAGGGATGGTGTGTTGCGCAGGTATGTACCGGATGTGGAATATGAAAGTGTCCTTCATCATTGCAATACTCTATCGATGGGTGGCCACCATGCTAGTTCTCGAACTGCGGCCAAGGTACTTGAGAGCGGCCTTTTCTGGCCTACTTTGTTCAGGGACCACTGACCGGCCTAAATCGCGCGTCCTAAAATTGGAGGCGGATTTGAGGTAGTCGATCTTTTACATTTATAAACCCGAATCCTTCTAGGCCCCCGCAACTTTGTTTATGAGGTCGAAGTAGATATACGGGGTCGAACACAGGGACAAGGGTGGTAGTGTTGAGAACCTAGAATCGACATGCTACACTCCGGCAGGTATAAGGAGATGATAAATTCCCCAGAAAGGAAGCAGTAAGGTGTCACGAACAAAACAAGAAAACTATCTCCAGGTGGAGTTACTAGAAAGATTTAAGGTTTTAGTCATTTAGCAGTTTTTAGAGGTTTTCTTGCGACAGAAACAGAAGGATAAAACTAGGGCTAGAGCAAGGTACGAAGGATAAGACTACAGCATAACAAGCGGCACCGGTAACATCCAGCACCCCTCCTCTCAGAGCGGATACCTCTAACCAAGCCTCGGCACCCCTCTCGAGGTTGCTGGGCTCAAAGTTAGAGTGGATTGTTACAGAAATGACTCCGTTCCAGGCACTCTCGTACTCCAGAATCAGACCAAACACTAGAGCCACAACACAACTCTCGAAGCTGTTGCGACGGGAAAACATGATTCGGTAGCTAAGCGAAACGCGATCCAAACATGCAAGCTAGAGTTCGGATATCAAACATAGCAGTCGTCCAACATATTGTACCAAGCATAGAGCAGTAAGTAATTAAGCTTTTCTATATCCATAAATAGTAAGGGTCTTAGTACAATGTGTAAGAAAGGAATTGAATAACAGAATTAAAGGTAAAGGTCGCCTTCTTGATGTAGAAGGGTGACAGACTACAGCGGCTCTCCCGCCCGATACCGGACAGGGCCTAGCCCGATACAGTCATGTCGGGCGGCACTCTCTCTCGAGCGGCACACCGTGACGGCCGACTGTATCGCTCAAGGACCTGGCCGATACGCTCGAGTCGGGCGACACACCCTCTCGGGCGGCACGCATGACGGGCGAGGCGTATCGGTTTCGATATCATGTCGGGCACGGAGCGACGCGTTCATCGTGTCGGGCGCTTGTGTCGCTAATCGTCGTGGTCGATATCGGCCCACAATGTCGCCCGGGACGGTTCTAAGTGAACCATCCCCTCCCTCTCGGGATGAGGAGGGCTCACCTAGTGTCGCCCGGTACGAGCACTGGGGCGCGATACACCTGCTCTCGTAGTTTCCTCCGAAGAACACTCAAGGCTCCCAACTGTCTGAATTCTGAAGTATCCAAACTGACCAAGCTGTCTTTTCGGCTCCCTATAGCTACTATTTATAGGCAGCTGATTGGAGAAGCTATGGTGCACAGGGCGCCACGTGTCCCCCTTTATCATCGTGGAATTGGTGACGGCCGATATTGGTATCGCCCGGCATGAAGGTGTTGGTTGTTGGTCACATGGCGAGCGGCGCCTGCCGGTGGGTGGTCTGTGTCGGATGACAAGCCTTGGCTGTCGGGCGAGCTTGGGCTCCCTGTCGGGTAGAAGATGTGTCACCCGCCAGTTTCTACCTACGTAGCACCCTCTCGTTGGGCGTCAGAGTGTCGCGCATACCCTGTCGGGCAGTGATCATATCGGGCGTTAGGGAGGCCGATGCAGCTTGGACTTGTTTGTGGGCCAGGACGGCCTTATTGGTGCTAAATGGGCCAAAATAGGAGGAGAACTCTGCAAAAGATGGAAATATTGGATTAAGAGCATTGCTTGGCCAATTATTGTGAAAATGCATATAAAAGAGAGGAAAATAGCAGAAAATGACAGTTTTGATAACAGAATAAAGGTCAAAAACATCACAAAATTTGGTGTTATCAACTCCCCCAAACTTAGCGTTTTGATTGTCCTCAATCAATATTCAAACTTTATTTAGCAATGCTTCTTCTTGCGCAGTATAGTTCTCAGGCCAAGAGGTAAAACAAGTATCGTAATGACTTTAGAGATAATGCTGTCTCACTACAAACAAGAGACTTTGTCTTTCCTGCCTTATTATTTAAGTAAGATTCTTCTCTACAGCTTCGACGAGACGTTGTTGTATGATTCCGAAGTTAGCTTACACACCAAACAGCCTTATTTTCGGGGCAGAAAGTTGTGTAAAGGGTAGGCTAAGGCTTTTTGGGTTTTTCATCTTGTTTTCCATCAGTCCATCTAGGTAAGGGTCCGTTAACGGGCAAGTGGTCCCTGCAGTCCAAGCCAGTTGGCTTTAGAGCAGTGATTTCACATCCTACGTACCACTGCCCCGGATCTACCATGCCTAAAGATGGGTACTTTTGGAAAACAAGTGGGTATATATATTTTTTTCTTTTTTTTCTTTTATTGGGCACAACTCTCATGCTTTTATTCACACTCATAAGGCTTCTGTCTCTTTTTTGGATTTTCGTTGGGTAAAGGGGAAACAAAGAGATTTCTGCTATTTGGGCAGCTTTTTCCTTCTCCATACTCGTCTCTTAGCTGTTTGCGAGATTATTATATTTTTCGAAATTTTTGGCACGAAAAAACGTAATCTTCTGTTCATTTGAAGTGGCATTATCAGAAAGATATAACAAAATGTGTATTACATTAAGCACATAGAAAACAAACTTTGCAAGCAGTTGCATCAGGTTTTTACTAATATAGCGACTTTGTACATATGCATGGGAACAAAATAAGCAGAATTTTTCAAAATTTTGACATAAACATATATATGTACAAATGATACAGGCAAGAACAAAAGAATAAAGAATTGGAGACAAAAGAATGAAGAAGACTAAGTTAGAAAATTCAGACAAAATTTGTACCTCCCTCACTGGTACATGGTACCCCCCCCAAACTTGCTCCACACTCTGTCCCAGAGTTGTGAAGTAGTTAAGGTGAGATAATGTTTATTCCAGTGAGGTTGTGCATGCGTCAGCCAGAAGCTCCCACACATATTCGCCCCTTCTGATGTGATAGACGATGTGGTTGAGCTGGTCAGGTGTTTCCTTATTTGCTATCCATTCCAAGATGTAGATGCCGCAGTCATTGGATAATGGAAGTTGTTGCGGACTGCGGTGGCAGAACTGGAGTTCATGCCATTTGCTTTCTTGCAAGTCCATGAGTGGTTGTATCATCTTTGCCACCTCGTCGTAGTATTTGCGGACCAGGTGTTCGACGGGTGTAAAAGGCTCTGATATACACGGCACTGGATGGTTCCTGTTGCTGTCCGAGCTGTTGTAGAAAATTCCTACTCGCTGCCGGGTGTACACAGTTAGGAGCGTCCAATGATTCTAATGCAGAATTGGCAAAAAGATAGTGCCTGGAATCCCGCCTCTCAATTCTTCCAGAAAGTTTTTCTTTGCTCCTGTTTCGTCAGCGAGATAGACGTCGTTGAAAAGCATGGGTGGGGCTATGTATGCATCTTCTAGCTTAGCTGTATATATTGGATGTAAGCGGATGCAACTATTACAGCCAAGCACCCACCTTCCTTCACTACATCCCTTAGATCGTCGACCGGGACTACGATGTCATCTGCCTGAAAGGCGACAACCGATGGGGTAGAATCAGATAGCTTCAGCTGGATTATATTGACCTGCTCCTGTGTGAGGGTTGCACACGAAAAGCGGTCAAAATTTGAGATCAGCCCTTCTGAAGTTTTAGGCGAAGCAGTGTCCTCCATCCCGTGCACCTTCTTCAGGACCATCAACTCCTTGCCTGCCCCATGTTTGAAGGTCGCCACTTCTTCTTCTTTTTCTGAGGGGCTACTGGACTGAGAAGAGTCTTCTTCCAGGTCACTGACCAGTAGCTGCTCCGGTACCCCTACGTCCTGGAAATAGTGCTTGTCCTTGATCAGCAACATGGCGTAAATGCCCCTGCGTTAATAGAAGGATGTACCTTTGAGAACCCCTAGGTTTCCAAATGTGTTGAGCACCTCAATGGCACCCAGGATGGCGATAGCACTGTTTCCACTCCCCTCTTCTGCCTGGATGGGGAGGTCTCGGATAGAAAAGAAGTTCCAAGAACCTTGATGTCGTTGGCTTCCTCGCTTTATAGCTCGTAGCAGATGTATTGGCAGGAGTCTCAACTTCATGTCCTCCAGGCGTCATAAGACACCCCCGGAGTGTGGCACCTCGTTGCGGCTGCAGCTCAGCAACTGGAGGTCGTGGTTCCTATGGTCCACCATGCAGAGAAACCACACCTTTCGGTGTTTATACGGGGCCAGCACAAGGTTTGGTCTATGCTCTTCAATGTGCTACAACATGTCGTCAACCACACGGGAGCCTGGATCTCCCTTCATAAGACTTCTCGCCAAGGCCGGGGTGGCATTGTATATCATTCTCTGACCTGTCCTTCTATCGGTACGTTCTATTATCGCTCCTTCTAGGACCCTGAACAGTGTCTTGCAGACGAAGGCCGGCGTGCGAAACATGTTTCGAAGAGCTCCCCGTCGCACGGATAGGTAGCCGTCGGTCCAGACGGCGTCATCTTCATTTGGTTGCGATCTCAAGACCTTATTCAGCAAGTTCTGGTCTCTGATCGTCAGGTTTCCGATGGCTCTTCTATCAAAATCTGCCATCTCGAAAGAGGGTATCTCTGATAGCTCACGGAACTTGTCTGCCATCAAGTGTTTGCTTCGGGGAAGATGTCTCTTATTTACTATGTAGACATCCCCCTTCTCTCCCTCAGACTCTTCAGAAGAGTCTCCCCCGATGCTGATATCTGTACTATCATCTTCGGCTTCATCTAGGGGGACTGAGATGTTTGCATCTCCCAAGCCTAAGGGGCTCTCCTGTCCTGCTGGAGCTCCGTCGGTTGACTTTGGCTGTGTCCCCTCCTCGGGCATTATGGATCGCTCGCTAGAGGTGGAGGGGGACGCAGATGTCGAAGCGGACGTCGATGAAGATGAGGAGCCACGGCTAGGGGGTGACGGCGACCTTCTCGGCTGCCTTCGGCGCGGATGGTCGTCCCCTCTATCCAGCCTGTCCTCGATCTTGTCGAGGCATTGGAGAACTTGCTGAAGTATCGCATTCAGAGTCTCTAGCCCGCCGGGGAGACCGGCTAGAGTCAGCAGCTCTTGCTCTTGGCTGTTCAGCCTGTCTTGGAAAGATGCAAACTTGCGGGTTAGGGAAAAATAGGTAGTTGAGTTGTTATATGTTACCTCCCGCAAGTAATCGAGCTCGTGCCCTAACATCTTGCCGAGCGACGGAGGGGTTCCTGCAGTCCTCCCTTCCGTCCTCACGACACCTTGCCCGCGTGATGGTCTACCAGATGAGGTAGAGTCTACCTCAATTATACGCGTGGAAGATGGCTCTGGGCGAGGTGTCGGCCCTCTTGCGGCTGCCTCCGCCTCACCCTCATGTCCTGGTGAAGATGGTCGTGGTGTGGGCGGATGCTGCTCCACCTCTACGTCCTTGGCGATCCTTCCAGCAGCTCTGATAAGGGACACTGGTGGCGGTGTCGGTGTCAGCTGCGCACTTTCGAGCTCCATTCCTAGGATCTCGGCGAACACTCCATTACTGGTTTCCGGCTCAGATGCTTCTTCTGCCTCTACAGGCCTTTCAGGGATGTCGGGGGCTGCGGCTGTCTCTTCCGTGGCAGCTCCCGTAGTTGCTGTCTCAGTGACCTCAACGATCACCGGTTCTTTGTCAGCCACCACAGATGTTGTTGTCGTGGTGGTGGCTCGTCTGGTATGAGTGACGACAGCTCTATCGGCAGTTCTCATTGGTAGCTATGGAGCTTCCCTCTCCTGGGCTCCGATGGTGGTGGTGTAAGCCGCGCCATATGCTATAGCCTCAATTTCGGCGGCGGTGATGACCAGTTTTTCTGCGTCGTAGTCGGCGCAGCGAGGGAGGGGAAGGAGTATCTCCATCTTTGAAAACTTGTAGAAATAGTTTCCCCCCTCCTTCTTAATGATGTTGGTCCTCATCAGGTACTTGGTGTCAAACACATCATCGCCTTGCGTCCTCGAAAGGTTGTGTGGCTCTTTTGGGTACCCGAGTCCTACTGCAATTAGATTGACGATGCCGCCCATGCAGTATTCTTTGGTGGCTTCTTTCATTGGATGCAGTCTGTTCAGCAAGAACTGCCCGAGATTGATCACTCGGCCCTCCATTATGTATCTCATGACCTGGAGCTCTTCTGTATAGATGTTACTGGACTCATTCTTGCTGAACAGCAAACACACCACCAGTTTGTGCACTATCCTCCAAAAGCTGGAGTGCACAGCCACCACCTTTCTTCCCGGCTTGAACAAGGACTTGCCGGTTAGCTTGCTCCAGAGTGCCACGGGGTCAAACCTGTCTCCTTCGGTGATCCTCTCACCGCTGTTCATCATGTTCTCCTCCTCTTCACCGGAGGAGAAAATCTTATTCAGCAACTTCTTGGAGATGGCGTGCTCCGAGTTGTACAGACGGGCCTGGAGTCTATCTGCTCCGCCGAATTCTTCTCTTTCTACAGCAGAATTCTTTACTCGACGGAGAGATGCCATGAATTCTTTCGTCAGTCCGGTGTACGAGGAAGATCGGCTGAAGCAGATATTTCATAGCCCAGCCACAGCAAGTACGCCCTTCAGCCTCTCTAAGATACCCAGCTCGGCGAAGGAGGCTCGATGGCAGAACCTGCTTGGTCGGTAGACCTTAGTTGCTAACTCAGCGTAACGGCGAGCGTGCTCGTCGTCCCTTGGCACGAACATCCCTGGCGTGTATTCCAGGGGTTCTGCCACTGCTACTGGCGTCGGAGCTGCCACTTCTTCAACTCTGGCCCTTTTTCCCATTGTTGACGCCCCGGCTGCTCCTAGATTCGGGCATTTCTACCCAGCAGTTGACGCTTCTACTGCAGTCTCGGGGTAGATCCTTCTTCCTTGTGTGTCAACAGGGACAGCAGTCGACTTGATGCGAGCCATCTCTGTAAATGAATAAACAAACCCCTTGATTAATTAAATGTGACGACGCTGTAAGGAATTTAAAATGAAAGTGTGAGGGTCCCACACCCCCATATCGGGTGATATGAGGTTTTTAGAAGTGAAATCTCGTGCCCGACATGCGGTGTGGGTGACGCTCGCCACGCGATAAAATCAAGGCGACACGCGTCAGACCTGTCGGGCGATAAGGGTGATAGGATAAGATGCCCGATACGGTCTTTTTGAAAGGAGGACAGCGTGTCGCCCGACATGGTGTATCGGGCAATCGAGTTAAAATGTACATTACATGACATCCTTATCAGGCAATACAAGGCTGCCTAGCAAGGAACTACAAGACCGATAAGCCACTTGCTTTAAAGAAGGAAACGTGTCGGGCGATAAGATATGTCGGGTGATAGGGTACGCCGAGCGATAGGGTCTATCGGCCTTTACCTTGCTGTGATCTAAGCTTCCGCATGACACGAGAGAAAGGCGGTCCTGCGTGACACGGGAGCAAAAACACAAGTTCTTAGCACAATACGGGAGCGTGAAAACAGTAAGGCAAGGAGCCCGACACGGTAAAAACTCGCCCCTATTTATAGCAAACTTCAACCAGGGTAAAACAGGTAAATCTGGGGCACGTGTCGGCCGTCATGGCAACTCGTAAGGTGGGTAAGTCCATCCGTCGTCACGACCCTTGTGGTCCCCGAGATTCCACTGCCCGATATGGGCAAATTCATAGCACCGGTTGGGTTGCTGCCCAATACAACCTTAAAACAGGGTGTTTAGAAGTGGTTGATGAGTAAAACATCATTGGCCGAAGACGAAGATCCCAGCCTTAGACGGTAGTACCCACCCCGGTTAATAAAACTATAGTGGTGACCCATAAGGGTCAGCACATGTGGCGCATGTGCTGACTCGGGCCTTATTACAGACTTTAATGTTCATAATGTTCATTGTGCTTGAAAGTAAATGCACCCTATACTAGGAAATTAAAGACAGCTCGGGTTGCCTCCCGAGAAGCGCTGAGTTTTCCGTCCTCAGCTGGACGTCTTTTGGCTTCTCCTTCGTCTCTTTCCTCCACAGCTACTATCTTGACCTCTTGGTTGGTTCGGTGTTGGACGGGATCTTCCCCGACGGGTTCTTCACTATCTCGGCAAGCTGAGCTAGCTGCTGGTTGATTTGGCGTTGATGCGTCTGCATGTCTGCCAGCTGTACCTGCAACGAGTTCAAAATGCCAGAATTTGATAGCGCACTTTGCGCTAGTTGGTTATTAACTGTGTCCTGCTTCTTAGCAAAATCAAATAACTGGTCGATCACATCTGATTGGCATGTGCCCTTGTCCTATTCTCGGTTCGGCCCTTGGTCTTTAACTTGCCCCTGGAAGTTTACTTTCGCTGATTGGAACTGACTGTTCTTGGTATATTGACTAGACTCCCCTCTCTTCTCAAAAGCTTGTATTGGCTTAGATGTAGCATGCAGCTGGTGAGAATTCTCAGCTGCATCTTTGTTGTCGTAGTTAAACTCGGGATGATCTGGCCTTTTGAAGTTCATGAAGGAGACATTTTCAGTTTGTTCATCTTCCGAGTCGGAATCACTGTCTGCATCCAGTCGGGTGTAAACGTAGTTGTCTATCCCATGTCCTCCTTTGCTGCATGTAACGCATTTCATCACCTTCTCGACTGGCTTCTTACCTTTCCCACCAGCTTCTCGCAGTTGTTTAACATCAGTGGCGATTCTCTATATTTGTGAGGTGATGGGCTCCAACACCTTGGACTCAAGGGTAGACCCTTCACCGCCCTTCTTGACCTGTCCTCTGTCAGATCGATCAAAGTCAGCGTCGGCCATCAGCTCGGCCATATTCTTGATGATCTTTTCGAACTTGCTTGGTTTCTTCCCGAGGAAGTCACTGCATGCTGCCGCATTTAGTGACACCCTTTCATCGGGAGTCAGGCCATTATAGAAGGTGGTGACGAGGAAGCCCTTCTTGTAATTATGATGGGGGCAATCCCTCTGATACTCCTGGAACCGCTCCCAGGCATCATGGAGGCTTTCACTTGGCTTTTGCATGAAGGATGTTATTTTCTGCCTGTTTCTGACCGTTCTTTCGGTGGGGTAGAACTTGTTTACGAACGCATCGGCCAAAGCTCCCCATCCGTTCAAAGACTGGGGGTAACCCAAGATACCAGGATAGGGCCTTGTCTTCTAGGGAGAAGATGAAGCCCTTACAGTAGATAACCTCTTGAGGGACCCCCCGCATCTTTATCGTATCACATATGTTTTTGAATGCATTGAGATGGTGGTAGGGATTGTCGCTTTTCGAACTTCCCCTGAAGCTTTTGTTTTGAATCATCGAGATCACGGACGGCTTAAGCTCAAAATTAGCCGCGTTGAACCGCGGGGTGATGACGGGACATCTGGAGTTGTTGGCTTTTGTGGATGCCAACTCTCTCAACGTCTTCTCCTCCTCTTCGGAGTCGTCGCTGTCACTAGCCTCGCGATGTTGTTCTTGGACCTGGTGTCACCTGTGTCACTGGCGGTGGCGATGCCTGACATGGGGGTGGCCTTCCTCGGAGTGCTCCGATTCTTGATCTTCATGCCAGTCATTGCCGTCATAGCGATCGTTGCCACTTGGCGGAGGAGATTCATTCCTAGGCCTTCCCTGTTGTTCCCCTTCAGAGTGTTGCGGGTCGACACGGGGAGGCATGATGTCGATGATTGTGCTCGGTCGAACAGTTGAATGGTGTCGGAGCTCGGTGGAACAGTGATATGTCCTTCAGAGTTCTGGAAAATGGCACAAAAAATCAAATCAGAAAATAGAATTATTTGGTTTAGGCAAAGGATAACAAAAAAGGAATAGAAAAAGAATGTTGTCAAGCTCATTTCTAAGCTTGAGGCAGGGGAGTGTAGTTAGTGGATTCGGATTCATCAACAGTGCCGTTTTGCCTTGTCCCCGACAACGGCGCCAAAAAGTTGACTGGCCTAAATCGTGTGTCCTAAAATTGGAGGCGGATTTGAGGTAGTCAAGCTTTTACATTTATAAACCCGAATCCTTCTAGGCCCCCGCAACTTTGTTTACGGGGTCGAAGTAGATATACGGGGTCGAACACAGGGACAAGGGTGGTAGTGTTGAGAACCCAGAATCGACACGCTACACTCCGGAAGGTATAAGGAGATGATAAATTCCCCAGAAGGGAAGCAGTAAGGTGTCACGAACAAAACAAGAAAACTATCTCCAGGTGGAGTTACTAGAAAGATTTAAGGTTTTAGTCATTTAGCAGTTTTTAGAGGTTTTCTTGTGACAGAAACAGAAGGATAAAACTAGGGCTAGAGAAAGGTATGAAGGATAAGACTACAGCATAACAAGCAGCACCGGTAACATCCTGCACCTCTCCTCTCAGAGCGGATACCTCTAACCAAGCATCGGCACCCCTCTCGAGGTTGTTGGGCTCAAAGTTAGAGTGGATTGTTACATAAACGACTCCGTTCCACGCACTCTCGTACTCCAGAATCGGACCAAACACTAGAGCCACAACACAACTCTCGAAGCTATTGCGACGGGAAAACACGATTCGGTAGCTAAGCGAAACGTGATCCAAACATGCAAGCTAGAGTTCGGATATCAAACATAGCAGTCGTCCAACATATTGTACCAAGCATAGAGCAGCAAGTAATTAAGCTTTTCTATATCCATAAACAGTAAGGGTCTTAGTACATTGCGTAAGAAAGGAATTAAATAACAGAATTAAAGATAAAGGTTGCCTTCTTGATGTAGAAGGGCGACAGACTACAGTGGCTCTCCCGCCCGATACCAGACAAGGCCTAGCCCAATACAGCCGTGTCGGGCGGCACGCTCTCTCGAGCGGCACACTGTGACGGCTGACTGTATCGCTCAAGGACCTGGCCGATACGCTCGAGTCGGGCGGCATGCATGACGAACGAGGCGTATCGGTTTCGATATCATGTTGGGCACGGAGCGACACATTCATCGTGTCGGGCGCTTGTGTCGCTCATCGTCGTGGCCGATATCGGACCGCAGTGTCGCCCGAAACGGTTCTAAGTGAACCATCCCCTCCCTCTCGGGATGAGGAGGGCTCACCTAGTGTCACCCGGTACGAGCACTGGGGCGCGATACACCTGCTCTCGCAGTTTCCTCCTAAGAACACTCAAGGCTCCCAACTGTCTGAATTCCGAAGTATCCGAACTGACCAAGCTGTCTTTTCAGCTCTGTGTAGTTGCTATTTATAGACAGCTGGTTGGAGAAGCTATGGTGCACAGGGCACCACGTGTCCCCCTTTGTCATCGTGGAATTGGTGACGGCCGATATTGGTATCGCCCGGCATGAAGGTGTTGGCTGTTGGTCACATGGCGAGCGGCGCCTGCCGGTGGGTGGTCTGTGTCGAACGACAAGCCTTGGCTGTCGGGCGAGCTTGGGCTCCCTGTCGGGTAGAAGACGTGTCGCCCGCCAGTTTCTACCTGCGAAGCACCCTATCGTTGCGCGTCAGAGTGTCGTGCATACCCTGTCTGGCAGTGATCATATCGGGCGTTAGGGAGGCCAATGCAACATGGACTTGTTTGTGGGTCGGGACGGCCTTATTGGTGCTAAATGGGCCAAAATAGGATGAAAACACTGCAAAAGATGGAAATATTGGATTAAGAGCATTGCTTGGCCAATTATTGTGAAAATGCATATAAAAGAGAGGAAAATAGTAGAAAAAGGCAGTTTTGATAATAGAATGAAGGCCAAAAACATCAAAAAATTTGGTGTTATCAACTACTACAGAAATGGCTTATAAAGTCACTTTTCAAGGTGTCGGTTGTATAAATAAACCGACACCTGAACTCTACAATGTCGGTTGATAACATAAACTGACATCCAATCTATGAAGGGCGACCAGACACGGGTACCACTTTTATTAAGTGTCGGTTACATAATAAAAAACCGACGCCTAAAATTAACCGTCAAATCCAAAATTTCCAGCGAAAAAAAAATTACTTCCAAAATTTGACATATGGCGTCGGTTGATAAATAAAAAACCGATGACTAAAGGTTATTCGCGAGACACTTTTGGTCATCAGTTTTACTACAACTACTGACGCTTATGAGTTTTCCCGCGTTGTCCGTGGGGAATTTTTCACACCTCCCATTTTTAGAAACATTGTGCATGATGCTGAGATACCATTATACACAGGTTGTACTAAGTTTACGAAGCTTAGCACTGTGTTGAGATTGTATAAGCTGAAAGCTAACAATAGATGGAGCGACAAAAGCTTCACGTCATTGTTGTCTTTGTTGAAAGAAATGCTTCCTCAAGGAAACGAGCTGCCAATCTCAACATACCAGGTAAAGAAATTATTGTGCCCAATGGGAATGGATGCCAAGAAGATACACGCATGCCCAAATGATTGTATATTATTTCAAAAGGACTATGCGGATTTGAAAGATTGTCCAAAATGTGGTGCGTCATGGTATAAATTGATGACTTCGGGGGAGTCCAAAACTGGTTCTCCTGCCAAGGTGATGTGGTATCTACCTATAATATCACGGTTTCAACGCTTGTTTGCCAATCTGATAGATGCGAAGAATTTGAGGTGGCATGCAGATGTTAAGAAAAATAATGATGGGATCCTACGACATGCATCTGATTCCCCACAGTGGAAGAAGATTGATCTATTGTACCCTGAATTTGGTGAAGAAGTCAGGAATCTAAGACTTGGGCTTTGTACAGACGGGATGAATTCGTACGGGACATTGAGCAGCCAACATAGCACTTGGCCAGTCATGCTTGTTATATACAATCTTCCTCCCTGGATGTGTATGAAAAATAAGTATGTAATGTTGTCGTTGTTGATATCAGGCCCTAAACAACCTAGAAATGACATCGATGTTTATCTTGAACCTATGATTGATGACTTAAAGAAACTCTAGGGTGAAGGTGTGATGACCTATGATGCTTCACGAAGAGAGACATTTCGTTTGCATGCTATGTTGTTTTGCACTATTAATGACTTTCCAGCATATGGGAATTTGTCTGGATATAGTGTCAAAGGAGCTAAAGCGTGTCCTATATGTTAAGAGAACACTGATTCAACAAGACTAAAACATGGCGGTAAGACTGTATATCTCGGTCATCGAAGGTTTCTTCCAAAATTCCATCCGTATCGAAGGAAGCGCAAAGCATTCAATGGATTGAATGAGGAACGGAGTGCACCTAAACCTATACCAGGGGAGGTTGTTTATGAAAGAGTAAAAGACTTTGTCGATGAATTTGGTAAGAGATCACAATGTACTATGGCCACATGGAGTGACAAATCTTTATTCAAGAAGAAGTCAATATTTTGGAATCTTCCTTATTGGAGTTCTTTGACAGTCAGGCATTGTATCGATGTCATGCACGTTGAGAAAAATGTATGTGATAGTGTCATTGGTACTTTGTTGAATATACCAGGTAAGACTAAAGATGGGATAAAATCCAGACTGGACCTACGTGAAATGGGAATAAGGTCAGAATTAACAAAATTTTGTGAAATGGGAAATCGGAGAACATACTTACCTCCCGCTTGTTACACATTGTCTAGAAAGGAGAAGAAAGCTTTTTGTGAATGTTTGGTAAATGTTAAGGTGCCACAGGGTTACTCATCCAACATCCATAGATTGGTATCAATGAAAGATCTGAAGTTGATAGGTCTTAAATCTCATGATTGTCACACTCTAATGCAATAAATATTGCCTGTGGCAATTAGATCTATATTTCCGAAGCATGTAAGGTTTGCAATCACCAGACTTTGTTTCTTTTTCAACAGTCTGTGCAGCAAAGTTATTGACCCTGATACTCTTGATAAATTGCAAAGAGAAGTGGTTGTTACCCTATGTCAGCTTGAGATGTATTTTCCTCCGTCGTTCTTTGATATCATGGTACATCTTGTTGTCCACTTGACTAGGGAAGTGAAAATGTTGGGACCAATTTTCTTGCATTGGATGTATCCCTTTGAACGATACATGAGCGTTTTTAAAAGTGATGTTCGAAACCGTTATCGGCCTGAAGGGAGTATTATCGAGGGTTATGTGGCGAGAGAGGTTATGGATTTTTGCAATGACTTTCTCAGTGGTATTGACACTCCTGATAATGACAAGAATATTGACGAGCAATTTGGCAAAGGAATTTTGGGATCACGTGTGAAAGTAATCAGCCGTGAGTAGTTGGAGCAAGGTCACTTGTATATTTTACACAACATGGACGAAGTGAACGTTTATATCGAGGAACATACCAATTTCATCAAGAGACAATATCCTCGAGCCAATACAATGTGGCTTGCTAGAGAGCATAACCAGACATTTATTAAGTGGTTTGAAAATAAAGTCTTACATCAACTATCTCAAACACCAGATGATATTACTGAAACTATCAAATGCCTCGCCTTTAAACCAAAATTGACTGTTATGTCTTATGAAGGGTATGACATTAATGGATTCACATATTACACAAAGTGCCAAGATGATAAGAGTGTCGTCCAAAACAGTGGGGTCACCCTTCAAGCATCGACTATGTTTTTTGCAAGTGCAAAGGATAAGAGTCCACGTGAAGCTAAAATGTCATATTACGGTGTCATTGAAGACATATGGGAGTTTGACTACATAGATTTTAGAATTCCACTCTTCAAATGTAATTGGGTTGATAACACCAAAGGAATTATAGTGGATGAATTGGGTTTCACTTTAGTGAACTTTGAAAAGATTGGCGAGAAGGATGAACCATTCATATTGGCATCACATGCAAAACAAGTATTTTATATCGATGATCCTACAAATGATAAATGGTCGGTTGTTCTTCATGGTAAAAGACAGTTCATTGAAGATCCTATAGATGAAGAACAGTACTATGATAAGTATGATGACTCCAGTCCATTCTCAGTTGGGTTGCCAACACCAGCAAATATTGAAGCTAATGATGACTTGTATGTGTGCGGAGATCACA
This sequence comes from Alisma plantago-aquatica, assembly GCA_963693085.1. NCBI lineage: Eukaryota > Viridiplantae > Streptophyta > Magnoliopsida > Alismatales > Alismataceae > Alisma > Alisma plantago-aquatica. The sequence continues at coordinate 1,486,168,068 of OY856410.1, read as the reverse complement.
ATGAAGGATTGTTAATTGATAAAAATTGCAATATTAGAGGCATGTTTATATTTTTTATATGTTTTATTTTTCTGAATGTGAACTTTACAATGTGAATGTGAACTTTACAATGTGAATTTTACAATGTGAACTTTACAATGTGAATTACTTTACAATATGAATGTGAACTTTACAATGTGAGCTTTACAATGTGAATTTTACAATGTGAATGTGAACTTTACAATGTGAATTTTACAATGTTAATTACTTTATAATGTGAACTTTACAATGTGAATTACTTTACAATGTGAATGTGAACTTTACAATTTGAATTACTTTACAATGTGAACTTTACAATGTGAATGTGAATTTTCATATGGCTGAGCATTCTCCTGATGACCGTGTTGATGATTACCGTGAGGGTGAGGACATCAATGCACCGCCTCACAATGTAAGTTTTAAAAATATATCATATATTTATATCTATATGTCCATTTATAGTTATATCTTGTAAATGTGTTTATTTTGTCAAATTTTAGGTTGATGATGCACATGTACCATCTGAAGCACTTGAGGCACTTGTTCAGCAACACCAAAAAGTTGACAAGAGAAGGGGCATCACTATGATGAAGAAGTTAATAGCGCAAAAGGGGAATGGACCCAAACTTGTTGTGGATTTTGATAATGCAGGAAATGCATCTGGTGTGAATCGCAATTCATTTGTTTCATATCTTGGGTATGTTACTCATAGCCATTGCGGTTGTAAGATAGATTCTTGGCATAAGGTTTCTAAGGAGAAGAAAGACATAATATGGAAGGATTTATGCGTGAGTTATTATTAATTTGCAATTCTATTTTGTAGATTACTAATTTTTTGGATACTAGTTAATAGGAATTCTATTTTGCAGAGTATATTTGAATTGGATGAAAAGATGCATCGTAAATGCGTGATGCAACACTGTGGGAGAGTCCTAAGGAACTATAGGACAAATCTCACCCGAGAATACATAAAAGAAGATGACAAGAGGAAGAAGACAGCCAATGAACAATGGAACTTCCTGGATAAAGAAGAATGGGACGTGTTTGTTGCTTCAAGACAAACTGATGAATTCAAGGTATTAGGCGTCAGTCCCAATCTCATTAATATATGTTGTATTCACTTATTCAAGATTAAAATTTACTGTTACTAACCAAATCATTAATGTGCATACTAACTAGGCCCTCAGTGAGGCACAAAGATCAAGGCGTGCACTGAATGTGCATGACCACACAATGGGTCCAAAGGGGTATGCAGCCATTCGCCAAAGACTATAGTCTGAGGCTACTGCTCAGTCTGCTGCTACTCAGGAGTCCTCCACTATAGGTAGCACACCTCTTCCTCGCCATGATGTCTGGATAGCTGGGAGGCAAAATAAGAAGGGAGAAATAAGGAAGCCCGCAACTGCTGAGGCGGATGCAAAAATGGTAAAATACAACTCTTACAGCAATCGTTCGAATATTGATTATTTGTGGTGTTTACTTAATTACAAATTTTTGTTTTGGCGATTAGCGGGAGCTGCACGAGCTGAGGAAATAAGGAAAGTTCATCCCTGAGGGCACAAGGAATGAATTGACAGTTGCTCTGGGTAACCCAGAGCATCCTGGACGTGTTAGGGCTGCAGGCGCTGGTGTGGGCATCAAAGCTTTTTTTGGGCCATCCCAGCGCAAACATGTCCCAAAAGCGGGACTTTCACAAGAGGAGGTAACATATTCTTTGTTTATAATGTTACTGTAAAAGAGAATTCAATAATTAGAAGCTAACGTTTCTTTTATCCATGTATAGGTAGATAAGCTAGTTGATAGGAAACTAGAAGAAGCAATGAAAAAGTGGCAGGCATCTGAGACTGCCACTTACCAGACAGTACCTATGGCGTCTCGCACTACTCCTACTGCAGAGGTTGGGAGTAATCATGTAGACCCACCACCTAGCACATACGTTGTAAGTATTTTTATGACATAGTAACTAGTTTTTTAATTCAAGATGATATGTATATATGTATATAACATTCTTTACACAAAAATTTGTAGGGGTTGAAGCCATGCCGTCTAAAAGTTAATGAATATGTCGTTGCAGAGGCGTCGGCTTACCCATCCCTACCAGGGGAAATGTTTCACGGGTCTCCATTACCAGCTGGTTGGATTCGTGTGAGCCCGGTACATATATTCCCCAAGTGGATGGATCTTCCATTGCCATATGCCCACCCAGATTGTGAAACACTTGGTGAGGCAGAATGCAGAGTGATATTGTGGCTAAAAGAGGATGTCCTCTTTACTAAAATTGTATGGTAAATTTACATTACGTTAAATTGTTAGTGTGTGTATATGATGTCAGTTGATCTGAAATTATTATATATATACAGGTTAAAAAGAAGACACCCACAACATCTAGGCCTCCACTTCCACCTCCTACATTACCCAGTTGGGTTCCACAGGACCTAACTATCCCGTTAGGTCCTAACTGTAGGGGTATGGCAATATGGTTAGGCGAACATGATATAAATTGCCCTATAACTATTTCTGTAGATGCAGATGCTGCAGGTCAATCATACCAAAGCAAACTATTTATACAAGATATTTTGGAGTTGTTTCGATATGATTGGTTGAATACATCTGTGATAGAGCTATGGATAAGGTGAGATCTTCTTTATACATCCATATACCTTGTGTAGGATCTGGTGATCTGGTTTATTATTTATTAATGCATACATAATACATGTTTTGCAGCTACTTAGACAAGATATGTGCAGATTTTGCATTCGAACATGTAGGATTTTTTATTCCATCTTTGATTAGTCTAGTAGCTAAAGACCCTCCGTCAGTTCAACAATACTGCTGTGAGGATTTTTCAATTTTTGCTCAAAAAAAGAAGACGATGATAATGGCTCCATTCAATGTAGAGTAAGTTTACTTTGCTTATTATAATTTGGACTTAAGAAAATTACATTTTTATTGTGGATTTTAAGTTATTAATTTTTAACTTTTTTACCTCTAGTGGTATGCATTGGGAGTTACTGGTTATTGTCCCCGAGACGTTCACTGTCTATTATCTAGATCCTAAGGGGAGTAAATTGAATACAAAATATGGACACATAATGAAAATGGCATTATTCCGGTGAGAAATATTTCATTTTCATATCTGTTAACATATGTTATTACATTACTATTTAATTATGCAATGTACTGTGTTACATTAACATGTAAGGGTTTTGATGAGTTCAAAAAGGCTGGAGGAAAGATCCCCACGAAAAAGAACCAGCCAATAATTTGGAAGAACATGAAAGTAAGTTCTCGACTGCAATATATGTATATATTATTTATGTGAACAGTGCTTAATTAGTTGTATTTTTTAATATTTTGTATGTTTGAATTTATAGTGTGCCACACAAGACAACGGATGGGCATGTGGATACTATGTGATGCGATTTATGCACATGATTATCAAATATGCCGCAATGGACATCGATTGTATTGATGAGGTATTATATAGTCTCATTAGATATATAATATGAAATATATCAATCTTATTTATAGCTCATTAATTATATATATACATCATTCTCTTTACAGGTGTTTAAAACTGACCACACTACAGGAATGGCCTTACCAGATGTACATGCTCCCTATACGACGGGAGAATTAAATGAAGTAAGAGATGAATGGGCAACAGCCATACAAGTAGTGGGGGATTTAAGATATAATTGGGATGTTGATAGCGAATAATGACTAAAGAATGATATTTTGTAAATGAATTTCTGAATTATAATATATGTGAATGTTTCTACATGTCTGGATGTTTCTACATGTTTCTGAGTGAAAATGAATGAAACTTTTGGTTGCTATATGAATGTTTCTATATGTGTGAATGTGAAAATGAATGGAACTACAGATTGCTAGCTACATGAATGTTTCTAAATGTGTGAAAATCAAATGGAACTGCAGGTTACATTGCTAAATGTGTGAATATTTTTGTTGTTAATTTTGCAGGTTTGTGGCCTGTTGTTGGCTGATATCAATGGATGTCGTAAAACCTACAGTTCATAACTGAACTGCAGGTTTCTCATCCTGTGACCAGCCATACAGCAGTTCTGCAGACTGATAGAAAAAAAAACAAAAAATAGGCGTCGGTTATTTGTATAAAACTGACGCCACATCATTACAGTGTCGGTTTCTAATAGTAACCGACGTCTATTTCCTTAACACCACGGCCGTGGCAGCGGACCAGAGACACCACGGTCGTGCTGGCCAGCACGGCCGTGTTGGGGTTTATATGACGTTGGTTCTTATCTAATAACTGACGTTGATAGTGCCCAAGATGGCGCCCTTCTGTGGCGTGAAGGCATATGGCGTCGGTTTCTTATCTAATAACCGACACTGATAGTGCCCAAGATGGCGCCCTTTCTGTGGCGCGAAGGTATATGGCGTCGGTTTCTTATCTAATAACCGACGCCTATAGTGCCCTGCTGGCGCATTTTCGGTGGCGCACGAAGGGTTATGGCGTCGGTTTTTGAATCGACGCGTAACGGCTGGGCTTTTAGCGTCGCCCACATAGGTGTCGCTTAGAAATCGACACTAAAGGCCTTAAATAACCGACACTAAAGGTTGGTTATGTACTAGTGCACGCATATGACTATGTGCGGCAATGTGATTCCTGCCAACGGGCGGGCAACATCTCAAAACGACAGGAGATGCCCCTCAATGTATTTCAAGAGGTCGAGGTGTTCGATCTGTGGGGTATTGATTTTATGGAACCCTTTGTGTCCTCCAATTCTAACTTGTACATTCTATTAGTTGTTGACTATGTATCGAAGTGGGTAGAGACAATACCCACTAGGACTAATGATGTTGTCGTAGTGTGTAGGTTTGTCAAAGAATACATTTTCTGTAGGTTTGGTGTACAAGGAATGATTATAAGTGATGGGGGTACACATTTCCGAAATCAGAAGTTTGTGACATTGTTGAAAAAGTACGGGGTAAAGCACAACATTGGTACCTCGTACCATCCATAGACACAGGGGCAAGTGGAAGTCTCCAATAGAGAGATTAAGAAGATCTTGGAGTGCATTTTGGCTTTGACACGGAAGAACTAGAGTACCTTGCTACCGGATGCTTTATGGGCATACAGGACGGCTTATAAGACACCTATAGGCACTATGCCTTTTAGGTTGGCTTATGGGCGGGCCTGCCATTTGTCGGTGGAATTGGAGAATAAGGCGCACTGGGCGCTGAGGAAGCTGAATTTGACCTATGATGAGGCAGGAAAGAAACGTATGCTGGAGCTAAATGAACTTGACGAGCTGAGGATGAATGCATATGAAAGCTTGCAGATCTACAAGAGCGAACAAAGCTGATTCACGATCGACATATTCAGATATGTGTTTTCAAGAAGGGAGATCGTGTACTCTTGTTCAACTCCAGGTTGAAGATGCATCCCGGGAAATTGAAATCCCGATGGAGTGAACCGTTCACCATAGAGGAGGTCAGGCCACATGGCACAATCATGGTGCGTGATGGCGAGACAACATTCTTGGTTAATGGACAGCGATTGAAGTTGTACTTCGGTGAAGATTACACGAGGAAAGTGCATGAGGTCAAACTCATTGCACTTACGGATGCATGAGGAGTTTGATTTCGTCTAGCCTAAGACGTTAAATAAGGGTGCTTGTTGGGAGGCAACCCAGCCATTGGTAGTTTTGTTTAGTTCTTTTACATTTGTAAGTTAGTTTGATTCGATTTTTTTAGTGTAAACAAGGTACCTTGATCGTTTGTTCAATGTGCAGGACTGAGGCAGGGTCGATAGTATCGACCCTTGTGTCGATGGTATCGACAGGGGCACAGTTAGGCAGTTGCAAAAATTTCTCTGAGTTGATACTATCGACGGCCTCGTCGATGGTATCGACCCACCATCAGGTTACTCGCCAAAATGAGGTCGATAGTATCGACATGGATGTCGATACTCGTGAGATCTCTGGAGATATTCAGACGAATTTGTCTTAGCGAATTTGATACCATCGATGGGCCTATCGATGGTATCGACACAGTTATAGACAGGAAGCGGTGGTCGAGCCTTGCGAGGGTGTTTGTCCTAAGCAGAGTCGATACTATCGACCCACGTCGATGGTATCGATGTGACACGTCACCGATCCGCGAGAGGAAATCAACGGCGATCGCTGCATCAAGAGAATCGATCTGTGGGATGGGTCGATACTATCGACATCTGTCGATGGTATCGACACGTCATCGATCCGGGCCCCCACATCAGGCTATCGACAACCGTCGATACTAGCGGAAGACTGAATTGCGCTACAGGAGTCGATACCATCGACTTGCGTCGATGGTATCGATGGGTGCACAGCAGTGACGGTCGTGTTTATAAAAGGTAGATGTTGTTGTCAACTTGATTCACACATTCAAGGACTACTTCATCCACTTGCGCCGTGCATCTTTTTGTGCAATCGGAGCCCGGTTACGAGCATCCAAGGAGCGAGTTCTTCCCCGAGCCTTCACCGAGCAGAGATTGTCTTCTCTGATATTCACCAAGCTCCGTCTTCTATTCCTTCTTTCTCGACGATGGTGCATACATCCGGTGCATCTTATTCACATATGGCTCCAATGGAGATCCCCGAGTTCATTCCTCCACCCACTACATCTATTCCACACCCGCGGATTGTCCATCCTTCCGTGGAGGTCTGGAAGGTCTACGAGGAACTGATGAAGCGCAAGATTGAGCCAACCCGCTACGTCGACCGGGACATGATCCGCAATCTTGGGTTCGAGGCCAATCTTGCCTACGTTCTCAAGGGGTAGGTAAGTCATACGGGAAGGAGGCCCGATGATATGGAATTCCACGCCGACGGCCATCCATTCTTCAGTGAATGGCTGACATACAAGGAGCTAGTGGCGGAGTTCATGGCATCGATGGACATATGTGTCGTGCCAAACGACGTCATCGCCACTGATCGGGAATGGATCATGGGTCGCGTTTCTTTCCGGCTTTACAACAACGATTACACTCTCACCCTCAGGAAGTTCAATTCCATCTATAACTGGAATCATGGGAGAGACCAGTATCGGAAGCCAGACAACAGGACGGACTATGATGCTATTTTCACCCAGCTTGTGACTGCGCCTCCGGGCAAATCCGTCAGCAACCACAACGCTGCAATGGCGGATTTCGAGCATCCGTTTGTACGGATTCTTCACCGCATGCTCTGCACTACATTGTTTTCTCGCGGCGACCTGTCTCTCAGCAAGTTTCAAGAGACAGATTTGTTTTTCCTGCACAAATTGTTGAAGCGCGAGGAGTGCGATTGGGGCGTGTTTTTCTTGACGTGTGTCTTGGTCATAAAGAGGAGTACGCGGAAGGCTCCAATCCACTTTGGAGGGCTCATCACACCGCTGGCCTCCTATCTTGGGTTAAATTTCTCCCAGCTTACTCCGCTCTCCAACAGAAGCAAGGTCAACCTGCAGCATCTGCATCGCTCCAACCTCATCCTGCTTTGTGATGGCTTGGCATATGCACATTGTCATGTCAATCAAGCATATCAAGAGTGTTCACTTCTAGACCTCATCTTCCACATTGAGGGCACTCAGCATTTCTGATGGCCTGTCATTGCCATTGACGAATCTGATGAAGACGGTGGTGATGATGACAACAACAACAAAGGTGACGAGCATGAAGAGGAAGAGGAGGCCTTCACTCCTCTTCGGGTATGAGTAGCACCACAGAAGCATCCTCGCATGCATCCGGGTGCATCTTCATCTTCACAGCCTCCGCCACCTCAGCCCTCTCATCAAGGAGAGGATGCCTACTCCATGCAGGGGATGTATACAATGCTACAAGAGATCCAGCACACCCAACTGCAGCACACAGCTTCATACATCGGTATTCAGGATACAACGAACCGGCTGTTAGATAATCAGAGGGCTATTTTTTAGAATGAGTGCCTCCTCCTCGACAACCAATAGCACATCCATGACATGTTCCATAGGATGGAGATGCAGCAGCAGCCCTTCTATGATCATTACTAGAGCCAGAATTATTTTGGGGGTATCCACAACCTCCGCCAATGCCCCAGTATGATCTGAGCTTTCAGGGGTAGTACCCATCTTGGGATCCCACGGCCCCGCAGTACCCGCCTCCTCCGGAAGAATGATCGGTATCACTGTTCCACCTTTTAAGGTTATTTTTTACTATGAGGCCATAGTCAAATTCAAGCTTAGGGAGGGAGTTGGAACAGCTCTTTCATTTAGTTTTCTCAGTTTTTAGTTTTTATTGTTTTTTCTTTTGTCATTCGTTTTTCTTAGTTCTTAGTTTGTTTGTAGGATCCACACTCTATCTAGTGTAATTGTGGATGTCTTAAGTCATGTTTCATCTCGTTGCTTGAACATGGGAATCAAGGGAAAATTTAAACATTTTTAGTGTTTTGCAAGTTTGTGTTGTTCAACGTTGAGCACATAACTTAAGGAAATGATTGGGTTTGTCAACTCTAAAATAGGAAATCACAACTGTACATTCCTATGGTTCATGAAAAGTGGACGGAACTGTTTGTTTGAGCCTAAATTGACCAAATGATAATGAGACTTTAATTTGAAATGAGAGAGAGAAACCTCTTAATTACTACACAGGTCAGTAAGGAGGGACACATAATAATTTCCAAAGGTTCAGTCAATTAGTCTTGTGATCTATCCACCCCATTGTTTTCATACTCCACCTTAAGAATTGGAAGTACATTACAGTTTTAATCTCTTTGATTGCATTCCATGTAGATAGGTCTTGCATTGTAACTATTTTCACATATTTTGCATGAAAATAAAAAATTAGACTAGTTATACATGCACATTATCCTCAAGTGCATGTCATTTATTTGCATAACTATCATGTTGTAGCTACATTCACATATTTTGTGCATATAGTACATCATGCATCTTATGTCTTCTGAAAGATAAAGGTAATGAACTTGTTCCATACCTTCTGAATGTTTCAAATGAATAAGTTATGCAGCAATAAGTGAGCCCAACAAACAATTCGTTGTCAGCTATGAAAATAAGGGCTTGAAGAAAAAGAATAAGAGAAAGAAAAAAAAGTATTGAGAAGCCAGTAGAATGAGAGGGAGAAAGGAACATAGTCTCACCTGCATCTTGAGAAGAATAAGGACATGATGTAGTTCTCCTAGATATTCCATCTCACCTTGAGACGGGATGATAGTGCATGCATCATTCCACCCAAATGTAGGCATTAGGGCATTTTCATTTGCATATGCATCATTTAGGTCATTTTTGTTATTTGTGCATGTTAAAACCATATAATGCTTCCATTTCTTCCACTAGCCACCCATTCCATCCACCTATTGCTCGAATTGGTAGGCCACCGTGATTTTCTCCTCACTTGTTAATACCAGGAGAGTTGCTTCCATGTAGATGGTAGTTAGGGCGAGCAACGTAGATTAGAAGATCACAAGATGCACTGAGTCTGAATCGGAGAATTTTATTATGTTAACTGCCTTATATGATAGTATTCATCAATTTTGAGGTAGATATCTTTTATGGATGATTACTGTCTCCTTTAGGGTAATTATCATTCTGTGGTTAGTGAGGGCCGGAATGTGAATGTCTGGAGGGGATCATATGGTGATGTTTGTTGTGATAATCTATTCTTTAGTTGACCCTCGCAATTCTATTCTAGAGTTTGTTACTTGAGGACGAGCAATGTTTAAGCTTAGGGGAGTTTGATGCGATGATTTTGAGTCGCATTTATAGACTTGTTTTACTCGTATTTTATGTGTTTATTGTTCATTTTGGTAGTTAATATTGCATAATTCACTTACTTTGGTCTATGATCCCTCTCAGTGTCAGATCCCTCTTATTTCATTATTTTGAGCATAAATGGTTACAATAATAGGTTTTATCTCAGCTTATGTGGTTTTGTGTTGCAATTTCAGGAAAAACGCATATCTACAGCTGTCGATACCATCGACGGCTGTCGATACTATCGACACAGCCACAGGTTGTCAGCCGCAAGGAGCAGCGCAGAGTCAATACCATCGACAGGGAAGTCGATGGTAGTGACTTACCATCAGGTTGCCAGCGACCAGTTAGTCGATACTATCGACCTCGAAGTCGATACTATCGACACATGTAGTTTCAGTGACGGAAAAGGATAAAACTGACGCCTAAGGGTGTCAATACCATTGACCTGCGTCGATGGTATCGAGTCAGCATCAGGCGCAATGACAGAAAAGAAAGAAGACCAGCCGATATCGTGAGGGGTCGATACCATCGACCCGCGTCGATGGTATCGACGTCGTCAGATTGAAGTTTGTTTCAGATCGACCCAAATCCGACGGCTGTGATATTTTTGCGACCTAACTCGGTGATTATACCAAATGACGGAGGCCAAGAGATGAGAATCACGTCATTAGCCACTGCACATGTCCCGAGAAGGTGTGGAGAGAAGAACGGAGCCCAGAAGCACGCCCCAACTGTTCCAGAAGCCTAAGAAGACATTTTCCACTGCCGAAAGGTTGTAGATCGCGCATTCTACGCCGAGGAATGCTTGGACCTTCTCTGTTCATGGGTTTCATTACTTATTCACATTTTTCTCCATGTTTCCCCTTTTCTCAACCATGTTTTGCTCTGAGATGAACATGCGGGGCTAATCCCCTTTATCTTTATGACCGGGAGTAGCCCGGGGAAGCATTGTATTACGTTTTTATCATAGTAATTCATAATTTGTCTCTTAAATCCATGGTATGATTTCGTTTTCTCAATTATATTATTATGATTGATCACCACAATGATAATCTAATACCTTTAATTACTTTGAAAGAAGAATTGACAGTTGAAAAGAGACGAAATTCAAATTAATTAACAAATCCCTTGAACAAGGTGATGTAGGGTTAATGGTGGACACCCAGCGGTCGATTCTAATGCACCTAGTTTAGGGTATAGGTTACTACGACGGTGGAACCGACCTAGACTTAGGTAGTGGATTGTACCACGACAGTGGGCAATTCTGACTACAGGCCACTACCCAGATTGAGAGATGAACCTGAATTACTATATGGAAATTCATACAATGAAAGCTCACGGTGAAACCGCAATCCTAAAGATCTCCACTTGAATTGATTAAACTAAACATTTAATCGATTGCTCTGTTTTATTTTATTTTCTTTTTCTTTTTCAAACAACTCTCATAACCTTTTTATTGGTCTAGCTGATTGTGAGTAGTTAGTAGTAGTCTACCGATAATTTAGTGTCCCTGAGTTCGACTCGAGCCTCACAAGGGCCTTTACTACATTGATACGTATACTTGCGTTATACGCACGGTAAAATCGTGTCAAGAGGCATCAAGTTGATGCTTGCTCCTGAGTCATAGAGGGCTTCTCCAAACTTTGTCTTCCCAATATAGCAAGAGATCTTGAAACACCCAGGATCCTGTCTCTTCGGTGGAAGAGTACCCAGAATAAATGTGCTCACCTGTTCTTTGAGCACCACCACTTCAGTGTCAGGAATTTTCTGCTTCTTGTTTATGATGTCCTTCAGAAACTTACCGTATGACAGTATCTGCTCAATCACGTCAATCAATGGGATGTTGACGGATAATTTCCTAAAGCCATCCAGAAACTTCTTAAATTGTTGATCTACCTTCTTTGCTTTTAGGTTGTTCAGATATGGAACAGGGACTTACTGTGCCCTTTGATGTGGTGGCACATATGGTGTTCTCTTATCTGTGTCTTTCCCAAAATTTGTCTCCATCACTGCAATTTCTGCATTGTCCTCAGCGGTTTCTGTGACTTCTACTTCCTTTGTGGCCTCACATGTAGCTACTAGATGTGATGTGTTTGGTTCATCAGCTTTAGAGCTTAAAATCTTCTTGCCACTCCTCAACAAGATAGCTTTGGCTTGATGGGTTCCTCATGGAGTATCAGTGTTCCCTGGGAAACCCTGTTGTGTCGGCTTCTTCAAGTTTGCAAGTTCGGTTGCAATTTGTGAAATGGACGTCTCAAGCGTCCTCATTTGTGCCCCATGGCTCTATAGAGTCTGCCCAAACTAATTCATAAACTCTCCTTGTGACTTAATTTGCTTGTCGAATGTGCTCATCAACTCTTGATTTTGCTTCATCACTTGGTTGAGCAACTCATTTCTCTTGTCCTCTGCACTGGGTTGTGGCTTTAGATTCAGATCCTACAAAAAGTTGTTTGGATCCTTCCAAGAAAATTTCTTGTCCTTCCTCCATGAATAATCATTATTCTTGTAGCCTTGTTGGTGCATGAACTTTTCTTGTGCTTCATCATCAAACCCATTGTCATCTTTCTCTAGGAGCTTCTTATATAGTAAGTCCATCTTCTCATTTAATGCTTGAATGGTCTTTGCATCACCTATAGCTCTAACCTACTGTGATCCGTCTCTTTCACCCCAAGCTTGTTTTTTAGCCATGTAATTCAAAATCCCCCAACACTTAGAGCCTTTGTTGTTCAGGAAGAAACCTTTACCTGTTGAATCCAGAGTGCCCCGATCATGTTGGTTTAGGCCAAAGTAGAATATCTTCGCTTGGCTTTCTAAGTCTATCCCATGATGTGGGACTTTCCAAAGCATGATTTAGAATCGCTCCCATGCCTCCGAGTATGTCTCAGATGCTTGCTGTTTGAAATTGTGGATCTTCCTCAAAAGGTCATTTGTCTTCTCGGGTGGGAAGTACCTTTCAAATAATACCTCGATCATCTGATCCCAAGTCTCGACACCTTCCTTGAGCAGATTATAGAGCCACTCCCTTGCATTGCCTGCTAATGATGACGGGAATAGCTTCAGATAAATTGATGTATGTGGGAACCTATCTACCTTCACCATATTGTAGTTTTCCACAAAGCTGCTAATATGGGCTACAGGGTCTTCATGTTTAAGTCCATTAAATTCCTACGACTTGACTAATTGAATGAGCCCTGGATCAATCTTGTAATTTGGGATATTGATGGCTTGCTTCTTGATTGGTCCCTTTTGTGCAGCGGAAGAAGAAGCTTTGATCTTCTCCCAAATGGTCTTCTCCACTGGTTCTCTATTTGTGTCACTCATTGCAGAAGCTTTTGGTATTGATTCAACATTCTTGGGTGGCGTATTAGTCAATTTGTCTTCGTCACTGTCACCCAGTTGCAGAATGTCAGATGTTGATTTGTTGTAGTTCGTACTCCGTGTACTAACCATGCACTAGTACCTGAAATATGAAAATTCAAGTAAGCATAGTGCTTGAATGAGTAAAAATATGAGAGATAAGCAATTGAGTTCAAAAATTACAAATAAAATTGCTGTAAAAAGTGGCCTAGAGTGGTCGCTCGCAGCACTCGTAGTGCTGAAATTCGTCGTTCCCCGGCAACGGTGCCAAAACTTGACACGCGAAAACCATGCGTTAAACGCAAGTATATGTATCGAAGTAATATAGGCCTTGTGAGGCCCGAGTCGAACTCAGGGAAATGTGAATTTCAGAAAACTACTACTAACTGGTTGTGATCAGCTAAACCAATGGAAAAGTTGATTAGTTTGGAAAAAAACAGAGAAAACAAAAGAGTGATGATTAAATGTTGGTTTAATCAAATGAGAATGGGAATCCTTAGGATTAAGATTTTACCACAAGGTATCGCTGCATACATGTTCATATAATTAACATAAATCATCCCTTATCCCAGATAAAGGCATGTAGTCAGAATTGCTCGCTTCCGCAATGCAATCTACTACCTAGTTCTAGGTCAGTTCCATGCCAGTAGTAACTTATACCCTAGATCTAAGTGCATTAACTAATCCTCTGGGTATCCACCATTAACCATACATTACCTCATCTAAGGAATTTATAGGTTAACGTGTTAATCGTTCCTTGACAAAATACATGGAGAAGGAAGAAGAAAGCATGGGAAACATATAGAAATATTGTGCAACCCCTAGAACAGGTATGAGCCGGATGATCCTCGGTGTGAGATGCTTGTTCTGCAGCCTTCCGGCAGTAGAATCGTCCGTCTGCAGCTCTCGAATCCTCCAGAACGTTGCTTTTAGCTCCATTCTTTGCTCTCCTCTCCTTTGGGACTTGTGCGGTGGAATAGAATGTCCTCTCCTCTTTGGGTCGTCCTCCCTTAGGTCTAGGTATGACTTACGGCCACCAATAGATCCCAACCATTAGATCTTAATGATCTATACAAAATATTGGTCTGATGACATCGATACCATCGACGGGCTGTCGATAGTATCGACACCTTAGGGCACGCATACTTGCTTTAAAAATGGGATATGTCTACTGACTTCTCGATACTATCGACAAAGGTGTTGATAGTATCAGTGGGGTACTATTTCTCCTTCTGGGCTGATTTTGATACCATCGACGGTGTGGGTCGATGGTATTGACAAGATGCTTTTCTCTAGCTTGACCTCCTGATGCAGCGTCGATAGTATCGACAGGTTATGGAACAAAAGGTACCTGAAAAGGAGAGAAAAACACAAGTCAATTCGGGAAATTTCATAAATCATGTAATATAGGATAGAATAAGATCAATTTGATGCATAAAGTGTTTATAGGCTAAATAAAGTGAATCATACTATAAAGTCACAAAAAATGACAAATAATCACACAAAACAAGTATGAAATCAGCCTATAAATACGACCCAAAATCCCTGCATCAGGAGTCGTGTGTGGAATTTTATCAGATATGCACTTAAACTAGTTTAATATTCTCATCATGTACAATAAAATAAATCCAATCATGTAGATTTAAATTCAGGTACACAGTAAATTGCTCTGATACAACCATAGGGAAATCGGGGCGACATATAATGCAGTGGAAATAAATTTAAAGTTGGATTCCCCTTAACAGTAGGATCACATCAACAACAATGTATCTAGGAAGGAAAGTAACAAGAGTTATATATAGTCCCGGATCATGTTCAGTGACAACTCTTGATGTGGTATTGTGCTTCTTCTCTAAGCAGCAACACACTTCTTCTTCTAGAAATAGCTTGCTTTTTTTAATAGCACTCGAATAGTCATAATCAACGGCCTCCTAGTCTGGCACCATGGATAGAGGTTAAAGGTGTTCTCCAAGTGACAGACAACGGCCTCCCGCCTCTAGTGTAGTCCACACTGATCACCATGAAATCCATGTTGTGATACCAAAGCCAATGGAAAGGAGTTGTCCCTTTCAAACGTCAACCTGTTAGAGTTCATTCGCTCTCCCCAAATTGTCTCTCCCTTGCTATCCCTCCCTTTATTAGGTAGGACTTGCCCATTCTCTCTATTGTTTACCACAACCAGAAGGGACAACAATTGTCATAGAAACTATTATGTATGAGAAGCCCCCATGTACCCCTATATTTATAGGAGAGGTCAGGGTCAGGGTTCTGAATCTGTCTGGGAGTCGAAAGAATTGAATTCACAAGTTTTTAGAAACTTTACATGATGAATTGGTCAGTTCTCATAGCCAAATCATCGTCTAATGCATGAACCGGTCAGTTCACCCATGAACCAGTCGGTTCACCCATGAACCGGTCAGTTCACCCATGAATCGATCAGTTCATGTGTTAACCTATTTTGAATCAAATTGGTATTCAATGCACGATTAATACAAAACATGATGTCGGCACTAATCTTTGACCCAAAAAAATTGACCATTGAATTGGGCAGTTCATCCCATGAACCAGTCAGTTGGGACCTATGAACCGGCTGGTTCACTATGTGAATCGGTCGTTTCGCACCTTGGTTCATCCATTGATCAGCCAATCTTGATTCCATTTTGACCTGACACTCCAACTAATCAGTTCAACACTTGAACCGGTTAGTTTAGAGTCCAGACAGTCAAATTTGAACCTCAGTTGTTTAATTGAATACCTAAACACCTTTAGTAATCAATTTAAACATCATTCATGAATAAACTCCTATTCCAAGTGCATCCTATGTGTGTGACCCTATAGGTCCAAAATTATGTTGGCAATGAATGTCCATAACCAACTTATGGAATCACAAGCAAAGATAAGTGTCTAGTAACACATCATTGCTACCCAAATAATTCAAAAAGTTGGAGAACAATTTCAGCCTACTATTCATGATCGGTGTTACCATGATCATATAGTTCCTTTGTCTTTGATATCCGGATTGAAGTTGAGGCATGGAATCGTCATCCTGTCAATGTTCAATCCTTGTTCCTTGAACTAGAGTAGATTTCCTGAGACGCATGTGAGTTCACATATCACATATTGAATCACATGAGTACAATCGTACATTTCTCAATCTCACTTATCAAGTGGCATGGATAACAGTCTCCTGTATGAGGGAAAAATCCCATCTACATCACTCACACTTAATCCCCATGTGTCACAATGCACCCAAGCACCACCTTTATTGAAACCCTTATTCAGGATCACGGTGGATGATGTCAAAGTACATGAATGATAGGTGATAAATGTAGTGACTTTAGGTCTAAGAACCACAGTCACCACTATCTCTATGAGGGTTGATTCTGACTATCATTCCATGATATCCACGTATCACTCTCATGGTGGGTCTGTCTGATACACTATTCTCTAACATGTGCCCGTGTGCTTGACTTGATATCACATATCATGACTAATGAGATTTTGTCATCAATCAACACACACTCTAATCTTATGTATTACTTTTGTCTATTTTTCTTCCACAGTAATATTCGACTAGAGGCATAATAAGAATGTATGTACTCTCATCATATGCATGATCTCATCATTTAGGTCATCAACCCGACAACATATGTCATCGAGTAACATCATTCTTTAGACATTTACTATGCATGTGACATCATATCATGTTGAGAAAAACATAATAGACATAATTACCTTTATTATTATCAAATCAGGTATCTAATGCCCCATTGCAATCATCATATGATTGGCTCTCTAGGCATACATACCAACACATACATACTCAAGCTTGTTCCTTGACTTGCATATCGTCTATCTTGAGTTACTTGCTTGCATACCTTACATTGGTTGTTGCTAGAATTACATATAGGGTTGTTCAATTGTATGCCTTGTTTTTCTTTACATACATTGCTTGGACAAGCTCTTCATTTTTTCTCTTCTACACTCCCTTTCCTAATAAGTCATGATTACCTCTTCAATCCGCTAACATTTTGAAATGAAAAAGGTGGAGACAAAATGTCTTATGTAATGGGGAGAACAGATATATGGGAATATATATATATATGAGTAGAAGACATAGTTTATATAAATGTTATGAAAGCTAACCATCTAGGAGAAACAACATCAATTCAGGGGGAGTATGTAAGTTCCATTAGCATCAATTGAGGGGGGAAATATAAAGTCAATTATATTGAAACCCCTAGGTTTCTACAAAGGTATGATTTTACTTAAATGCAATCAATACATTTATGGAATTGTATGCCATCTTCAAAAAGGGGAAGAATGTTGACTCGTGATCTAAATTGACTAAACCCTTGTTTTGATGATGACTAACCATTCCACTCATTTGTTTCTAATGCTTCTACTTGAGTGGTTTTATATTAGATATGACACACTTCAAATGCCTAAACGTGTGCATCCTAACTTGGGTAAATTAAGTCATACATGCATAAAGATCAAGATTGAAGAACAAATAGTCTTCTCCATAGATCTTTGAAGTGAATCACTAGTAATGATTGTATGACTTGTAATTAAGCCTAAGAAAATCAAGAGCACTTAATTCAAATATTTAAGCACTTTTTGGATATTTGTCATTGTGATAACAGGTTGTCTTGTCGGCCGATTTTGTTCTGCTGACAACTCAGTCGACATCCTATCTAGCTTTTGGCAACTGCCTAGGATCGGTCTAGTTTGTCTTGATGACAACTCAACCGACACCTGCACTTTGACTTTTCATAAAGTTATTCCGGTTGAGTTTCCCAGAAGGCAACTCAGCCAAAAACACTGTATGGAAAAGTGTAGAAAAGTGTTTCTAGCTCTTGAAGTGTTGCAAAAATCGAAAATATATCTATTCGAACACCCAAAACGATTAGAATTTGATCCCAAGTGTCTAAACTAGTTGGTAGGAAACCTCAACTATAAATAGGACCCCTTGGGCTTCATCCCATGGTTAGCCAGGCACTACGAAGGTTTCTATATTATAGTTCAGAGAGATTTTCCTCTAAGAGCCTCCATTTACAATCATGATCTTAATCACTTGCTACATCCATTAGTGTGAGTTGGAGATTTGTAAGAGAGCTAGTCCTATATGTATATCTTGTGAGGCTCTCACTTACTCCACCTCCCAATCTCTCTTTCTACCATGAAGATGAACATTCTCTCTCTTGGCTAAGAGAGGTGAAAAAGAAGAAGGGAAGGAGTCCCTTGGTGAAAGCTTTTCCTTGGTGAAGGTGAAGTGAAAGGTGGAAGATCCAATTCAAGAGTGGGTAAACCCTTGAAGGTGGAAGACTTGTTGCAAGAGTGGATAAGTCCTTGGAGAAGGTGGAAGACTCATTCTAAGTGTAGGTAAGTCCTTGGTAAGGTAGAATACTCTTGTTCATGGATAAGTAATCCCTTTGTAAGGTACTTGGCTCCCTTGTCCTCAAAGGGAGTGCTAGGTACCCTTGACCTTGAACAGGGAGGTCTTATGTTGTAACTTTTACAATGGAATATAAGGAGTGAAACATGGTTGAAAATCCTATAGGATGACATCTTTAGGTATTGGATGTACATCTTCTAGTTAGGAGGTTGGAGACACTATAAATAACTTGTGTTATCTTGTTCTTATTCAATCTCTCTCTCCCTTTCTATGCATGTTTAGTTGCACTTAAAGTTCATACTTGCAATAATATCTTGGAAATATCTTGAAGGTCTAATGAATTTTTTTAACTGATTTTAGCTCTATTCACCCCCCTCTAGAGCCCATTATAGATCCAACAACTTTTACATGATACTCATTTCCCTACCACTTGATATGGCCAAGCTTCCCAACTTCCTTAGATCACAAAATACAACTATGCATGTATTCCTTTCCAACTTTTCTTCCCAAAACAAATTCCTCACCACTATTCCCAATATCGGGCACATCTAAGAGTTTTCATGAGTATTCAGAGAATCTTGTATAACAATAAGTATGAATATGATCCAAAATTAGGATGTGTGAAAAGAGTAGAAAATTCATACATTCATTGTTTCTCTGGGTGAAAATGGAGATAACGGGGTTGTGGAAGGAAGATACAAATTTCTCCTCTATTCTACTTGAGATTGCATTATTGCTGCAAATACATATTTTACAACATCTTTTTCTTTTGATTTGTGCACATTGGCATCTTCTTATGGTGATATTCTCCTATTACATAGAGAGGGGTATGGAAGAAGTAGATAGAGTAGGGAGGGGATGTTCCACACCAAACTTGGTTTTGGCACTTTGTATGGATTTTTATTCTCTTTTTTATTGATGGAAGGTAAGAACATGGAAGAAGAAGTGTTGAAGAGGGGTAAAACAACATGAAACTTGATTTAAAATTCTGTACATCAGGTTGTTGTTTTAGTCCCATTATTCTCAAATAGTGACCTGATAAGGGAAAAAGTGATTATTCAATGGTTTACTTCACTAGCCAGTTAGAAGAATGTTGTTTTTTATCCCTCTCAATTCTCAAATACCTGCCATCTTTTCCATTGAAACATGATGTTTGGGTTCCTAAGCCAAATAGAGTGATTTCTAGCAATTGGTTGTTTCAAAATTGTCATATTGAGGTGTTACTTTAAGTAAGGGGAATCAAGTGATGATATCATGCAATCAGATGCAAACATAACAATTGAATCTAAGCTAGTTAGATAATGGATTTGTTTAACCTAAGAAGATCTTTAAAAAAATTATGCTAAATTCAATGTACAAATGCAATGAAATGATCATAAGTTACAACATATAGGTGTGGATAGAAAGTAGAATATGTACCACCCACCCTCCACCTTGAACTTACATATTTTCTCATCCTTGAGAAAACACTAAATCCAAGATGGAGGCGAAGAATGTTTTTGTTTGGTCTACAATATGTGGTTCCTCTCCATTCAACAAGAGTCATTCACCTACAATCAAAATTATTAGAACCAATAATCTTGTCATGAGATGCATTAAAAAACCAAATGCATTTATGAAGTGAAACGTAAAGACAACTATAAATGAAAGTAACACTCGGGTTGCCTCTCAAGAAGTGCCTTTGTTTAACATTGATGACTTGACGACTAAATCTCAATTATGATACATTGGAGGGAGAAGTGTGAGTGGTTGGTTGGCATGTGTATTAGTGATAGTGAAATAATGTTTGAGTCATTGGTCATTTACTATGAATTTTCCAATTTTCTCACTCCAAAAGCATCTCCATGATGGAAGATATGCTTTATGATATATAGAACCAACCATTGGGTCTTCATCTCTCATGGGAAGAGAAGGAGATGAGAGTTGTGCGGTAGTACCTGATCTCTGACATGTACTTCTTTCCTCTTCAAGTGTCCATAATGCCACATCTTTTTCCGCTCGTTGTAGATTCATGCATTTTCACAAGTTGTTAGTCGTAACTCTTCTAGATCGTGCAATTGAAGTAGATAGTATTCCTTTGTTGCATGGATGGCAAAGTTAAGATGCTTGATGGCCCATTGAGATTTATGTTCAAGCTCTACTAGTAAATGACAAGACTTACCATAAATGAGAAGGAAAGTTACAGTTCCTAGGGGAGTCTTGTATGTATCTTGATATGCATAGAGTGTGTCATTTAGTTTGTGAGGAAAATCTTGCCTTGTTTTGTCAATTTCCTTCTCAAGAATGGCTTTGATTTGGCAGTTAAAAACCTCACATGGCCACTCATATGAGGGTGATAAGAATTAGCCACATGATGAAAGACATTGTGCTTTCGAGGAAGTGCTTCAAAGATGCATTCAAGAAAGTGTGATCCTCCATCAAAATAGTGTGGGGGACTGTAAAGTGTGGAAAGATGGTATCTATGAATAGTTTGATCATTGGCTTAGAGTTACTATACTTTGTGGGGATAGATTTGACCCATTTGGAAACATAGTCAATAGTGACCAGGATGTATGAGAAGACATAAAAAGAAGGAAATGGACTCATGTAGTCCACACCTTAAATGTCAAAAATTTCAACTTCTTGCCAAAGATTTATGGGAATCTCGTCTCTCTTAGAAATATTACCAAATCATTGAAACGGTTTCATGATTTGACATAATTATGAACATCCTTGAAAATGGAGGGCCAAAAAAACCCGCATTGCATGACCTTGAATGTAGTTTTTTAGAGCTCATGTGGCCCACAATTGGACCAGAATGACATTGTTCAAGCCTTAGAGGAGCTTCTTCTTCATATATGCATCAGTGGTAAAGGTCATATGAACATATCCAATACATGTAAAAGTCATCCAAATAGTAGTGATGGATTTCAGACATAAACTTGTTATTTTCATTCACTATGCAATCTGAATGAAGGACTCCTACAACTAGATAGTTAACAAAATCAGCATACCATGACTTGAACAAAGATACCTTAAGCAAGTGGTCACCAGGAAAATAGTCATTGATCAGGATTGTGTCAAAATCTTGAATATATAAATGGTGGAGGTGATCAGTGGCAACATTCTCACTTCCCATCTTGTCTTTGATTTCTAGATCAAACTCATGCAGTAAAAGAATCCACCTAATCAGTTTATACTCAATGGAAACATGATCCTTATAGACAATCACTTGTGAACCTATAAATAGAAATGGACCTATTTAAAGGCATAGATGATAGCGAGGAGCTCCTTTTCAGTTCTTGTGTGGTTCTTTTGCGATTCATCTAGTGTCTTGTTGGCATTATTGATGGCATGGTGCTTGTTATCGTTGTGTTGCATTAGGACTGCACCAATAGTGTAGTCACTGGCATCAAATATGTCTCGAAAGGAAGTGACAAATCTGGGGTATGAAGTTCGGGGTAGAGATGATAGCTTCCTTCATATTGTTAAAGATCTTAATGCAGTAAGAGTTGAAGTTGAAGTCCACGTCCATCTAAAGAAGATTTGTAAGAAGCTTGGTGATCTTACTAAATTTGTTAATAAATCTCCTATAGAATCTAGCATGTCCAAGGAATGCTCTTACTTCTTTTACATTGGTTGGAGGAATTAGCTTGGTGATCACTTCTATCTTTGCTTTGTCAATTTATATGGATCAAGAGCTAACTTGGTGTCCTAGAGCAATGCCTTCCTTCACCATGAAGTGGCATTTTTTCCAATTAAGCACTAGATGTACTTGTTGACAATGTTCTAGGACTCAGCAAAGATGGTGTAGACATGATTTAAAAGAATATCCATAGACTGATAAGTCCTCCCTGAAGATTTCCATTATGGTTTTAGTGATCTCGGTGAAGATAGCGTACATGCAACATTGAACAATGGTAGGCATTTCATAGTCTGAAGGGCATATAGAAAAAAAAACATATGTACCAAAGGGGCACGTCAAGGTAGCCTTTTTGGTGTGATTCTCAAATGCACACCCAAATATATTGAATCCTGATTGGATGTACACCCAATAAAAACACATGGGGATCTTTCAAATTTATAATGGACCTAGTCAAACACACTTACTTAAGCCAATCACATATACCCCCACAATCACACGGGGTCATGTTGTAGTATAGGTAAGTGGTAAGAGAAGGGTCGGTCTATAGGGAGGGGGGCACTAGAGATAGGGGGTCATGTTGTAGTATAGGAGTGTAGGATTTTTAGGGTTTGAAGGTTGGTTTGGTTGATTATATTAATGAAGCAAGATAAAAGCAAGAAGGAAAACTAGATTATCAGAAACTCTAAGTTAAGCTAAACAAGTTAAGTCTAATTAAATGAACAAGGCAAGACAACTAACTAAGCAAGAACATGGAAAGTACAACTAAGCTACACTAGTGAGGCAAGCTAGTATTAAAGAGACAAGTTAATCACTAGAGCAATTAATGACCTAGATTATCACTAACTTACACGATCTGCACTAGCAAGCTCAAAAGATCACTAACTACTCAAACAATACCTAACTATATGAATTTAAACAATTAACTAAGAAGCAAAAAAGGTAATTAACTAAACTAGCATTAACAAGCTAAGAGAACAAGATGGGTTTCAAGTAATATTAATGAGAGGTGGGCCATTGGGGAAATGATACTAAGATATTAGTTGGGGGTTAACATAGAATGCAACTCTTATATCTTCAGTCTAGATTTCCAAACCAAACAACAAAGCAAGTGCTATTTGAATCTACCCTATGATAATAGTTGGGAAACTAGGGCTAGGTGTAATTCTAATAGGTGTTGACAAGTATAGGTTTCTAAAGTAAGTGGTATTAGGGCAATTGAGAGACAAGGGTAGGAATGGGGGTAGAGATGAGGGTGCTTCACCTCCTGTTACTCACCATCTAGCCTTTAGAAAACTCTAGGCAATTGCACTAATCACTCTTACACTAGCTACTTAGATCTCACACCAACTTGTACGAGAAGGGATTTGTATGTAGGAACATAGGGTGCTAGATAGGTATCCACTATTTGGACCTAGGAGAAATTCCTAAGATAGCCACATTCAATCAATTTTCCCCTAGAAGCTAGGTGTTTTCAAGCATCATAAAACAAGCAATCCATGCTTAGAAGCGTAAATCACAACTAAGATAATAGGAACTGAGACAGAAGTAAGAGACAATCATCATAGAATGGAAATATGTTCATTAAAAGTTATTTTCCCCCAACATGATATCAAAGTAACATGTTATCCCCAAACAACCCACCACAAGGGGTTGAGCTACACATAATTAAGAAAAAGAGAAAAAAGGAAAGAAAAAAGAGGTAGAAGTCCATGGAAGCTTGTGATAGATCCTCCTTCTTCACCTCCTTATTGTATAATAAGAAGCTCCTCCCTCCATGGTCGAAAATGGCATGAGAATATGGGGGATTATGGTGGAAAACCCTAGAGAACTAAGGTTTTGGGTGGGAATGAAGTGGAAACACTACTACAGAAATGACATATCACGTCACATTTGATGGCGTCAGTTGTAGTCCAAAAACCAACACCAATACACTACGACGTCAGCTAAGAAGGATAGTTGTCACCAATATGTGAAGGTCGTCCAATTTACAAAAGACACGGGCATCGCTTTTTCTTTAACGTCGGTTTGTTAAAATCAAAACTGATGTCCAAAATCACCCGCGAAATACAATTTTCCAAGTAAAAAAATTCCATCCAAAAATTTTCAATTCGGCGTTGGTGGTACAAAAACCGACGACATATGTTTTGCGCCAAGCCCCCGCAAAAATTTTTATCCCTATGTAGTCATCGGATTTTGACAAGGAACTGATGACTAAACATCCTTCGCGAGACAAAATTCATCCCCTCATGTGGCATTGGTTTTCTTTAAAGAACCGACGAGGATGTGTCTTCATGTGTTGTCCCCGTGAAAATATTTTCCCCCAATTTGCCTATTAGGGGTCGGTTTTTTATTGGCAATTGACAATTATGATCATAACTGACGAACAATTTTTTATCATGTTATGTGTATAGACATAGGTTTTTGTATCTAGAAACTGATGACTAACACCCCGACCGGGTGCAAATTTTTCTGATTAAAGTTGGTGATAGGTGTTGATTTTTATTTACCATCAATGTCTATTGAATTTTAAGCGTCGGATTTTTGTTTTAACCAACGGCAATAGTTAACTTAATAGCACCTGCGTGAGCCAGACTCTTCCCCTTCTCTATTTCATTCCCGATTCTTCAAACTCCCTGTCTCATGATTTCTTCCTCCGCCTCTGTGTGCCACCTCTGCTCATCGCCTACCGCCGTGAGGAACTTGAAGCTTCTCAGCACCTCTGCGCGCTTCCAGTCACCGCCATGAGGAGCTCGAAGCTGCTCACATCGGAGCTACTGCTGCTATCTAGTCTCCGCCACCACATGATCCTGTCACCACCACCACATGCTCCTGTCGCCTCCACCACTTGCTCCAGGCAGAGCGAGGAGCCTTCCTCTAGCCACCTTCAGCTTCTCCAGTCGCCGCCACCGGCCACCGCCTACACCTCCTCTACTTCACCTCCAGCCCGACCACCTTCACCTCCATCCCGACCACCTCCAACTCCGGTCGCCTCCACCACAGCATGCTCGATCCACCAGTGTGGTGAGTGAACACAAAATGGAAGAATATTTGATTATTATTGATTAATTAGGGTTAACGATGCATTAATGAACTTAATTAATTAGATTTCTACTTAGTTTCTCTAAGATTGTGTAGTTGATTAATATTGATTAATAAGGGTTAATGATGCATGAATGAATTTAATTAATTGATATTGCTTTCTTTCTCTCTTGTCAGTGATTGATTTAACTTAGTTCAATAATTGTTCTTCAAGCTTGTGTAGTTGATTAATAATTATTAATTAGGGTTAATGATGAATGAATGAACACAAAATGGAAGAATGAATTGAATTAAATGATGTTACACAAAACCTGGGATATGAACAATGAAACTAGGATTGTAGGTATAGGAATGATGATGATGAAACTAGGATCGTAGGTATAGGAATGATGATGATGATGATGATGATGATGATGATGATGATGATGATGATGATGATGATGATGATGATGATGATGATGATGATGATGATGATGATGATGATGATGATGATGATGATGATGATGATGATGATGATGATGATGATGATGATGATGATGATGATGATGATGATGATGATGATGATGATGATGATGATGATGATGATGATGATGATGATGATGATGATGATGATGATGATGATGATGATGATGATGATGATGATGATGATGATGATGATGATGATGATGATGATGATGATGATGATGATGATGATGATGATGATGATGATGATGATGATGATGATGATGATGATGATGATGATGATGATGATGATGATGATGATGATGATGATGATGATGATGATGATGATGATGATGATGGCCTAGAAACCCGTCTGAGATTTATTCATTAGGAGTAAAACTTGGATAGTCCATGGTTTGGGACTGTTCTTACACACTTAATCTCACTTAGGATGTAAGTGTATAATGTATATTCAGTTTTCATGATGTTTTGTCAGCACTTCCCCAATTGTTCTCTAAGTACATATGTCAGTGGGCATTTGCCCATGTACATCGGTGTACTTGGAGAACAGCGGGGAAATGCTGCCGAAATTTCTTGAAAATCGAATACACATTATACACTTACTAGTGAGATCAGGTGATCCATAATGGGATAGGTGTTACACATTTATTTTATATAAGACCTTAAACCCTAATCTTTTAACCATAAACCCTAATCTTTTAACCCCTAAACCCTAATATAAACTTGTTTTCTCTTGGATCATAGGATGGATAGATCATGGATGTCCATTCAAAATCACCGCACCCTAGAGTTTATTTCTGGTCTTGATCAATTTATTAGATTTGCAGAGGAACATAGGAAACAACCTTGAGATAGGTTCTACCATCCATGTAGGCATTGCGGTAACAACTTGAAAGTCAGCACTGGTGACGAAATCAAAAATCATGTCATGGGCAACGGGATTGTACAAGGCTATATAGAATGGTACTGGCATGGAGAGATTTCAAACTTGAAATCAATAGATGCTGATAATGCTTGTTTGGAAGAAGAAATTGCATCTGATGATGCAGATGTGAACGAACCAGTTCCAGTAGACATTGTTCATGAGATGTTGGATAGTTGTGGGGTAGAGAACACTGATCCACCTCCCATGTTTAGGAACATTATGCATGATGCTGAGAGATTGTTATACACAGGTTGTACTAAGTTTACAAAGCTTAGTGTTGTGTTGAGATTGTATAAGCTAAAAGCTAACAATAGATGGAGCGACAAAAGCTTCACGTCATTATTGTCTTTGTTGAAATAAATTCTTCCTGAAGGAAACTAGCTGCCAATCTCAACATACAAGTTAAAGAAATTGTTGTGCCCAATAGGAATGGAGGCCAGGAAGATACACACATGCCTGAATGATTGTGTATTATTTCAAAAGGACTATGTGGATCTGAAAGATTGTCCAAAATGTGGTGCATCAAGGTATAAAATGACGACTTCGGGGAAGTCCAAAATTGGTTCTCCTACCAAGGTGATGTGGTATCTACCTATAATACCACGATTTCAACTCCTATTTGCCAATCTGATAGGTGTGAAGAATTTGAGGTGGCATGCAGAGGTTAAGAAAAATAATGATGGGATCCTATGACATGCGTCTGATTCCCCACAGTGGAAGAAGATTGATTTATTGTATCCTAAATTTGGTGAAGAAGTCAGGAATCTAAGATGTGGGCTTTGTACTGATGGGATGAATCCATACGGGACATTGAGAAGCCAACATAGCACTTGGCGTGTTATGATTGTTATATACAATCTTCCTCCCTGGTTGTGTATGAAAAATAAGTACATTATGATGTCATTTTTGATATCGGGCCCTAAACAACCTGGAAATGATATCGACGTTTATCTTGAACCACTGATTGATGACTTAAATAAACTTTGGGGTGAAGGTGTGATGACCTATGATGCTTCACATAAATGATAAGAATATTGAGGAGTATTTTGTAGGCAAAGGGATTTTAGGATCACATATGAAAGTAATCGGCCGTGAGCTATTGGAACAAGCTCACTTGTATATTTTACACAACATTGACGAAGTGAGTGCTCATATCGAGGAACATACCAATTTCATTAAGAAACAATATCCTCGAGCCAATTCAATTTGGCTTGCTAGAGATCATAACAAGACATTTATTAAGTGGTTTGAAGATAAATTCTTACATCAACTATCTCAAACACTAAATAATATTGCTAAAAATATCAAATGCCTCACCTTAAAACCAAAAATGAATGTTATGTCTCATGAAGGGTTTGACATAAATGGGTACTCATATTACACAAAGCATTAAGATGATAAGAGTGTCATCCAAAATAGTGGGGTCGCCCTTCAAGCGTCTTCATTGTTTTTTGCCAGTGCAAAGGATAAGAGTCCATATGAAGCTAAAATGTCGTATTACGGTGTCATTGAAGACATATGGGAGTTTGACTACGTAGATTTCAAAATTCCACTCTTTAAATGTAATTGGATTGATAACACCAAAGGATTTATAGTGGATGAATTGGGTTTCACATTAGTGAACTTTGAAAAGATTGGCGAGAAGGGTGAACCATTCATATTGGCATCACAGGAAAAAACAAGTATTTTATATCGATGATCCTACAAATGAAAAATGGTCGGTTGTTCTTCATGGTAAAAGATAGTTCATTCAAGATCCTATAGATGAAGAAGAGTACTATGATAAGTATGATGACTTGAGTCCATTCTCAGTTGGGTTTCCAACACCAAATATTGAAGCTAACGATAACTTATATGTGCACGGAGATCACACCGAAGGAATGTTAATTGATAAAAGATCACAGTATTAGAGGCATGTTTTTATTTTTATATGTTTTTACATCGATGTGAACTTTACAATGTTATATTATCTTCTAGTTATGTTAAATGCTAAATGTTACAATGTTTTTATTTTCATATGGTTGGCCATGAGTATGATGATCGTAATGATGATTACCGTGAGGGTGAGGATATTAATGAGGCACCACCTCATAATGTAAGTTTTAAAATATATCATATATATCTATCTATATGTCCATTTATAATTATATCCTATAAGTGTTTTTTTTACATACCAATTTTTAGGTTGAGGATGTACCTGCTGAAAACCTTGAAATACTTGTTGAGAAGTAAAAAAATTGAAAAAGCTAGGGGAATCACTATGATGAACAAGTTAATACAACAAAGGGGCAATGGACCAAAAATGGCTGCGGATTTTGATCATGTAGGAAATCCAGCTTGATTGAACTGCAACTCGTTTATTTCATACCTTGGAGTTCTTACACATAGCCATTGTAGTCCTCATTTAGAATGTTCTTGGCATAATGTTCCTAAAGGGAAGAAAGACTTAATATGCAAAGAACTATATGTGAGTTATTATAATTTGCAATTCTATTTTGCAGAATACTAATTTTTAGGATATACTAGTCTACTAAATATATGACATTTTGTAGTATATTTGAACTAGATGAAAGCCTACATCGTAAAAAGGTGATGCAGTGTTGTGGGAGGGTCCTAAGGAACTATAAGACAAATCTCACCGGACTATACATTTGAGATGCTGAGAACAGGAAGAAGTCAGTCACTGAGTAATGGAACTACCTTGAACCGAAGGACTGGGAGGCATTTGTTTCCAGGAGAAATATCGATGAATTCAAGGTATTAACTAATTCTTATGAATTCATCTATTCACGATTGACCTTCAATGTTACTAACCAATTCAATGTGCTTACTAACAAGGCTATCAATAATTCTCAAAGAGAAAGGCATGCACTGAATGTGCATGACCAGACGATGGGTCCAAGTGGCTAAGAAGGAGTTCGCCAAAAACTAATGGTTGTTGTTGCTGAGTCTAGTGCTACTCAGGAGACTGGTGAGTCCTCTACTGTTACTCCTGCACATCTGCCTCTCCATGTTGTATGGATATCTGGGAGGCAAAACAAGAAAGGAGATATAGCCAAGCCTGCAATTGTTGAGGCGATTGCAAAAATGGTAAAATTCAACTCTCAGAGCATTCGATATTGATGATTGTTATGTTTACTTACCAATTTCTATTGATGGTGATTACCAAGAGCTTCACGAGTAGAGGAAGCAAGGCAAGTTCATCCCTAAGGACACAAGAGATGAATTGACAGTTGCTCTTGGTAACCCTGAGCATCCTGGATATGTTAGGGCTGCAGGCATTGGTGTGGGCATAAAAGCGTTCTTTGGGCCATCACAGCGCAAACATGTCCCAAAAGTGGGATTTTCAAAGGCTGAGGTAACCTATTCTTTTTTTAGAATGTTATTGTAAAGGGAATTCAATATTCAAAAGCTAGCATTTATTTTATCCATGTATAGGTAGATGAGTTAATTGATAGGAGAGTCGAGGAAGCACTTGATAAGAGACACCATGAAGCAGTGAGCAAGTGGCAGGTGTCTCAGGCTACCACTCAGACAATACCTTGCCATGCCGCTCTTCCCCTACGATAGAGGTGGTTGGGAGTAATCATGTAGACCCACCACCTAGCACGTCCATTGTAAGTATTTTTATGACATAGTAGCTAGTCTTTTCAAGATGATATGTTTATGTATATATGTATATAACATACTCTATGTAAATTTGTAGGGGTTGAGGTCATTTCATCTAAGAGTCAAAGAATTCATTATTGTAGATGTCGAGGCTTACCCACACCTTCCGGGGTACACGATTCATGGCACTGCAGTACCCGATGGTTATGTTTGTGTGAGCTCGAGGCTTGTGTTCCCTCATTGGAGGCAGCATCCAATGCCATATGCCCACCCAGATGCTGACACGCTTGGTGAAGCAGAAGGTGGTATGATATTGTGGCCCGAAACGGATGTCATCTTGATGTGGTATTTTGAACGCACTAACAAACTCACTTGGGGTTGAAATCCCCAAGCTTTTACCAAAACCAAAGTGCAATAATACCACCCGCAAGCTGATGAGTCTTATCGCAGAATAGTTAAGGATCGAACCCAAAGGACAATGTTTTTAAGAATCTTTGTCAATCAAATCTTGCTCAAGTAAAACTAATATTTAGAACGATTGGTTGATTTGAGGTTAATTGAACTAATTGCAAGAAAGTAAAAGATGAATTAAAGTTGGGTTTAGATCAATGATATGGAATCGCTAGGATGGTACCGGGTTTCACCACCACTACAAATGCAAACGCATTCAATCACAAACAAACCATGCAAGATATATCAATCCATATGGAGTTGCTGCAGAACCCCCCGTAAGGGCGTTAGGTTCGCGTAAGCATCACCTTAGGCATCAGATGTCTCGTCACCAACCGGATCACTTACTTACGGCTCTGAAGAAATCCCATTCTATTTCTAGTTTGGGAGTCAACCGCATTAATCGATAAGCAAGCAAGTGATAGATCTACAAACTAACATCGACGATACAAAATCCAACTAAGGTTGTAGTCCTCCCTGAGGGATGTTTAGACCACAGAAGCATCACCGTAGGCTAGATGTCTCGTCCCCTCACGGATCATACACTTACAACCTCAAGGAATCTTATCAGAAGTTCTCGTCAAAGAGTCGAACCTTGTAAACTGCCATTCTATCCCACATATAGAAGATTTCGCAACATAGGAGAGAACAAGATGAAAGTAAGTAGATAATCAACTACAAACATACCAACTAACAACAAAATGGGAAGTTATATACATTGCCATGGAGAGTTTAACAAAAGAACATGACTTGCATGGGCGGCGGGGCTAGTCCCCGCACCCCGGTGAAAATGTACTACTCGCTCATGATGCGAGAAACAAGAAGAATGAGAAAGCGAGAGAAATCCGCCATGAACTCAGTGTATAAGGTAGTCGCAGCTCGGTGAAGAAGATATGGCCTTCTACGTCGTGTCGGAGCAGATCTGGGCGTGAATGGGAGTATCCAAGACAGACCGGACAGTCTCCCTCACTCCATCCTCCTTCTCTCTTCAGCCTCCTTAGTTGCAACACGGGCAGTAGGTGGAATGAAATTGGCACGGACTGGACTGGATTTGGATCGGACCTATGTACAGGTAGCCTGTCGGCGTCCCGGAACTGATGTCCAAGTAAGGACCCTTGGGGTCCTACTTATAGGTACAAGACTGACCCCAAACAGTCTTGGATAAAAAGAGACCAAACGGTCTGCTGTTTTTATGGGCAAACGGTCTGGCCAAAAAAACTCTTCTCCAAACGGTCCTTGCTGCTTTGAATTTTTCATGCGGTTTGCTTCAAACGGTCTGGGCAAATGATCCTGGACAGAGGCAAATGGTCTGTAAACCATTTGCTAGCAAACAGTCTGGAAAGCATGACTGCCCATGCGGTTTCCTCCAAACGGTCTTCAGATCTAAGGCCAAACGGTCCACGATATTTTCTCCAAACGGTCTTCAGGTCTGAGGCCAAACGGTCTGTGATGTATCCTCCTAACGGTCTTTAGATCGGTATGTAGACCATTTTCCTGACCATGCGGTCTTCACGGAAGGCGCAAACGGTTTGTGTCCCTGGCCTTTGTTCGGCTGAGGTGGGGGCAGTAGGTGCGGCATAGCTGCTTGGACAAAGACAGGCGTCACCCTGGAAGCAGGTCCGGCGGCGTTGCTGCTCTCTGGTGGAGATGCAGATTATTGTTGCAATGGTGAAGACGGCGGGAAGAAGAAGAAAGGAGGGCGGCGCAGCTACAGGTCGTGGTGGAATCAGAGCTACTTCTTGACGGGGTGGAGCCCTAAGAATGAGGTGCCTCCGGATTTGGATGTATTTGAAGAAGAAAAGTGCTGCTTGGAGGAGGTACAGAGGTAGAAGACGATGCACCACGGTCGTGACGTGGTACCACGGTCGTGGCGATGCCAGTGTCCCATGGCTGTGCCGCCTTGCACGGGCGTGGTCGGTGAGAAATCGGGCTCTGTAGGCATTGTGCCACGGCCATGGTGTGACACCATGGTCGTGGTGAGGTAGCTACCACACGGCCGTGCTGCCTCGCATGGGCGTGGCGAGTGAGGGAGGGTCGATGCAGGTAGGGTGCCATGGTCGTGGCTCATCGACCACGGTCGTGGAAAGTGAAAGCTCAGGTCTACCACGGTCGTGTCTGCATCACACGGTCGTGGTGATGGCAGAAGACCACGGTCCTTTTGGATCACCACGGCCATGGTTAGGACTCTACTTTGCGACCTTGAGTTCAAGCACTGCTCGATTCCTTGTGGCTGAGTGATGCCTCCAATCGGTCTTTGTTGCTCAAAACGGTCTTGAGACCGCATGGGCTCAAACGGTCTTGAGACCGCATGGGCTCAAACGGTCTTGAGACCGCATGGGCTCAAATGATCTTGAGACCGCATGGGTGGAATTGCTTGGTTAGATATCTTGATCGGAGCTAGAGATGAAGGTGGACCTTGTCAAAACCTACATTAAATGAACAATGTTTAGTTAAAACCTTGATAATTGAGTCAACTAAGTAGTTTTGCACATTATGATTCATATTGAGTGAAATAGTATATAAAGAGTTGAATTGGTCCCGAAGTGATAATTGAATTTCATGATGAATAAACATTCATCGAAATACCCTGAACTTAAACGTTGCTCATCCTCGAGTAACACAAAATCTGAAACAGTCGCCAAATGAATACTTTCAATTTGTGTGATTGCTTCATCTTCACATCATGAATGTTTTCTTTTTGCTCAACATGACTCAGTATCTCAACCTCCTGAGACCACAAAACACATCTTACCATATCTTCATTCCTTAGTTTGTTTTCCAAAATCACTTCCTCCTCACCTTTTCCAACAACAAGCATGTCAGAGAGTTTTGTAAAAGTTCAGAGACACTCGTAGAACAACAAGTGTGCATTTGATCTGACACTGGTGTTTTCCAGGATAGGGTAGGCAATCATTGTACCATTAGGTAGAAAATGGAGTGAATGGTGATATGGAAGGAAGAAATAAATCTCTCCTCTATTTGACTCGAGATTTTATTTGCTTTGCAATTTCATTTATTGCATTTTTTTGTGTGTGAATCTCTCCTCTATTCGACTCGAGATTGCATTTCTTTATGTGTGCGCTTTGGCATCTTTTTGTTTGCAAATCTCTCCTCTATTCGACTCGAGATTGCATTTTTGGTGGTATGCCCCTATTTATTTGTGAGGGGTATGGAAGAAGCGGATAAAGAGGGAAGTGCCGTTCCACCCCGAACTTAGGGTTTGGCACTTTTTTGGCTATTATGTTTCTTTTTTATTAATGGAGGGGTACGAAGATGATAGAATAGGTGTAGAAGAGAGTTCAGATCAGAATGCAACTTGATTTATAATTCAATGCATCGGGTTGTTCTCTTTATCAAACTCTGCTCAAATAATGACTTGATGAGGATCCGGTTTGGATTCCATGCTATTGTTCCTAAATCAGTTAGGAAGCACGACGTGTTTGATCCCTATCAGATTGACAGACACCTATCATCTTTGCAAAAGTATCACGATGTTAGGAATCATAGGCTTCACAAGATGATTTCAATCAAAGGGCTTGTTTCAAAAAGTGGTCCTTTTGAGGATTTACTTCGAATAAGAGGGATATAATGATTCAGAATGCATAGAAGGTTAGTTAGTGAATTTTAATGAAACCAGGAAGTGTCAAAAAGTGTCAAAAATTCATCAAGTATATATTCAATTTCTTTGAAAATCATTAAGGAATTGTGAAAATTTAGAAAATTTTTATCAAGAATGTGATAGTGAAAACTTAAGTATGAAAAGGATGGGTGTAGGTGGAAAGTGAGGTACGTACCACCCACCCTCCACCCTGAACATAGAGATTTTCTCATCCCGAGCAAACCCTAAATTCAAGATGGAGGGGAAAAATCATGCCAGAATGACCACCAGGTGTGGTTGCGTTCTGATCAGTGTGCATCCTCTTATCTGAAAATCTCAAAGGTAAAGAGCAATTAGATCTTAAAATGGCATCTTGTGATGCAAATTTTATTGAATGAAAAATTAACTAGAATGTAAAAACAAATTTGAAGAAATATTCTAATCTGAAAGAAAGGTAAAACAAATTTATTGATCGGGTTGCCTCCCGACAAGCGTTGTTGTTTTATGTCGATGGCTCGACTGAATTTTTCAGATTCATGGTGGATCCTTAGGATTGGTGAGTTCCAGCGTTGCTTTAGTTCCTATGTCAGTTGAGGTGAAATATCTCTTTAAGCGGTGACCATTTGTTACAAATTCACCTGACTTTTCACTCCATAATGAGAAGGCACCATGTGGTGAGATGCTCTTGACGATATATGGTCCAGACTAGCGTGAGTAGAGTTTTCCTGGGAATAACTTCAACCTTGAGTTGAAAAGCAGAACTTGGTCTCCCACTTGTATGTCTTTTCTTTTCAGATGTCCATCGTGCCAAAGTTTTATGCGTTCTTTGTAGATTCGTGCATTCTCATAAGATGTCATCCTGAGTTCATCCAGCTCTTGGAGTTGCATAATCCTAGCTTGGCCAGCTTCTTTCATATCAAAGTTCAGTTGTTTAATTGCCCACCATGCTTTGTGTTCCAGTTTGACTAGCAGGTGACAAGCCTTTCCATATATTAATCGAAAAGGTGTAGTCCCAATGGGAGTTTTATAAGCAGTTCGATAGGCCCATAAGGCATCGTTGGTTTTCGTTGACCAATCTTTTTGATTGCATCCTACAGTTTTTTCCAGAATAGCCTTTAGTTGATGGTTAGAGACCTCTACATGTCCACTTGTTTGTGGATGGTAAGGTAAGGCTACCTTATGTGTTACACCGTATTTTCTCAGTAAAGCTTCAAAGCTTGTTTCAAGGAAGTGGGACCCTCCGTCAGATATCACGATTCGTGGCACTCCGAAACGGGGGAAGATAATGTCTTTGAATAATTTGATGACGGGTTTGGAATCACTAGTGACGGTTGGTATAGCTTCAACCCATTTTGAAACGTAGTCTACCGCCACTAGGATGTATGAAAATCCATGAGAAGATGGGAATGGACCCATGTAGTCCACCCCCCAAACATCGAATATCTCTACTTCTTGCCATAGATGCAGTGGCATCTCATCTCTCTTTGTTATATTACATGTTCTTTGACATTTGCCGCATGATAGGACAAAATCGTAGGAATCTTTGGATATGGTTGGCCAGAAGAATCTGCATTGCAAAACCTTTAAAGTAGTCTTTTTAGAGCTCATATGTCCTCCGACTGGTCCTGAGTGACATTGTTCCAAAATACGTTGATCCTCTTCTTCGGCGATACATCATCTATACAGACCATCGGCACCTAGTTTAAAAAGATATGGTTCATCCCAGTGATATTGCTTCACATCATGCATGAACTTTTTCAGGGCATTTCCAGTGCATTGAGGATGGATAACCCCAGCAGCAAGGTAGTTCACAAAATCCGAGTACCATGGTATAGCTTTGAGGCCTTCATTAGTTGATCATCTGGCAGGGAATCATTGATTGGAATCTTCTCAGTATCTAGAGTGTGGATGCGACTGAGGTGGTATGCTACAACATTCTTTGTACCCTTTTTATCTCTTATCTCTAAATCAAATTCTTGTAATAGGAGGATCCATCTAATCAACCTGGGTTTTGCATCTTTCTTTGTCAAGAGGTAACGAATGGCGGAATGGTCTGTGTAGACAATGACCTTTGAACCAATTAGGTAGGATCTGAACTTGTCAAAGGCATACACGACTGCTAGAAGTTCTTTCTCGGTAGTTGCATAATTCCTCTGAGCTACATCGAGAGTTTTTGATGCATAATAGATCACATAGTGTTTCTTCTCTATATATTGCCCTAAACAGCGCCCACAGCATAATCACTAGCATCGCACATAATTTCAAAAGGATGGTCCCAGTCGGGAGCTCTAATGATGGGAGTGGTTGTAAGGGCCTGCTTCAATGTGTTGAAGCTTTTGACACATTCTTCATTGAAATTGAAATCAATATCTTTTAGTAATAGGTTCGTCATTGGCTTCGTTATCTTGGAAAAATCCTTTATGAATCTTCTGTAAAATCCTGCATGACCTAGAAAAGCATGAACTTCTTTTACATTTGTTGGGGTAGCCAGTTTAGAAATCACTTCAATCTTGGCTTTATCTACTTCAATTCCTCTATTGCTGACCCTATGACCAAGGACAATGCCTTCTCTTACCATAAAATGGCACTTTTCCCAATTTAGCACAAGATGTGCTTCTTCACAATGTTTGAGGACCAGGGAGAGGTGCTTTAGACATGAATCGAGTGAATCTCCATAAACAAAAAAATCATCCATGAAAACCACCATAATTGTTTCAGTAAGACCAGCGAATATGGCGGCCATGCAACGTCAGAAAGTTGCGGGTGCATTACAGAGACCAAACGGCATTCTTTTAAATGCATATGTTCTGAATGGGCAGGTAAAGGTTGTTTTCTCTTGGTCATCTGGATGTATGGGTATTTGATAGAATCCAGAGTAACCATCAAGATAACAGAAATATTCTTGATGAGCCAACCTTTCTAGGACTTGATCAAGGAAGGGCATTGGAAAATGATCTTTTCGAGTTGCCTTGTTCAATTTTCTATAATCTATGCACATCATCCACCCTGTGACTGTTCGAGTGGGGATGAGTTCATTGTTTTCATTCTGTATAACAGTTGTTCCACCTTTCTTCGGTACTACATGCACTGGGCTCACCCATGGCGAATCGGATATCGGATAGATTATTCCAGCTATGAGCAATTTAATGACCTCGCTACGGACCACTTCCTTCATATTTGGGTTCAATTTCCGTTGATGCTTAATAGTAGGTTTGTGATCTTCCATCATAGGGATCTTATGCATACACAGTGCTTGACTGACCCCAGTGAGATCACTCATTTTATAACCGATGGCTTTCTTTCTTTCCCTCAATTCCTTCAGAAGTTTCTCTTCTTGTGCAGTTGTTAGATCAGAATTTATAATAACTGGACAAACCTTGAGATCGTCTAAAAACACGTACTTCAGTCCTTCAGGCAGGGGCTTCATTTCGGGAGCCTCTGGTTTTTCGCATGGTTCTTCTGTAGTTTCCATAGCTTTGAGTTCTTCACTAGTGGCTTCAATGTCTTCTTTAGCAGAGTTGAGGGACTCGGTGCAATCTTTTACTTGTTCGTTAGTTGTTTCATCAACTGATGGGTTCGTTAGAGCAACTTCTAAAGGGTCATCTGATTCATGATGTTCTTGGGTCAGAAGTGACATTTGCTCAATGCAGTCAATCAAATATACTTCTTCTTGCATACTTGGTCTTCTCATACTTTCAAAAACCTTGAATTCGAGAGTTTCTTTGCCTAATATGAGCAGTAAGGTACCAGCTTCAACATCAATTAGGGCTCTCGCAGTGGCGAGGAACGGACGACCAAAGATGAGAGGATATCTGGTATTTTCTTTAATGTCCATAATGACAAAGTCGCATGGAACATATGTGTCCTTTCCTACCTTGACCGGGACATCCTCAAGGATTCCTAACAGACGTTTTATCGAATTATCTACAAGTTGTATAGTCATTCCAGTAGGAAGCAATTCTGCAAATCCTAATCTTTTGCATAGGTTGAGTGGCATAATAGAGATGCTTGCACCGAGATCTGCCAATCCTTTCTTGCATGATGAATCGCCAATATGACATGAGATTCCAAAGGATCCCGGGTCTTTTTGTTTCTTGGGCATCTTGCTCAATATGATATCTGATGTAGTTGTTGCCAATTTTACTGTCTCATATTCCTCGGTTATATACTTCCTGGTTAGGAGTGACTTTAGGTACTTAGTCCAGGCCAGTATCTCGGCCAGCGCATCTAAGAAGGGTATATCAACATGAAGTTTCTTCATAGCCTCTTTAAACTTATTGAATCGAGTATCAAGCTTGGTCTGCCTCAAATGAGCTGGGAAAGGTATATGAGGCTTATATACAGGAATATCAGGTCCTGGTGTTTCAGTTTCTTCATCAGTTGGTTCCTTAGGATTTCCCTTATCTGTCTTATTGACTTTTGAATGAGACTCTTGTGTTGTTGAGTCTTGGGAAATCACAGGCTCACCCTCGTCTGTAATAATCACATGTGTTTTTTCAGGGGGATTTGAATAATCTTTCCCTGACCTAGTGGTGACTGCCTTCAATTGTTCAGGATGCTTAGGATTGTTCTTGGGTTGGCCAGCAAAGACTCCAGCAGGTGGCTTTATGCTAGCTGTGAGTTGAGCTAGTTGAGATTCAATAGCCTTCTATTGAGCTTGTTGGTTGGCTATCATAGTTTGCTGAGTTTGTAACATTTTTTCAATGGATGTTAGCTTGTCATCATAAGAGATGGGTCCTGCTTGTTGTCCTTGCTGTTGATTAAGATTATGATACTGAGAGTTGTTTTGATAATTATTGTAGTTCCTATTCTGAAAGTTCCCCTTGAAATTTCCTTGATTCCCAAAATTCTATTGTTGATTATACTAGAATCCTGGTGGGCCTCTTGGTTGATTGTTTGAACCAAATTGATGTGAGTTTACTGCTCCAGAGGGGTTTCCATATTGAAAACCTGGGTGATTCCTATTCTGATTTGGATTGTAATAACTTTGCCCCAGGATAGTGTTGATAGCATTAAGATTTTCCATCTGACCATTATCTCCTTGTCCACATACATTGCTCAGTACAACGTCATAGAGAACATTGCATGACAAAGTGGAATGATCGGTGCTCTTACATGCTTCACAGAACAGGGAAGTGGACTTGACCTGTTCCGGTTGCCGAGTGGGTGAATGTCCTCTTCCAATAGCAGCTAGAGATGATTCAATATGGTCTTGCTTGGCGATCAAGACCTTTAAGGTTTCAGTGATAGACTTGTACTCGGGAGTAGCTTCGGCCATAGCTACTTTCAAGACTCCTTTACCTACAGATCTACCCCAATTTGCTTGATTTTCTGCTCCCAGGGTGACGACTCTCCATGCGTTGTCATAACTTTGACGCATGAAGTTTCCTCCAGACGAGGAATCTAGAAACCTCTTAATATCATCATCCACATCCCTATAGAAAATTTAGATGAGTTGATTCTTAGGAATTCCGTGGTGTGGACACTTGCGTAGAAGCTCTTTGTACCTATCCCATGCTTCAGCGAGAGTTTCTCCAGGGACTTGAGTGAAATTTGTTATCCGACCCCTAATTTCATATGTGAGAGATGGAGGATAGAACTTTTCCAGAAACACATTTTGGAGTTGTTCCCAGGTGGTGATGGGTATTTCACTTTGCAATGAATTGTACCAACTTATTTCTCTATCAGTAAGGGAATACTTGAAGAGACGAAGTCGAATGGCATCATCAGTGACTCCATTTTGCTTTGTCATAGCACATAGATTGATGAATCTCAGAAGATGTTATTGCTTGTCCTCTGCTTGTTTGCCATAGAAAGGATTGTTTTGAAGCAATGTGATCTAATGTGCCCTAA
Organism: Alisma plantago-aquatica; assembly: GCA_963693085.1. Lineage (NCBI taxonomy): Eukaryota > Viridiplantae > Streptophyta > Magnoliopsida > Alismatales > Alismataceae > Alisma > Alisma plantago-aquatica. The sequence goes on along the minus strand of OY856410.1, from coordinate 1,486,127,987 downwards.
TCTCAAAATTGGCAACATTGATGGGGGGAGGTTGTACTGGATGATGAACATTCGCAGCTTTCGGGATTGAGAACTCTCTAAGATCCTTTTGTAGTTCAGCTGCTTAAGTTGATGCTTGTGCTGCTAGGATTTCCTACTGAACCACAGCCCTGGCTTCTTGCATGAGCCTCTCTCTTTGTGCATTGATGGCTTGAGCCACCCTTCGGGCTACCTCTTCTTCTTGAGACATCATTGCTTGATTCTCTCTGATCTGACAATGGAAAGTTCTATCTATCTTGAGATCAAAGCTCGCTGCTAGTCCGAGGCTGTCCGGATGGTGCATGCACTACGCCTTGGATTGTACCTGAAAATAGAAATATTCCAAAGGTGAGAACCATGAAGTAAAGTCGAATTCAAGTAGATGATCGATTGTTTCAAAAGAAAAAGCAAAATCCTAGATTAGTCTTAAAAGAACTAGATTTGACTGACTGATTCTGTTGTCCCCGGCAACGGCGCCAGAATTTGACGTGGTATTTTGAACGCTCTAACAAACTCACTCGGGGTTGAATCCCCAAGCTTTTACCAAAACCAAAAGTGCAATAATACCACTCGCAAGCGGACGAATCTTATCGCAGTATAGTTAAGGATCGAACCCAAAGGACAACATTTTTAAGAATCTTTGTCAATCAAATCTTACTCAAGTAAAACTAATATTTAGAACGATTGGTTGATTTGAGGTTAATTAGACTAATTGCAAGAAAGTAAAAGTTGAATTAAAGTTGGGTTTAGATCAATGATATGGAATCACTAGGATGGTATCAGGTTTCACCACCGCTACACACGCAAACACATTCAATCACAAACAAACCAGGCAAGATATATCAATCCAAATGGAGCTGCTGCAGAACCCCCCGTAAGGGCGTTAGGTTCGCGTAAGCATCACCTTAGGCATCAGATGTCTCGTCACCAACCAGATCACTTACTTACGGCTCCGAAGAAACCCCATTCTATTTCTAGTTTGGGAGTCAACCACATTAATCGATAAGCAAGCAAGTGATAGATCTACAAACTAACATCGACAATAAACAAAGACGATACAAAATCCAACTAAGGTCGTGGTCCTCCCTGAGGGATGTTTAGACCACAGAAGTGTCACCGTAGGCTAGATGTCTCGTCCCCTCACGGATCATACACTTACGACCTCAAGGAATCTTATCAGAAGTTCTCATCAAAGAGTCGAACCTTGTAAACCGCCATTCTATCCCACATATAGAAGATTTCACAATATAGGAGAGAACAAGATGAAAGCAAGTAGATAATCAACTACAAACATACCAACTAACAATGAAATAGGAAGTTATATACATTGCCATAGAGAGTTTAACAAAAGAACATGACTTGCATGGGCAGCGGGGCTAGTCCCCACACCCCGGCAAAAATGTACTACTCGCTCATGATGTGAGAAACAAGAAGAATGAGAAAGAGAGAGAAATCCACCATGAACTCAGTGCAGAAGGTAGTCGCAGCTCGCTGAAGAAGATACGGCCTTCTACGTTGTGTCGGAGAAGATCTGGGCACGAACGGGAGTTGCCAAGATAGACCGGACAGTCTCCCTCGCTCTGTCTTCCTTCTCTCTTCAGCCTCCTTGGTTGCAACACGGGCAGTAGGTGGAATGAAACTGGCGCGGACTGGACTAGATTTGGATCGGACATGTGTACAGGCAGCCTGTCAGCATCTTGGAACCGATGTCCAAGTAAGGACCCTTGGGGTCCTATTTATAGGCACAAGACTGACCCCAAACAGTATTGGATAAAAAGAGACCAAACGGTCTGCTCCTGTTATGGGCAAACGATCTGGCCAAAAAAACTCTTCTCAAACGGTCCTTGCTGCTTTGACTTTTTCATGCGGTTTGCTCCAAACGGTCTGGGCAAACAATCCTGGATAGAGGCAAATGATTTGTAAACCGTTTGCTAGCAAATGGTCTGGAAAGTGTGACTGCCCATGCGGTTTCCTCCAAACGGTTTTCAGATCTGAGGCCAAACGGTCCGCGATATTTTCTCCAAACGGTCTTCAGGTCTGAGGCCAAACGGTCCACGATGTTTCCTCCAAACGGTCTTCAGATCGGTCTGTAGACCGTTTTCCTGACCATGCGGTCTTCACGGAAGGGGCAAACGGTTTGGATCCCTGGCCTTCATTCGGCTGAGGTGGGGGCAGTAGGTGCAGCATAGCTGCTTGGACGAAGATGGGCGTCACCCTGGAAGCAGGTCCGGCAGCGTTGCTGCTCTCTGACGGAGATGCAGATTGCTGATGCAATGGTGAAGACGGCGAGAAGAAGAATAAAGGAGGGTGGCGTAGCTGCAGGTCGTGGTGGAATCAGAGCTACTTCTTGACAGGGCGGAGCCCTGAGAACGAGGTGCCACCAGATGCGGATGTATTTGAAGAAGAAAAGTGATGCTTGGCAGAGGTACAGAGGTAGAAGACAATGCACCACGGTCGTGGTGCGGTACCACGGTCGTGGTGATGCCACTGTCCCACGGCTGTGCCGCCTTGCACGGGCGTGGTCGGTGAGAAATCGGGCTCTGTAGGCGTTGTGCCACAGCCGTGGTGTGATACCACGGTCGTGGTGAGGTAGCTGCCACACGGTCGTGCTGCCTCGCATGGGCGTGGTGAGTGAGGGAGGGTCGATGCAGGTAGGGTGCCACGGTTGTGGCTCATCGACCACGGTCATGGCGAGTGAAAGCTCAGGTCTACCACGGTCGTGGCCGCATCACACGGTCGTGGTGATGGCAGAAGACCACGGTCATTTTGGATCACCACGGCCGTGGTTAGGACTCTGCTTCGTGACCTTGAGTTCAAGCACTGCTCGATTCCTTGCGGCTGAGTGATGCCTCCAATCAGTCTTTGCTGCTCAAAACGGTCTTGAGACCGCATGGGCTCAAACGGTCTTGAAACCGCATGGGCTCAAACGATCTTGAGACCGCATGGGCTCAAATGGTCTTGAGACCCCATGGGCTCAAACGGTCTTGAGACCGCATGGGCTCAAACGGTCTTGAGACCGCATGGGATCAAACGATCTTGAGACCGCATGGGTGGAATTGCTTAGTTAGATATCTTGATCAGAGTCATAGATGAAGGTGGACCATGTCAAAACCTGCATTAAATGAACAATGTTTAGTTAAAACCTTGATAATTGAGTCAACTAAGTAGTTTTGCACATTATGATTCATATTGAGTGAAATAGTATATAAAGAGTTGAATTGGTCCCGAAGTGATAATTGAATTTCATGATGAATAAACATTCATCACATCTATACTGATCATGTATGGTAAATTTAACATTATGTTAATTTTTAGCATGTATATACAAGTCAATTGATATGAAATTATATATACAGGAGAAAAGGAAGAAACCCGCTACAGCTCCACCTCCACCTCCACCTCGACCTCCTCTTGTAGTACCTAGTTGGCTTCCAAAGGACTTATACGACTTGATAGGTCCTAATTATAGTGGTATGGCAATATGGATAGGCGAACATAACAAACTATGTCATAAATGTTTATATTTTGGAGGATGTCGCATGCCAATCATATGATAACACTATATTTATACAAGATATTTTGGAGTTGTTTAGGTATGATTGCCTTAATACATCAATGATAGAGCTATGGATATGGTGAGATCTTGTTTATATATCTATATACCTTATTTTATATACGGTGATATGATTCCTTATATATTAATGCATACGTAATACATGTTTTGCAGCCACCTACATAAGATCTGTGAAGATTTTTCATTTACCCATGTGGGATTTCTAATTCCATCTTTGATCAGTCTTATAGACAAAGACCATGCAGCAGTTACCTTATACTACTCTGTCACTTTTAAATATTTTGGTAAAAAAACGAAGAGTGTGATAATAGCTCCATTCAATGTTAAGTAAGTTTACTTTGCTTATATAATAGCTCCATTCAATGTTAAGAAAATTACATGTTATTGTTGATTTTGAGTTATACATTTTTAACCTTCTTATCTCTAGTGGTAAGCATTGGGAGTTACTAGTTATTGTCCCCAAGACATTCACTGTTTATTATCTAGATCCTGTGGGGAAGCAATTAGGCATACATGGACATGTAATGAAAAGGCCATTATTCACGTGAGAAATTTTTCATATTTATATATGTTAACATCTATTATTAAATTACTATATGGTAATGCAATTTAATGTCTTACATTAACATGTATCACTTTAAAAGATTTCAAAAGAGCTGGAGGAAACGTGTGCAAGACAAAGGACAAATCGTTAGTTTGGGAGAATGTGAAAGTAGATTCCTGACTCCAATGTATATATTATTTATGTGAACTATGCTTGTTTTTATTTATTAACATTTTGTATGTTGAAATTTATAGTATGCTAAACAAGACAACGGTTGGGCATGTGCATACTACATGATGCGATATATGGACCTGATTGTCAGATATGCTGCACTAGATATCGATAACATACAATAGGTATTTTATAGTCTCATTAGATAATATGGAATATATCAATCTTATTAATTATACATATTATATAGTCTCATTAGATAATATGAAATATATCAATCTTATTAATTATATATATGTCATTCTCTTTGTAGGTTCTTAAAACTAGTGACTTCATTATAGGTGAAAAGTTATTAGATTTACATAGTCCCTATACGATGGAACAATTAGATGATATAAGAGAACAATGGGAAAAGGCCTTAGAAGCATCGAGAATTTTTTATTATCACTAGAGTATTGATGACAATGATGATAATGATAAAGAATGACATTTCTAAACTTTGATGTCATAATATTTTTCTGTATTTGATGACATGTTAAACTTTAAAAGACACACTTATATATACATGTCTGAATGAATTTTGAATTGTCTTATCTATATACATGTGTGTGAATGTGCTTCTACATGTGTGTGAATGTGAAAAGAGATGAATGAATGGATGTGCTTCTACACTACATGTGTGTGAATGTGAAAAGAGATGAATGAAAGGAACTGCATGTTGCTACATGTGTGTGAATCATATGAATGAATTAAATATGCTTATACATGTGTGAATCACATGATCTATATATAATATATTTTCCATCTTGTTAATATTGTAGGTTTGTGGCTTGTTGTTGGTTGAAATCATAGGATGTTGTAACCTGTAGTTCAGAACTGTAGGTTCTGCATCCTGCTGACCAGTCAGACAGTAGGCCTACAAACTGATAAGAGAAAGAAAAAAAGCAAAACATCATCGTCGATTAAAAGTAAAAAAAACTGACAACAAATGTCAAGATCGTCGGTTAACTACAGAAAACTGTCGTCAGTTGTACTAATGGTGTCAGTTATTTTTTAGTTACAAAAAAATCATCAATATAGAAGGTCAACATAGTTGATTATTTATAAGAAACTGACAACTATTGTCTAATCGGGAGCCAATTTTTTTTGTTCGAGATGGATAATGGCGTCGGTTTTGGATGAAGAAATGACGCCTATGGTGCCATTACTGGCGGTTATTTTTTGGTTGCAATCAGAGACTGATCTAGGTCATCGGTTTTGTAACCAACGCTTAAGACATCTACTTTTAGTGTCGCCCACATGGGTGTCGCTTGGAAACCAACGTCAAAAGGCTTATTTAACAGACGTCAAAGGTGATATATGTACTAGTGAAATGGAAGAAGAGAGGTAGGTGGAGATCTTAAATGCAAGGAGGGTGGAAATGAATGCTAAGACGTAGATAACCTAGTATGTGGCCACCATCCATGTATATATAGGTGATGAGGAAGCACTAGGGTAAGTGGGGGTAAAGTTGGAAATGTAGTGGGAAAATACTAGGGTTGCGAGGTCACCACAGTCATGGTGACCACCACAGTTGTGGTGGGTGTGGGATGGTATAGTCATGGGGAGTGGTACGGGCATGGTGGATATGACCAGAGAGTGGAGTATCCATGGCCATGGCAGGTGTTGTAGTCGTATGGGGTGGATGGCAACATGGTCGTGGCGGGGAGCACAGTCGTGCTGGAGGGGAGGTGCCTTAATCATTCTCCATTCTTGCCCATGTTGTCTTCTGCTGACCATGGTCGTGGTAGTGGCCACAGTCATGGTGGTCTTCAGTCATCACGGTCATAATGAAGGCCACGCCCATGCTAACGCCCTCGTTGTAGCTTGATTTTAACTATGATCTTGAGAAACTTGGCCACGGTCATGGCGGGATACCACGGGTTTGATGGTAATTTTAGGCCACAGTCATGTTGAAGGCCACAATCATGGGGGATGCGAGTTGCCATGGTCATTGTGAATTCCACAAATATGGTGGAGCTTTGGTTTTTTTGCATTCTCTCTGTGATATTTGGAGACATGTCCATAGTCGTAGCAAAATATCATGGTGTGTAGTGAGGGTCCAGCTGTTCAACTTTGCTCTAAACTCTTTCTAATGGCTGCCAATTACTTTGGAGCAATTTTTTTCCATTCAAGGGCTGCTTGGGGAAGATCTAAGTCCATTACCAAGTTGTAGAAACCCAAGGACCCCATCCTTCTCTCTCCTTTGCATCCAATGCATGTACAAAAACTTAAAAAATGCAAAAAGCAGCCATACCATTTGATGTGATAGTTCATATGGGGGGGATTTTTTTTTGCAATCTACCATGTTTAGATGTGATTATAATGCAAAAAGACACAAGATGAAGCCATAAAATAGGATTGCATCACCACCTAAACTTAAAACATACTTGTCCTCAAGTATGCTCCAACTTAATATCTCTTTCAATTCAATCAAGTTGTTCATGGACAATGCAACCATTGTGATGTTTATAGGCTAAAACGATTTCACATGAGGAATTAGGCATGCAATCACTACTCTCTACTCATTTTCATATTTCAAGTGTAAATCAACCACAGAGCACAAGAACTTAGAATATGGGACACCATTCACATATGCAAGTGATGCAATTTTCATAAATCTCCGGGTAGACTGTATCATGCACGTCATGCATTCAATAGGTTAGAATTATTGTTTCACTTGCTAGAGATACCTCATACACTTCGTTCAATACTCATGACCCACTTGGCTTGTGTAAGGGGATGAGGGCTAGAATTGATTTACCCTAGCCCTACTAGGCATAAAAAGAGAAGAAAGGGTTATGTAAGGGATTGGAGTGCTCCTACACTCGTATTTTCTTTATTGGGATGCTCTTAAATATGAGCATCTTTTATTATCTTTTTATTTTTTTTTTCTTTTCTTTTTCTTTTTCTTTGCCCCATGCGTAAGGAGGGATATATGACAATAGTGAAGTAGGGAGGTAAAGATATGGTCAACCCAAATTTTTGGGGGTGGCCAAGGCTAATACGTGCACTTTGGCATCCTTTCATGAGGCAGAGAGGTAAGAAAATGGTAGAAGAAATGTTGGGTCAAAGAGGGGTCACAAGTAGTGGAAATTCATGTATAATCTTACTCAAGCAAGCTAGTCCATGTAACATTCACCAAATAAACAATCCATGCATAAAATGAATAGTATGGTTGATTGCATCCTTTTCATATAGAACAAATAAATTCCAAATGTTCAAGACTTGCAAGAATCACCCTTTTATTCAAAATAGCAAATTATTTCAAGAGGCTTGAGCACATGCAAAATTCCTACATAGGACTCATTGAAGCCAAAAACATCAAAAGCAAGTTGAATTATCCCAAAATGATTAATCATTCTCATCACAACAGATATAGATTCAATTGAAATGCACTATTGGGCAAGAACGTTCAAATTTGGGCAAACTTGGCCAAAATGGTGCCAATTTGCACTTTAATCACATCTAAACCTACTTTAGAAAAACGATGACATAAAGCAAGTAAATCCTAGCTAAAACACACAAAATGTATGAAAATGCAATGCATGGCATCGAAGAGCTAAAATTTTGAAAAATTACTCAAAGTGCATGAACAAGAACTACATTTATGCATGCATGCAAGCTATAGAAAATATACAATAGATATGGTGATGTCTAGAAATCGAACAATCGGGTGGGATAGATCAAACAAAATGAGATGTGACACGAATAGGGTGCATACCATTCTACCACCCCAAACTTTTGAATTGTGTTGTCCTCAACATGAAACTAAAGCTTAGGGAAGGTAGGGTAAGAATCACTACTGCTGGGGCTGGTCTGGTGGTAGGTTTCCCTACTGCAACTAAGGGATGACATGAGGAGGTAGCAGATCTACCTGAGGTGGTGGAGGAGTTGAATGAGATGGAGGGAACTGGTAGTAATGGCCCCAATATTCAGCCTGAGGGGGTGGGTATGTTTCCTGATATCCAAAAATGCCTCCCCAAAAATCTTCCCCCCATTGGAAGTTTCTTTGCACCGGCGCATGCTGATAATGATACATGTGATCTGATAATGTGTTTGTTGTTGATCTTGCCACATGTAATGTTGGATCTACTGCATGGTCTTTTGAGTTTTTCTAATGCCCTCCATCTATGCATGTATGGTGGACATGTCATAGGCATTCATTGTAGGCTGGTGTTGTGATGATGCTTCCTCCTCTCTCCTCACTCTATAGGGTTGCATCTGCTACTGCTCTGCTAGTTGCTACTCAAAGACATTTGTCTCCCCAACTTCTTCATTTAGGGTAGGGGCTTTCTCTCTATATCTCTACCTAGGGTACTCTTCTTCCCATTTCTTCAACACTTCTTCTATTTTATCTAATGGTCATGTAATGTCACAAAGTGGGGTTGCATGATATGGTAGTTCAAGGTTGCATGCAGGAAGAGTGGGATTGACATTATAAATCATCTTCTTGTTAATCATTGTGATCATGTGGGAGCAGGCTAAGTATTTCAAATCCACAAACTTTGCTCCCTCGGTTTTGGTAAGCCCTGTCAAGTCACATCCTAGGGCTTTAGCTATGGAGGTCACCAGTCCTCCCATGATGAAAGGTGTTTTTCTCTTGAATGGAATTAACCTCGTAGGATCAATGAGCATCGCCCCTAGGTTGTAATAATTTCTTTTAATCATCCCATGCAACACAAAAAGACCTTTTTGTGAGCAGCTCCCCTGGTTATCATAGTGGCCAATAATTGTATTAGTAATGACTTTTTGTGCATATCTAAAAGATAGATTGTAGATCCCACTAGTCTTTGACTTGCCAACTATGAAGTTTGTTTTCCCTGTCATGCTATACCACAAGGATGGATAATCTATATTTGTCTCTCTTTCGATGCAGCCTTGATCAAGCAACTTTGCTTCTTCAGGAGCCTTGGAGAAAATGATATTCAACTGTGATTATGTGATTGTATGTATCTAATTTTGCAGCCAAAATTTGAGTGCTTCCTCGCCTCTATACTTGACTTTCTCCAAAGTTGCAAAGAATTGGTGTGTTATCTCAACAAAAGTATCTTGTGCATTGGAGAGCACCCAATACAATCCAACTTTGTACAAATCACATCCCAAGTATTGTCTAATCCCAAGTGCATCCATCACATGTTGGTAGGCATACCTACTTGCAATGACTCTTCTTGTCATGCACTCAGGGTATAGGGGGGTCATCTTGATCTTTCTTTTGCTCCCCTTCACATATGATATTCCCTCAGGGATCTTGCCAATCCCTTTCAACCTGTCCACCTCCACTAAAGTCACAATGTCCAGTGGCTTTGGACACAGCTCCTCATCACATGTGTCCTCATCTTCCTCCTCAGTCATATATGATTGTGATCCCAAGCTTGTATCAAGATTCAGCAGCATTCTTTGCTCAGGTTGCTCCTCTTGAGCCTTCTCTTCTTCCTCAATCACCAGCTGCATGTGGGCTTGTGGTTGCTGCTACAGCCTCTCCATCACTGAAGCGGTTGAGTGGCGGGCTGGCGTAGGGTGAGGTGGATCACATGAAGATGAGGAGGCAGCAATCCTCACTTTGGGTGAGTGGTGATCTCTGGTTCCAAGGAGTCAATCATGGTGTCAACATTTGTCTCTGATACTTCTTCTTCCTCCTCCTCATACGTGGTGTCGGTGGTGTGGTGACTACCTGATGAGCGGGTGTGAGAGCCGCTCATGGATGCAAAATGACGAAGCAAGGCAGAGACATAATTTGAAGGTGATGTGGTGTGCGATGGTATGGAAATGTTGGAAGATGCTTTCTTAGTGCGCACCTTGTCCCTGGTGATTGCTTCGAGGCTTTTCTAAGCCCCTTCTTCATGACCTTTGTGAACCCCTTCATGGTATGGAAGTGGAGGTGAAGGAGAGAGTTTTGATTTTCATACTTTTGTTGGTAGAGGGGAGAAATGGAGGTGTGAATGGTTTGGAAATGGGTCAGGGAGTTGTTGTGAAGGTATGTGATGATTTAGGAGTTGTAATGATTGGTCAAAGGGATTTAGGGTAGTAGCTAAGTGGCTATGGAGGAGGGTAATGCAGAAAAAGGTAGAGATTTAGGATGGTTTGATGGTGGAGAAAGGTGGAGGAGGGTAGGGCAGTGGTGGAGGAGGTGGATTGATGGGGGTTGGGGGAGGGATTTGTGGTTGGAGCAAGTCGCCTAAACACCACCACAACCGTGGATGCTCGTGCAGTGTAGGTTAAAATGGCAGGGTGTCGTGGTGGAATAGGAGATTAAGTGGAATTTTTGGTGGGTTTGGGTCTCACCACGGTCATGGTGATGGCCATAGGTGAGGGGAGATGAAGGTGGAACGACCGTGGCAGATACCACGATTGTGATGGATTCACTGATGCTTGTGGGAGTCCACCCTTGCCACGCTCGTGGTGCTGGCACGACTGTGTGGTAGACTAACACCATGTGTGTGTTGATTCAGCCCTATTTTAGGGCTCTATCTTGTGTCATTTTGCATTTCAGCCACATCTATACTTGTTAGATTACATGTTATTTCCCCCAATATGCTTATTCATATAAATGCACTTATGGAGACTTTTTGCATGTTTTATAGGTACTTTTTCCACTACTTGATGGCATGGAAAGAGGATGGTCCAGTCTAGGGTTTCCTCAGGCTTGGAGGAGCTCACAATGAGGCCAAAACAACTTTCAACCTACCCCAAGTGGTCAAAGAAAGTTTTGAAGCAATACCCTCCATGGATGATCAAGTTCAAGGCTCAAATGCATGGGAGAGACACCACCACGACCGTGGTGAGTCCCCACGGTCGTGGTGGACATGCCCCAAGTACAAAAAATTAGTAAAACTCCCAGAAATTGATGAAAATGGCCAAAACAGCCGTGGTGATCAACACGACCGTGGCCATAGGTCCCAACCACGACCGTGGTGACCCCCCATGGCCGTGGCCATCCATGCACACCTCCCTATGATCTCCACATTCTAATAAACCCACGACCGTGCCCATCCACCACGGTCATGGTCTACCCTACCCACCATGACCGTGGTGACCCACCACGGCCGTGCTACTCACAAAATCCACCTAGTTTTCACTACTTTCCCCATTTTGCCCCTAACTTAACCCTAGACCCCCTAGATCCCTATATAAGCCCTAGTGGCGGCTGAGGGTTGAGGGTTGTCTACCTTCTACCCCTTCCTAGCTCCCCAAATTGCCACCCACTCCATTCCACTCCACCTCCACCTCAAATCCACTCCATTTCACCATTTCCACCACATAACCCCCCATATTTAAGCCTTCCATCCACATCCCACCATGTGTCGGTCACCACATTCATGGTGATCCACATTCAAATCTTCAAACTTTCTCTGTGATGTTTGCCAAATCCACCTCGCCCATGGCACGCTACCACGGCAAGGTTGTGATTTTTTTTCATGCTTATGTCAAGTGCCACAGTCGTGGTTGTGGACTGGCACCACGACTGTGCCAAACACCACACTTGTGGTGATCGTCCCTTTTTGTCCTCAATTCTCCTATGATTTTCTTCCACTTTGCCTCGCTTGTGGCACGCTACCATGACAAGGTTGGGTATTTTCCCCCATGCCTATGTTAAGAGCCATGATCGTGGTGTTTATCTTAAGTGTTGAAAGTTCACAAAACTTCATGGAACTTCAAATCTGTCAATGTGAACATTATGGTATCTTTCTCTTTCCTTGCAGTTGTTGCATCCATCTTCTCACTCTTTCTTTGACCTGTCACTCTATCACATCAAAACTAAAGAAAAACTATCAAGCACAAGCGTGTGTGTGTATTTTTGGAATCATGTAAAAATAAACTAAAAGTATCAAAAAGTGAATGTTGGGTGTAAAAGTTTCCAAATCTAGGTGGGTTGCCTCCCACTAGTGCTAAATTGTATGCCTTCAGTCGACCTTATTGATTTTTGATTCAATCAACCTTGTGGAACCTTCCAAGCATCTTTGTGATAGATGTCCCTCTCATGTGCATTTAAGCACATCTCTTCATCGCCTGGGTGTTCCTCAACTAGCATAACAATATCAAAACTTTGATTTGCTTAGTCTGGACCGACTTCAAGAACGACCTTAAATATGTGTCCATTTATCATGAACTCTTTTTCTCCTTCCTTCTCACATATCACTATGGCTCTGGATGATACACATACTTGACTATATAAGGTCCTTCCCATCTAGACCTAAGTTTTCTAGGAAAGAACTTCATCTTTGAATTGTACAACCACACCCATTGTCCAGGCTCAAAATTCTTCTTCTTGATTAGCTTGTCATGTAAGAACTTTGTTCTCTATTTGTAGTTCCTAGACAACTCATAGGCTTCATGCCTCATCTCTTCCAACTCATGGATTTGCAATTTTCTTCTCACTCCCATGGTATCTACATCCAAGTCCATAGATTTCAAAGCCCACAGTGCCTTATGTTGCATCTAAATAGGTAGATGGCAGCTCTTACCATATACAGGCTTGAATGGTGTGGTTCCAATTGGGGCTTTGAATGTTGTTCTATATGCCCATAAAGCTTCATTAAGATGTAGGGACCAATCCTTGTGGTCTGATCTCACTGTCTTCTAAAGAATGAGCTTTATCTCCCAATTGGCTAACTCAACTTGACTACTAGTTTGAGGGTGGTAAGGAGTAGCCACATAATGGTTCATGCCATGTCTTTTTAGCAATCCTTTAAAAGTTCTATGAATGAAGTGGCTTCCACCATCACTAATCATTTCCCTTGGCACACCAAATCGACTGTAGATATTAGACTTGACAAAGTCGCATACTACCTTGTGATCATTGGTCCTCGTAGAAATTGCTTTAATCCACTTGGAGACATAATCGACGATCACCAAGATGTACACATATCCAAAAGAGGTGGGAAACAGACCCATAAAGTCAATACTCCAAACATCAAACACCCCAACCACTACAATGGGTGATAAGGCATCACGTCCCTTTGAGATAGCTCCTACATTTTGGCACCTCAAGAAACACTTGTGATACTCGTTGGAGTCTTTGAACAAAGTCAGCCAATAGAATCCACTTTGAAGAACTTAGCGGCTGTACACTTTCCACCAAAATGTCCTCCAAAAATGTCAGAGTGGCACATGGAGAGAATCTCTTACTGCTCACTTTTGGGGACACACCTCCTTATAAGCTTATCGAAGCAATACATGAAAATATGTGGGTCATTCCACACATAGTTCTTCACCATAGCAAACAACCTCTTGCTCTCTTCCCTTATCCAAGTACTTGGTATCCTCCCACAAGCCAAGAGGTTGGCTATGTGCTTGTACCATGGTCTTTGGGTGGAGGAAAGTAAGAAGAGTTGTTCATGTGGCATTGTCTCCCTTATTCAGTTGATATCTTCATACGGAGCCTCAATACAGGAAAGGTGATCAGTTGCAGAATTTTCAATCCCCTTCTTGTCAATGATTTCAAAATCGAACTATTGAAGTAATAGGATCCAATGTATCAACCTTGGTAGAGTCTTTCTTTGCCATTAAATACTTCAAGGTTGCATGATCCGCATATATAGACTTTTTTAGCAAAAGGTAAGAGAAAAACTTGTCAAGTGTGAAGATCACTACAAGAAGCTCCTTCTCAGTGGTGGTGTAATTCCTTTGGGCCTCATCAAGGGTTTTGCTTATGTAGTAGATGGCATGTGGAATTTGATCAATCATTTGGCCCAGCACTACCCCCATTATCATATCTGATTCATCACTCATGATCTCAAATGGAAAAGAAAAAATTGGGGGCTGCATAATAGGAGCAGAAACTAACCTATGCTTCAAGTGGTGAAGGCTTCAACACACTTGTCATCAAAGTTGAATTCGACATCCTTTTTGAGCAAATGGCATAATGGTCTAGAAATTTTGCTAAAGTCCTTGATGAATCGGGTGTAGAAACCTACATGTCCCAAGAAAGAGAAAACATGTCTTATGGTGGAAGGAATAGTAAGAATGGGAATTAGGCCTACTTTGGACTTATCGACTTCAATCCTGACTTTTGAAACTCTATGTCCCAACACTATGCCTTCTGGGACCATGAAATGACTCTTCTCCCAAGAGAGAACTAAATGGACTTTGACATATCTTTCCAGGACGGTGGTGAGATGGAGCAAACAATCATCATAAGTTTTTCCAAAAATTGATAAATCATCCATAAAGACCTCAAGAGATGAATCAAGCATGTCAGCAAAGATAGATGTAAAACATCTTTGAAATATAGATGGAGCATTACACAATCCAAATGGCATCCTTTTGTAAGAAAAGTTACCACTTGGACAAGAGAATGTAGTCTTTTACTAATCGTCCGGGTGCACTGCCGCCTGAAACTAACTTGACTAACCATCAAGAAAACAATAGAAGCTTTGTCCTTCCAGTCTCTCCAAGATTTGATCAATGAATGGGAGAGGAAATGGTCTTTCCTTTCCACAACTATCATTCTAGGACCCTATTTCATGATCTTTAATACAATAGTATCAAATGGAGCCCAATAATATCACAAATATATAAATATCCAAAATATATGAAACCCTAGGATAATTTTTTTATAACAAACGAAATAATGAGAATTGATAAAGGAATAATTTAAATATAGGTTTGGCCCTAGTTGGTGCTATTGAATGCTCCTAGGTTGCCAACTTATGAGAAATCAAAAGAATACAAAAAGATATCATCATAACTTACTAATTAGAAGAATAAATGCCTTAAGCAGGTGATAAATACAAAAATAATAAAATGTGATACAAGAGAAATTCAAATTGTATAACAAATGCAAAACTCGAAATCCCCAAAATCAAATTAGGATGGGTAGGAAGTTTCAAGTCCATTAGACATTATTTATCCTCTCTATTAATTCAATGGAGGTTACAAACTTTGTGCCTGTTAATACATTTTAGATTGAACTTAAAACAAATCCCATTTAATTAATGTCCCCCAACTTTAGTTCCCTATATGTGCCCCTCGTGGACCCATTACCCACAAGTTCTAGACCGCTAGTGACTGATGATGCTATCCCCCTCCTCCTCTCTTATTGCTCGCACCTACTCTCCTTTCCTTTCCTTTACACATTCCCTTCTCTTCCCTCTCCTTTTCCCACTACAGATCAACCCTAGCGGTCATGCCTTCCTCTTCCTTGGTGCCCCACATCTGTGATAGCCTACTTCCATCATCACCTCCCACCAGGGATGTTGCCTGGTAGGATTTATTTGGGTATTTATCGACTAAATCCTAAATTGTTAATATGGAGGCTTAATTCTATTAGCAATCTTATTTTTTAGTATCATTGAACTCCCATTGAATATTTAATATTATTCACTAGACCCTAAATTTTTGATATCGAGGCTTAATTCTATTAGCACTCTTATAGTTTAGTATCATTGAACTCTCATTAAATATTTCATATTATCCAGTAAATCCTCCATTATTAACTACTAGAATCATATTTCCCTTTTTATGAGTTGTGTTACCCCACTTGTCGCTCCCATCCCTTTTGTACTTGATTGTTAAAGTGGACTACACTATGATCCTGCCTATTCTATTTGCATGTGAGCTTCATGATAATAATATCTAATAGTAGTTTAACCATGTTTTAGGCATAGAGATTTTATTTATCCATCCAGACACCAATTTTATTCTCGAAACAAAGAAATATACATATAGCTTGTGTATTTTGGTTTAAACAAAGAAATATTTCTATAAAGTGGTGGTTTAAAGGAAATCAGAATCAAATGAAACAATTTAAACCGAGTTCATAAAATAAGGGACTAGACCCCTTTGATGTTTCGTGTGGCATGACAACCACTAGTTTGAGATATGAATATGATGGGATCATTGTCTACCTCGCATCAGAAAGGAAAGTCATGGAATAGTGTGATACTTTTTCCTTTCAATTTTCCCTCAATCTTGGTGCATGTGCAAATTTAGAAATACCTTCAATGAATACAAAAAAAGGATTCTGAGCTAATCATCCCTGGTTTTGCAAACTTTAGAAGGACACTTTTGAGTTTCCCTAATTCTTAGACCCCCTCACTGGCCAACCCATCATAGCCTCAGCTATATAAGAGGGTAGAAATGCCAATGAGATATCTAGACTTTGCACAAGACTCTGCTAGGTCCATGGAATCAATCCCAGATGCCAATTTGACTACCTACCCAACCTCTCATCACCTCAACCCTTAAAAGTACAACCTGAGCCCCCCACCCCTTGTCGTTCCCATTGCTCAAACCATCCCAAGAGAAATTGGAGTCCTCAGAAACTTCGAAAAGTCGAGACAAAGGTTTCGATGTCCTTACATAATGCTTAGAAGGCCAGAATATTGGAGTCAACCTCCTTGTTGACTCATCGAAGCATGCCTGTAAGCAAACAAAGAAACAAGATGATCAGATGGAAAAATGTCCTATTTGACCCCCATAACTTTCGCTGAGGCAAGGGGTATTCTCGCCCATTCATTCCTTTCTTACTCTCCCTCTCATCTTAGACACATGAGAGTGGGTCATGACACGGTGCAAGCTGATTGGTTGGAGTGTGGCCTTGCGAGGCACTCACATTACCTAGTCAGCTGCTAAGGTTGCAGCCTATGATTGGCTAGAATATATTAACTTCCATAAATCATAGTAAATTGTAAGGTTGTCCAAATATTACAAGTAATATATGAAAATTGATCAGATAAATGTAACGAATCCAATAAAATTATATTCAAGCTCTAGTTTTATCCCAAATTTGAAAATTTCCTAAAGTTTCTAACTTTAATTTATTAAAAACATGGAAACCCTAATTTCTTGAATTTTAATGATCATATATTGTTTGAATGACTTTGATTGATAAAGTTTAATCTTTTTGGATAAAAAGGACATCTTAGACTTAATTTGGTGTTAAGGATTAATATAATATCAAAATTATAGTTTGTAAGTTAAAATAAATTAATGTAGTAATTAGGGTTTGAGAAACTAAAACCTTAATGAAAACGTAATTTGACCCCAAAGCCTAAACTTGGAACCCGAGTCAATCCTAATGTTGGTTTACGGAAAATTTGTAATACTTGGGTGTTAATTATTAATTTCATGGTAATCTATTTCTTTATTACAACTTCTATATTACGTGGACTTTTGATCATCCCTGAGTAAGGTATGTGGCTACACTTGTGACTAATCACCTTATTGGCTTCTGTGGTTTTTTGATGTTTCCCAAAAGGATTGCAAACTAAATTTTTGTTTGTTTATTTAATTATCTACAATCTATAAGTCCTCTATGAGTAACACATGATATATTAATAACTTGCTCGAATCCCTCATACCAACTCTAGAAGTTTGGAAATAGAAAGAATGAGAGAATGTCATTGAGGTGACTACGACCAAGCCCCATATTGGGAAGGTCATATTTGGTCAAGCCCCATATTGGCCTAAGTCCACTATAGAGACAAAATAATAGAAGAGGGTATGCTAGAGGTTGAGTAAATAATGGTTGAGAAGTTATCATCAAAATATAATTGCTAATTCTATAACAATAATTGCTTCTATGGTTGAATATGTTGTTACACTTAAATGCAAATATTTTGTTTTTCCTACATACCAGTATATCTTGTTATACTAACCAAGTTTTGGTTTCAAGTTATTTTAGGTTAAACTGCAAGTAATTAAGAAAGATGGCTATCCAGAGAAGAAGACACAAAAAGAAAAGATCTTAAGTTAATATGGAGGATTTAGTTAGATAGAGTTACTTTCTATTGGAAATTGTAGATTTCCATTGTATGAAACTCCTTAGTGGAGAATGAATCTTCGTAATATTATCAATCTCTTTTCCATTCAATAATATTTATGATTATTTTGGTTAATTATTAAAGTTCGATCTTATAAAAATGATAATGGTCCTTGCCTTCTCAGCCTACTGAAATAGGGGATAACAAGGGGAGGGGGTCATTACATTTGGTATCATAGCCTAGTTTACCATTTAACCTTTAAAAATTATTAAATTTTAAGAGATTTGTAGATCCAAAGGGAATTATTAAGATTTTTTTTTGAAGATGATGGTGTGTACAAGGGACCAAGACCTGGGGGATGGAAAAACATTCCTTCTTACCACTGGTCAAATTATGAGGACTCTCGGTCCCATGCATCCTTCCTAGCTAAATTCTTAAGATTTTATCTAAAATAAAATACCTCTAGGTTTTCTTCTCATCTATATTCATCCCTCTCTACCCCTTGCTTCACCCAAAAAACCCTACCAGACCTACTAACTACTCCCTCTACACCCTTATGAGTATTAAGGTTTTAAATATTATGTATTTAGGCATCATCCACCAAATAATATAATGCATGTAAGAAAAATTTCATGGAGATATCTTTTATGTTGTGTTAAAATTCCTAGAGATAAAACTGAGTTTAATGAAGTTATTTAAGTGAAACATCATGGTTCACATCAAGACCACCCCCATCCTTGATGAAACACCCAGGGACTAACCTACAGGAGGTCCCTTCCATAATAAGAGGAAGCCCTTAGAGACGCAAAGAAAGGCTATGGAGGAGATTCCTCCAACAAGCAGAAGAGGCCAAAGGAGGCCTCCATTGAGGGATATTTTGAGACTAAGTTTGTCCTGTTTGACATCTAAAACCCTGAGGAAGTACTTGACCTTAAGTGAGATTCCATTATGAAGATAAGCCCAAGGATGACCCTGACCATTCTATCAACTTTGGACCTATAGTCAGGCAAGTGGCAGTTCATACCCCTAATGCACTCTGGCTGGAGCAACAGAAGAAGTTGACTGAGGCCAGTAGTGTCTTGTCCCTCAGAGATGTTTCCAGAGATAAGAATAGTGAAACCCTACCCATCGGGCCTTGTCTTGGAACAACCATTCTCAAATTTATAAAGTTGATCATAGAGAAGTTCTGTGGTGAGGACAAGATAAAGTTGTTAATAAGGTAGATGTGTGGCTCCTAGCTATGGAAAATGGCTTCCACATGCTGGAGGTGCAATACAATAAGAAGGTTCTCTTTTCCACCCACCTTCTCAAAGAAGCTACAGAACTATGGTGGGAAAGCTACATCACAGGACATGTTTTTACTGAGGAACCTATAGCCTGGGTAGACTTTCACACCATCTTCACTGCAAGGTTCATTCCTAGATCTTTTAAGAAGGAGAAAGAAAAGCAGTTCATGCTCCTCTATCAGGTAAATATGATAGTGGTAAACTATGCTCAAAAGTTCCATTTCCTGGAACACTTCACCTACGTACTGTCTGAGGAGAGGCAAGTCGAACACTTTGTTGAATTCCTACATTCCCTACTAAAGTTGCATGTGATGGAAAGTAAATCCCCAAACTTTAATGAGGCCCTCAACTTTTCCTTGGACATGGAGAGGACTTTGATGCCTTCTTAGAACCCTCCCAAAGGATATCCCAGTCTCATTGAAGGCACATCTGTATCGGGAAATGATAAGATAAAATCCCAAGGTCATCACCATGGCAAGGGTAGGAATGGAGGAAAGGGAAAGCTGCATAATGAGAATCTCTAGAATGGGGCACCCCCAAGGTGTTGTAACTATGGGAGGACACACCCTGAGAAGTGTTGTTTTTAGAAAAATGTGTGTTTTCATTGTCAGCAAGATTGACACTTCCAAACCAACTATCATCTCCCTAACCCTCGAGGTCCCGGCCTAGTGGTAACCCAACCAGTGCTTGCACCACCCCGAGAGGTAATCCTAGCTACAGATGAGCATCGATAAGACTGAGTCTTTGCCATTGATAATGAAGAATCTTAGACCAATGCCAACAAATTCGTAGAAGGTAACCGTCCCTATAACTCTGTTTTCTATCCTTTACCATGATATTCGTAGTTTTACTGTCAAAAGAGCAATGTAGGCATGCTAGATATAATGGGCCATAATGTTAAATCTTTATTCAATTATGCTTCTACTAATACTTTCATCTCCAAAAAGCTTGTGACTATTCTTTGTTTGGACTTCAAGGACTTAAGATATGTCTCATAAGTCATACATGTTAAATATATGAACAATGAACTCCCTACCGACTTCATCCTGCTTATTTTGAATGATTTCAATGTCATTATGGGAATGGTTGGCTTTATAACCATAATACAAACATAGACTATTGCGCAAAGAAAATAAGGAATAGAGAAGACAGGTCATGCACCCTTTACCATTAGAGGTAAGAAAGATGACACTACCATCCTTTCATCCATGAAAGCTAAATGAATGGTAGCCAAGGGTTGTGTAGTAATCCTAGATACAATGACTGAACCTAAACAAAACGTGCATACCTTATTGGAAATAGAGGATGTCAGGGTCTATGTTGATGTGTTCTTGGAAGATTTTCCATCCATACCTCTGGAGAGAGAATCGGACTTTTCAATATAGCTATCTCTCGGGACAAATCCAATTTCCAGGGCACCTTATAGAATGTCTCCCACCGAATTGCTCGAGTTAAAGAAGTATGCAAGAATTACTAGAGATGGGATTCATCCGACCTAGTACATCCCCATGAGGATCACCAGCCCTCTTTATAATGAAGAATGACATATTGCTTTGCATGCACATAGACTATAAAATAATAAATAAGGATGACATTAAGAATAAGTATCCTCTACCCATATAGATGAAATATTTAACCAAATCAAAAGTGTTGAAGTTTTCTTAAAGATTGAATTGAGATTCATATACTATTATTTGTGAGTTAGAGTGAAAATATCCCAAAGACCACTTTCAAAGCCCACAATGTCCACTATGAGTTTTTTCTTATGCCTTTTCAATCGTCCAATGCTCCAAGTGTGTTCATGAACCTCATGAATAATGTGTTCCAACCATTCCTTGATACCTTTTTCATAGTGTTCATAGATGACATCTTGGATTACGCTGATGACCTAGACCAACATATTGAACACATATTTAAGGTCCTCAATTGCCTGGGAAAACATATTTTCAAGGTAATTCTCAAAGTGTCATTTTTGGATAGGCCAAGTGATGTTCCTATGGTACATTATATCTAGAGGAACCATTTTGGTGGACCCTGTCAAAGTGGAGGCTGTTTGAGAATGGCCAACATCGAAGAACGCATTTGAGATTTACATCTTCCATGGATTGGCCTAGTATTACTAGTGATTCATTAAGGAATTCTTAAAAACTACTTTTCCCTTGACCAAGGTGATTCGACCCTATTTTAGGGCTTCATCTTGTGGAATTTTGCATTTCAATCACATCTATACCTATTAGATTACATGTTATTTCCCTTAATATGCATATTTGTGCAAAATGCACTTATGGACATTATTTGCATGTTTTTCAGGTACTTGGACCACACTTGGATGGACGAGAGAGATGGAGGGGCCCAAAGAAGGCCCCAGAGCTCCCCCAACCTACCCCTAGTGGCCAAGAGTCAAGCTTAAGAAAAGAAGTCCATGGATAACAAAGTTTGAAGTTGTTTCATTACTTGAAGACCCCAGCACGGTCGTGGTACCATGGAACGGTCGTGCTGTCAATTAAGCAAATATTACAGGTTGAATGTTAAAACTTTGAAGTTCAACAAATCAGCCACCACGAATGTGCTACCCAGCACGACCGTTCCATGAAGACCCCACCACGGCCATGCTTCCCAGCACGACCATGCTAGATAAAGATGGAACGAGTGTGTTTCTCAGAACGGCCTCATCACAACCCCTCCACCACGGCAGTGCTACCCAGCACGGCGGTTCTACCTAGTCCCCAACACGGCCATGTTGCCCAGCACAGTTGTGCTACCAGCCTTCATTTTCACCCATCAACATGTTGATTTAACACTTAACCAACACGGTCGTTCTCCTCCACCACGACCGTGCTCACTTCTACCCACTACGGCCGTTCTTCCCAGCACGACCGTGCTCCCACCTCAAAACCTAACTTTTTTACACTGATTTTCCAATCTTACCCCTACTTAACCTAGTGCCCCCCACACCTATATATACCTAGGTGGCGGCTGGGGCACGAAGCTAGCGACCTTCCACCACCTCCTAGCTCCCCAAATCACCATCCACTACATTCCACTCCATATCCACCTCAAATCCACTCCATTTCACCATTTCCACCACATAACCCCCCATATCTAAGCCTTCCATCCACTTCCTTTCATCATTCCACATCATTTCATCCTTGGAGGAGGGAGGAGGATGTCTTGCAGCTGTTGGAGAGGAAGATTGCTTCATCTACACCGAGCTCTATGGCTTCTTCTACCTCTTTCTTCTCTCTTTTTGTATTTTCCTTTTCTATGAGTAGCTAGGCCCCTGTGGGTGGGCTATTTCGGGGAAATTATGTTACTTTGATACCATGTTGGGGGAAAATGACATGTAAACATTGTAATTCCATTTTTTAATTATTATATTCTATTTGTATCTCATTATCCATGGATTTCTTGTTGATTTGTGTGTGAAATCACCTAGGAATTTAGGGAAATTGCTTATATGTGTGAATTTTGGGATTTGCCCCTAGGTCCAATTCTTGGATCCCTAGGTTGCCTCCCATCTTCCTACATCCTAATCAATCTCCCTAAACCTAAATGAGTGATCAAAGTAGCTCGATTGGATAATTCTAGTGCAATTAGTAAGGAGCCTTCTCAAGGCTAGAATGTGGGGGAATTGGGGTCCAAACCCTAATTTCACCTCCCCATTACTACCCTCGGCCCCTAATTTCCCTATGAATGTCTAATCTAGAAACCTAGACTTGATTAGGCTCTAATTGAATTGAACCTAATCCCTAACCCAATTGATCCTCGTAAGGGTAGTAGGGGGTGTTAGGGACTAGTTCCCCTATACACAACCTAGCATATCCATGGACAGTTAGTAGCTTAGGTTAATTCATTAGACTCTAACTTGTTGTTTGGCTTGGATAATCTAAATGGAATCATAATAATCATATGTCACCCCCCCAACTTAAGTGATAAGTTCATACCCCTATACAACCCACACATCTCTTTACTGCTTAAAACACTAGTTTTGTGTTTGCTTAGCTTAGTTAGCTCTTTACCTGCTTAGTTAGCTTCTTGCTTTTCTCTTGTCTTGTTCATGCCTAGTGTAGCTCTTTAATTTCTCTTTTGCTTCTCTCTTGCTTGCCTTAGTGTAATTTGCCTTTTCATACCTAGCTTAGCCTTTCCTTGCTTGTTTAGCCCTGCTCTAGCTTAGGGATAACTTAGATTTCATTCTTGTCTTTAAATTCCTCGCTTGTTCATAGTAGTTTGACAATCAAAACAACCTTCAAACCCTTAACCCTAGTCTCTGTAGTAGGAACCTAGCTCTAGTGCCCCCTCTTTTCCCTGTGGATCGACCCTTTACTTGCCACCTTCCTATACAACGACACGACCCCATGCGCTTGCGTGTGTAGTGTTTTAGTAGACATAGGTAGATAGTTTAGGTTTATAATTTTCGAAAGAAAATTCCCATCACATGTATTCCGAACTCGTGGGGCGCATCTAGTCGGGTCAAATCGGGTAGCGTGTTGCACCTCTAGCAGAATCACACCAATCTTTCTGGCGTCGTTGTCGGGGATTAGAGGCGCTCGACCTAGCTAGTTAGTTTTGCTTTGACTTTTCCTACTGCCCTCATCATTGCTATTCTTTATACATTTTTCTTTGCATTCTTTGTGTATATTGGTTTGCTAACTTGTTCTCTTTTGTTTGGTTGTGCTTTGTGCATGTGGAAAGCCATTTGGGAGGAAACAAGATGGAAGACAAAAGTGCACCTCACAAGCCGCTTCAAGACTACTTCATGCCTAGCAACTACAAATCGCCAATTGCTAGCAGGGTTGATCAAATGCCAGGGGAGCAATTTTGTATTCCTCCAGGTCTTCTTGGGCTCTTTCCCATCTTCTACGGCTCAGAGAGTGAGAACCCCTACAAGCACTTAGACTCATTTCTTGAAGTATGCTCCACCTTCAGGACGCCGACGGCTAGTGATGATACAATTCGGTTGACCTTGTTCTCTTTCTCCCTCAAAGATAGAGCTAAAGACTGGTATGACTCAAGAAGGGACATTATGAGTTAGGAAACAATGAGGAATGCCTTCTTGAGACAGTTCTACTCTATAGCAAGGTTGACACAAATGTGGCATGTCGTGACAAGTTTTAGTCAAATGGGAAATGAGCAGTTTCATAATGCATGAGAGAGATTCAAAAAGCTATTGAGAGAGTGTCCTCACCATGAGATCCCTTTGTAGCATCTAGTTCAAGCATTCTACTCTGGTTTGTCTCTAAAGGACAAAGACATAGTGGGCTCTTCTTGTGGAGGAGTTTTCATGGCTAGGCCACTAGAGGAGATATGGCCTTTGTTTGAGCAGTTGGTTGAAGGATCAAGAATTCGAGATTCTAGCATGATGAATGAAAGGGGGTATGCCTTTAGTGTGACACCTCCTACTCATGATGACTCAAGCCAGCAAGTGATGAAGATTCTTGGAGACATGGTGAACTTCATGAAGAACCAGGTGACAAATGGTCCTTGCCATCCGGTCAACTACATCGATACTTTTGACGGAGAAGTGAAGACACCTTACTCCTATAGCCGCTCGGAACCACAAAGTCCAAGCTACATGTCAAGGTTTGAGGAAGAGTTTCTCTCTATATTGAATATCTTTGATGATGTCCAAAAAGATGTTGCAAGGCTTAAAGAAAAGATAGAGAATCTCTCTTCTACACTTGCTCTTCAAGAAGAAAAGTTAGCTTCAAGATCCATCATGAGCCACCATGAAGCAAGTGGACCCATGCCCTCTTCACAAGTTTTCTACAATCCTCCCCCCATGAAAGTGCATCACATTCACTCCTTCCAAGGCTATCCCCAACCTTACACTCCTCCACCACCTTCACCACCTCAATTTTCCCAAAACTTCACTTTCCAACCCCAATTCTCTCCTCACCCTCAATTCTCTTCTCCACCTCAATTTCAACATCAAGTGTCACCCCCACCTCCTCCACAACCACAACATGCTCCCTCTCCCCATCATGAGAAAGGTAGTGTTGTGATAGTTATAAGGAGTGGGAAAACTCTTGAGCAGCCCACAAGTCAAAGAAAGGTTGATAAAGCAAAGCAAAGGCAGCCAAGTGGTGATACTGATATTGATATTACTGAAGATGATGTTGTGATACCGCATGTTGAATTTGGGATTCCATGTGATCCACCACATATCCCTTTTGCAGGTCCTACCATCCCTAGCATTCTGCCTCATGTTCATGTAAGTGCGGCAAAAACTAGTGATCCTCCCTTTGTAGAAGCACTAGATGAGCCACCGGGATTGAAAAGGAGGCAAAAGCACAATGTTGATATTCTTGAGGTGTTTTGCCAAGTGAAGGTGAACATTCCACTAATGGATGCTATCAAGCAAATCCCATCATATACCAAGTTCCTCAAGAACCTATGCACTATGAAAAAAAGGTCAATAGGGAGGATTACAAAGAAGATGAGATTGACTGAACAAGTGAGATCCATCATACAACATTCCCTTCCTGTGAAGATAAAGGACCCAAGAGCCCCACTCATACCTAGTTACATAGGGGGACATCGCATAGACATGTCCTTACTTGATTTGGGATCTAGTGTGAATTTGATGCCATATCATGTCTATGTTGAGTTGGGCTTAGGCAAGTTGAAGACAACACATTGCACTCTCCAGTTGGCGGATAGATCCATAAAAGTGCCTAGAGATAGAGTGGATGATGTCTTGGTGATCATAGTCAAAGAAAAAGGTGTGGTGTTCCCGACGGATTTCATTGTACTTGATATGGAGCCAGAGGATAGGAATATTCCCATCATCTTGGGGAGGTCGTTCTTATCTACAACTGATGCCAACATTCATGTACGTAGTGGCACTATGACAGACGCATTTATGGACATGAAGATCAACATCAACATGTACAAGACCCCAACCCGGTGAGTCCGAGATAGGGATATTGGACATGATCACTTCACAAGTCCAAATGGGCATTTGAGAGGACACCAAGGTGAAGAAATTGTCGACGATTATTGTGATGAAAGGGATGAGGAAAATAGATTGAGTGCAAATGAAGGATGCATGTTTTGCAAGAATGGGCACATGAGGATTCCAAATGGGTGAATTTTGAAGAATCACCAAGAAGTCTAGCTGAAGGCAAGAAACTCAGTGCTTGTGGGAGGCAACCCACCTAGGTTTGGGAATTCTTGACCCAATCTACATTTTTGATACTTTTTCTTTGTTTTTACTTTTTTCCAAGAAAAAACACACACATACTTGTATTTGATAGTTTTTGTGTAGTTTTGAGATGTGCATGTGAGAATAGAGTGAAATGAAGAAGGAATAGATGAAATTTTGACAAAGAATCAATAGAATCTCAACTTGAGATCAAAGTTTTGATGTTGAACAAGATTTGAGTGTTATACTACTTTTACAGTGCACACCACGGTCGTGGTGACATGGAACGACCATGGTGGTGCACTCACATTCAATAAAGAAATTGTCAGCAATTTAGAAAATCACCCAAGTATAGAACCAGGGCAGAACAGTCGTGCAAGGTAGCATGGTCGTGGTACACATGGCAGGTGGTGTGCGACCATGAGCTTCCCCAATCTCCACCTCTAACCCCCAAAAACACCCCCGTTAGGCCTCTAATCAATACCAAATCGATCCCCAGCCATCCCTCTACCATTTCCACCGCCTATTCTTCCCCAATCGCTCTGCCATCTCCACATCCATCTCCACATCCGCCCAACAACCACCTCCACCAAAACTCCACGAAAACCCTTCACTTTTTGCACAAATGAAAAGAAAGTAAACTACATTGCATGCATGTATGCAATGCAGTAAACTCCTAAGCTAGATAGAAAAACAAGCAAAAATGTGAAAAACAACAAACAAAGAGTAAATAGAAGGTGAGATACAAAAATGAGTGAAAGTAGAACGAGGGCATACCACCCTACCACCCCAAACTTTTGAATAATTTTGTCCTCAGCATGACACTAAAGTCTAGGATGATAGGGTAGACAATCATTGTGGTGGTGGTGGAGGTGCTCCTCCCTGTATGTAATAGTTGCCCCAGCAGTCTGACTGTGGAGGCAGATAACTATCCTGAAAAGCTAATAAAGAACTCCTCCAGTCTTCACCCCCACTGTGGGTTCCTCTGGGCCTGGGCATTGTGAAACTAATAAAGGTGGTTGACCTGGTAATGCATATGTTGATGGTCCAACCACATAGCGTCATGTGTCCTTTGGAATCCCTCCTGGGCCCATAGAATTCTGTCTTGCATCACCTGAATGCCCTCCAGCTGTGCATGAATGGTACCGATATCATATGCATTCACTGACAGTTGTTGTGGCTTTGATAGTCCCATCCTTTCTTTTGTTTGCTTCACTCGTCTATCCACTCTATGCTCTGCCGTCTGCCTCTGCTCAGCCGCCTGTGCAGGCTCTCCTAGACCCCCAGCAAATAGCACTTCATGTAACAGCGCCAGAAAGCTTGGTGTGTTTGTGGATGAAAATATGTGAAATCTAGAGATTAAGGTAGTGGAAATGGTAGGGGAATGATTGGGAATGATTTGGGAGTAATTTGGTGAGGATTCGAGGGTTGGAATGGGCAGGACGAGTGTTGCACGATCACTAGGGCGTGGAGAACGACCGTTCTGTTCTTCAAAAAATGAGCAAGTGAATAGAAATTTTGCAAATTCTGACATAAAGTTGCTGGAATCGGGCTGCGGCACGGTCGTGGTGGCTTCGGTACCACACACTTGTATCATGTCATAGAAAGCTTGGTGTGATTTCACTAGAGGTGCAACCCACTAGCCGATTTGACCCAACTAGATGCACCCCACGAGGTCGTAACACACGTGATGGGAATTTTCTTTCGAAATTTATAAACCTAAACTAGCTACCTACGTCTACTAAAACACTACACCCGCAAGCACACGGGGTCGTGTCATAGTATAGGAAGGTGGCAAGTAAAGGGTCGATCCACAGGGAAAAGAGGGGGCACTAGAGCTAGGTTAGTTTAGCTAGGTTCCTACTTTGGAGACTAGGGTTAAGGGTTTGAAGGCTATTTTGATTGTCAAACTACTATGAACAAGCAAGGAATTTAAAGACATGAATGAAATCTAAGTTATCCCTAAGCTAGAGCAGGGCTAAACAAGAAAGGAAAGGCTAAGCTAGGTATGAAAAGGCAAATTATACTAAGGCAAGAAAGAGAGAATTCATAAAGCAATTAAAGAGCTACACTAGGCATGAACAAGACAAGAGAAAAGCAAGAAGCTAACTAAGCAGGTAAAGAGCTAACTAAGCGAAGTAAGCACAAAACTAGGGTTTTAAGCAGTAAAGCGATGTGTGGGATGTTTAGGGGTATGAACTTATCACTTAATTTGGGGGGTGGCATATGAATATTATGATTCCATTTAGATTATCCAAACCAAACAACAAGTTAGAGACTAATGAATTAACCTAAGCTAATAACAGGCCATGGATATGCTAGGTTATGTATAGGGGAACTAGTCCCTAACACCCCGTACTACCCTTACGAGGCTCAATTGAGTTAGGGATTAGGTTCAATTAAATTAGAGATTAATCAAGTCTAAGTTTCTATATTAGACATTCATAGGGAAATTTGGGGCCGAGGGTAGTAATGGGGAGGTGAAATTAGGGTTTTGAACCCCAATTCCCCCACATTCTAGCCTTGAGAAGGCTCCATACTAATTGCACTATAATTATCCAATCTAGCTACTTAGATCACTCACTTAGGTTTAGGGAGATTGATTAGGATGTAGGAAGATGGGAGGCAACCTAGGGATCCAAGAATTGGACCTAGGGGCAAATTCCAAAATTCACACATATAAGCAATTTGTCTTAATTCCTAGGTGATTTCACACACAAATCAACAAACAATCCATGGAGAATGAAATGAAAATAGAATATTATCATTAACAAATGGAATTAAAATGTTTACATGTCATTTTCCCCCAAAATGGTATCAAAGTAACATAATTTCCCCCAAACAACCCACCCACAGGGGCCTAGCTACTCATAGAAATGGAAAATACAAAAAGAGAGAAGAAAGAGGTAGAAGAAGCCATGGAGCTCGGTGTAGATGAAGCAATCTTCCTCTCAAGCAGCTGTAGAACGTCCTCCTCCCTCCTCCAAGGATGAAATAATGTGGAATGATGAATGGAAGTGGATGGAAGGCTTAAATATGGGGGGTTATGTGGTGGAAATGGTGAAATGGAGTGGATTTGAGGTGGATATGGAGTGGAATGTAGTAGATGGCAATTTGGTGAGCTAGGAGGTGGTGGAAGGTATCTAGCTTCATGCCCCAGCCACTACCTAGGTATATATAGGTGTGCGGGGGCACTAGGTTAAGTAGGGGTAAGATTGGAAAATAAGTGTGAAAAAGTTAGGTTTTGAGGTGGTAGCACGGCCGTGCGGGGCAGCACGGCCATGGTGGGTAGAAGTGACCACGACCATGGTGGAGGAGAACAGTCGTGTTGGTTAAGTGTTAAATCAACAGGTTGATGGGTGAAAATGAAGGCTGGTAGAACGGCCGTGCTGGGCGGCACGACCATGCAGGGGACTAGGTAGAACTCTTGTGTTGGGTAGTACGGCCGTGGTGGAGGGGTTGTGATGAGGCCGTTCTGAGAAGCACGCTTGTTCCATCTTCATCTAGCCTAGCACGGATGTGGTGGGGTCTTCATGGAACGGTCATGCTGGGTAGCATGGCCATGGTGGCTGATTTGCTGAACTTCAAAGTTTTAACATTCAACCTGTAATCTTTGCTTAATTGACAGTACGGCCATTCCATGGTACCACGACTGTGCTGGGGTCTTCAAGTAATGAAATGGCTTCAAACTTTGTTATCCATTAACTTCTTTGCTTAAGCTTGACTCTTGGCCACTAGGGGTAGGTTGGGGGAGCTCTAGGGCCTTCTTTGGGCCCCTCCATCTCTCTCGTCCATCCAAGTGTGGTCCAAGCATCGGAAAAACATGCAAATAATGTCCATAAGTGCATTTTACACAAATATGCATATTAAGGGAAATAACATGTAATCTAATAGGTATAGATGTGATTGAAATGCAAAATGCCACAAGACGAATCCCTAAAATAGGGTCGAATCACCACCCCAAACTTGAAACATACTTGTCCTCAAGCATGCTCGAACTCAATCTCTCTACAAACTTTTCGCAGTCAAGACATGACAAGTGCAATGTAAAAGGTGATTATTGCTAAATTGTATCAAAGATGATTAAGTACATGCATTTCACCTCTCTCCTCTCCTACTTTAACACTCCAATCATGAAAAGTGCACAAAGCCCATGAACTTCAAATATAGTGCGAATACATAAGTTATCCATATTTCTTCCATAAAGATCTGGGTAAACCGTTTCATGATGGTGTTAATCAAGGATGACTAGGAGTGTTGTTTCACATTCATGCATTCAATCTTATATTTCAAATCACACCAAATGACCCATGTGTGTGCGGAAAGGGGAAAAATTAGCTAAGTTTGATGCTTCTTAGCTCAATGGGTATGAAAATGGAACAAAGGGTTGTGATAAGATTTTTGGAGTGTTTTTACACACTCATCTTTTCTTTATTTTAATGCTCTTAAACAGGAGCATCCTTTTTTTTTTCTTTTCTTTTTCTTTGTCCTTGGCATAGATAGGGCATATGGTGGATAGAGTGAAGTGGAGAGATGGAGATGTGGCCACCCCAAACTTTTGGAGGTGGCCAAGGTTGATTATGTGCACTAAGGCATCTTTTTATGAGGCAGAGGGGTATGAAGATGGTGGAAGAAGAATCGAATCAAAGAGGGGTCATTGGTATGATTCTCCACATAAGACATCTTGCATGAAAATTAATCCAATACTTCATCCTAGATATCACACCAAATGAATGAACAAGATGAAATTGATATATCAATTAAGTGATTCTACAAACACTAAGCGTTCAAAGCTTGCTCAACTCACAATTCAACCAAATCAATCACAATCATGAGAGAGGTGATGCACATGTAAAAATTCAAACATTGATACTACTTAGCAATAAAGCATGACATTTCACTTGCACTAGTCAAAGGTTGTCATTTTTACTCAAAACAATTGAGATTGGGTCAAAACACACTTTTTAGACAAGAAATTCCAAATTTGGGCAAAATTGGCCAAAATGGTGCCAAGTTGCCTCCAATCACATCTAAACCTATATTATTGAACTTAAAATAGAAAACAAGAAAATCCTAACTAAAACATGCAAAAATTACCAAAAATCTACAGGATATGCAATGCATGGAAAAAAGAGCAAATTTTTTGAAAATTACGCACAAATGACAAGAAAATAAACTACATGGCATGTAGGTATGCAAAGTAGTAAACTTCTAAGCTAGATATCAAAATAAGAAAAAATGTGAAAAACAACAAACAAAGAGTAAATAGTAGGTGAGATACAAAAATGAGTGAAAGTAGAATGAGGGCATACCGCCCTACCACCTCAAACTTTTGAATGATGTTGTCCTCAGCATGACACTAAAGTCTAGGATGATAGGGTAGACGATCACTGTGGTGGTGGTGGAGGTGCACCTCCCTATCTGTAATAGTCATCCCAGTAGTATGATTGTGGAGGAGGATAGCTGTCATGAAAAGCTGATAAAGAACTCCACCAATCTTCACCCTACTTTGGGTTCCTATGGGCCTGGGTGTTGTGAAACTGATAAAGGTGGTTGACCTGGTAATGCATATGTTGATGGTCCAACCACATGGAGTCTTGTGTCCTTTGGAATCCCTCCTAGGCCCGTAGAATTCTGTCTTGCACAGCCTGAATGCCCGCCATCTGTGCATGAATGGTACCCATATCATATGCATTCACTGAAGGTTGATGTGGCTCTGACGCTCCCATCCTTTCTTCTCTTTGCCTCACCCATCTTGCCGCTCTTTCCTCCGCCGTCTGCCTCTGCTCATCCACCTGTGAAGACTCTCCTAGACCCCTAGCAAATATCACTTTAGGTAACGGTGCCAGAAAGCTTGGTGCGTTTGTAGATGAAAATTTGTGAAATGTGGAGATTAAGGTAGTGGAAATGGTAGGGGAATGATTGGGAATGATTTGGGAGTGATTTGGTGAGGATTCGAGGGTTGGAATGGGCGGGCAGAGTGCTACACGGTCACTAGGGAACGGAGCACGTCCATTCTGTTCTTCAGAAAATGAGCAAGTGAATAGAAATTTTGCAAATTCTGACTTAAAGTTGCTAGAATCGGGTTGCGGCACGGATGTGCTTCACGGCACGGCCGTGGTGGCTTCGTTTACCACGGCCGTGATGCCTTGCATGTACATTCTGCCTTGGTTCTATACTTGGGTGATTTTCTAAATTTCTGACGATTTCTTTCTTGAATGTGAGTGCACCACCACGGCCGTTCCATGTCACCATGGTTGTGGTGTGCACTGTAACAACAATATAACACTCAAATCTTATTCAACATCAAAACTTTGATCTCAAGTTGATATTATATTGATTCTTTGTCAAAATTTCATCTATTCCTTCTTCATTTCACTCTGTTTTCACCTACACATCTCAAAAGTACACTAAAACTATCAAATACAAGTGTGTGTTTGTGTTTTCTTGGAAAAAAGTAAAAACAAAGCAAAAGTATAAAAAATGTAGATTGGGTCAAAAATTCCCAAACCTAGGTGGGTTGCCTCCCAAAAGCACTGAGTTTCTTGCCTTCAACTAGGCTTCTTGGTGATTCTTCAAAATTCACCCATTTGTAATCTTCATGTTCCCATTCTTGCAAAACATGCATCCTTCATTTGCACTCAATCTATTTTCCTCATCCCTTTCATCACAATAATCTTCACCAATTTCTTCACCTTGGTGTCCTCTCAAATGCCGATTTGGACTTGTGAAGTGATCATGTCCAATATCCCTGTCTTGGACTCGCCGAAATGGGGTCTTGTACATGTTGATGTTGATCTTCATGTCCATAAATGAGATTTTCATAGTGCCACTATGTACATGAATGTCGAAATCATCTGTAGATAAGAACGGCCTCCCCAAGATGATGGGAATCTTCCTATCCTCTGGCTCCATATCAAGTACAATGAAATCCGCCGGGAACACCATGCCTTTTTCTTTATCTATCATCACCAAGACATCATCCACTCTACCTCTAGGCACCTTTATGGATCTACCCACCAACTGGAGAGTGCAATGTGCCAGCTTCAACTTGCCTAAGCCCAGCTCAACATAGACATGATATGGCATCAAATTCACACTAGATCCCAAATCAAGTAAGGAATTGTCTATGCGATGTCCCCCTATGTAACTAGGTATGAGTGGGGCTCATGGGTCCTTTCTCTTCACGGGAAGGGAATGTTGTATGATGGAGCTCACTTGTTCAGTCAATCTCACCTTCTTTGGAATCCTCCCCATTGACCTTCTTTTCACAGTGCATAGGTTCTTGAGGAACTTGGCATATGATGGGATTTTCTTGATAGCATCCAATAATGGAATGTTCACCTTCACTTGGCGAAACACCTCAAGAATATCAACATTGTGCTTTTGCATCCTTTTCAATCTCAGTGGCTCATCTAGTACTTCTACAAATGGAGGATCACTAGTTTTTGCCGCACTTACATGAACATGAGGCGGAACGCTAGGGATGGTAGGACCTGCAAAATGGATATGTGGTGGATCACATGGAATCCCAAACTCAACATGCGGTATCACAACATCAACTTCAGCAATATCAATCACAGTATCACCACTTGGCTGCCATTGCTTTGCTTTATCAACCTTTCTTTGACTTGCGGGTTGCTCAAGAGTTTTCCCACTCCTTAGAACTATCACATCACTACCTTACTCATGATGGGGAGAGGGAGCATGTTGTGGCTGTGGAGGAGGTGGGGGTGACACTTGGGGTTGAAATTGAGGTGGAGAAGAGAATTGGGGGGAGGAGAGATTTGGGGTTGGAAAGTGAAGTTTTGGGAAAATTGAGGTGGTGAAGGTGGTGGAGGAGTGTAAGGTTGGGGATAGCCTTGGAAGGAGTGAATAGGATGCACTTGCATGGGGGGCGGATTGTAGAAAACTTGTGAAGAGGGCATGGGTCCACTTTCTTCATGGTGGCTCACAATGGATCTTGAAGCTAACTTTTCTTCTTGAAGAGCAAGTGTAGAAGAGAGTTGCTCTATCTTTTTTTTAAGCCTTGCAACATCTTTTTGGACATCATCAATGATATTCAATCTTGAGAGAACCTCTTCCTCAAACCTTGAGTTGTAGCTTGGACTTTGTGGATCTGAGCGACTATAGGAGTAAGGTGTCTTCACTTCTCCCTCAAAAGAACTAATGTAGTTGACCGGATGGCAAGGACCATTTGTCACCTGGTTCTTCATGAAGTTCACCATGTCACCAAGAATCTTCATCACTTGCGGGCTTGAGTCATCATGAGTAGGACGTGTCACACCAAAGGCATACCCCCTTTCATTCATCATGCTAGAAGCTCGAATTCTTGATCCTTCAGCCAACTGCTCAAATAAAGGCCAGATCTCCTCAAGTGGCCTAGCCATGAAAACTCCTCCACAAGAAGAGTCAATTATGTCTTGGTCCTTTAGAGACAAACCAGAGTAGAATGATTGAACTAGCTGCCAAAAAGGGATCTCATGGTGAGGACACTCTCTCAACAACTTTTTGAATCTCTCCCATGCATTATGAAACTGCTCATTTCCCATTTGACTAAAACTTGTCACGGCACGCCGCATTTGTGTCAACCTTGCTATAGAGTAGAATTGTCTCAAGAAGGCATTCTTCATTGTTTCCCAACTCATAATGTCCCTTCTTGAGGCATACCAGTCTTTAGCTCTATCTTTGAGGGAGAAAGAGAACAAGGTCAACCAGATTGTATCATCACTATTCGTCAGCGTCCTAAAGGTGGAGCATACTTCAAGAAAGGAGTCCAAGTGCCTATAGGGGTTCTCACTCTCCAAGACGTAGAAGATGGGCAAGAGCCCAAGAAGATATAGAGGAATAGAGAATTGCTCCCCTGGAATTTGATCAACCCTGTTAGCAATTGGTGATTTGTAGTTTCCAGACATGAAGTAGTCTTGAAGTGGCTTGTGAGGTGCACTTTGGCCTTCCATCTTGTTTCCTCCTGAATGGCTTGTCACATGCACAAAGAGAAACCAAAAAAAAGCGAACAAGTTAGCAAACCAATATACACAAAGAATGCAAAGAAAAATGAATGAAGAATAGCAATATGAGGGAAGTAGGAAAAGTCAAAGAAAAACTAACTAGCTAGGCTGAGCGCCTCTAATCCCCAGCAATGGTGCCAGAAAGCTTGGTGTGATTCAGCTAGAGGTG
Source organism: Alisma plantago-aquatica (assembly GCA_963693085.1). Lineage (NCBI taxonomy): Eukaryota > Viridiplantae > Streptophyta > Magnoliopsida > Alismatales > Alismataceae > Alisma > Alisma plantago-aquatica. The sequence continues at coordinate 1,486,092,325 of OY856410.1, read as the reverse complement.
CAACACACTAGCCGATTTGAACCGACTAGATGCGCCCCACGAGGTCGGAACACACGTGATGGGAATTTTCTTTCAAAATTTATAAACCTAAATTAGCTACCTACGTCTAATAAAACACTACACCCGCAAGCACACAAGGTCGTGTCATAGTATAGGAAGGTGGCAAGTAAAGGGTCAATCCACATGGAAAAGAGGGGGCACGAGAGATAAGTTAGTTTAGCTGGGTTTCTACTGTGGAGACTAGGGTTAAGGGTTTGAAGGTTGTTTTGATTGTCAAACTACTATGATCAAGTAAGGAATTTAAAGACAAGAATGAAATCTAAGTTATCCCTAAGCTAGAGCAGGGCTAAACAAGCAAGGAAAGGCTATGCTAGGTATGAAAAGGCAAATTACACTAAGACAATCAAGAGAGAAGCAAAAGACCAATTAAAGAGCTACACTAGGCTTGAGCAAGACAAGAGAAAAGCAAGAAGCTAACTAAGCAGGTAAAGAGCTAACTAAGCTATGCATGCCTTACACAAGTTTTTATTCCTCTATAATGTTATAATTATAGGCATTGGGTTTTGTTCCCCTGCTAGGCATTCCCTACCATGTTTTATATGTTTGTCGTTGAGGTTTTATTTCTCTGCCATGGCTAGTAGTTTGTGGTTCTGTAGCCCTACTTTAGTTCATTCTATTCTTGTTTAATCTACACACACTTTTTGTATGTTGTTATTCATGACTAACAAGGAAAGAAATTCTTTGTTATCTGGTAATGTTTCTCTGTAAGTTTAATGCATAGTTATATTGCATATATTTTGATGATTCATTCTCTTGAAATTAGTCCTCTTAAACTTACCTAACCTTATATGACCTCTCTTTAAGGGAACATCTTATTACATGTGCATACTTAGTTTTGCTGATACATATCCTTTATCTGTTATCTTATGGGTGACGCTCCCCTTCCACGCAGGTATTGGTACTTTAGAGGACAAGGACTTAGGAAGATCATGCTCATGTTTATGAATATATGGATAGCTTGGAATGGATGGGTTGCCCTTTGCAACTGGCCTTATTTGTAATCAGTTGAAGTTTTTCTAGTGTGTAGTACCACCTTGTACGGTGAGGAACAATTGTATTACGATACACTTTGTAATTTTGTCGTGGTCATTTTTTCATTGCTTTATCTTTACATGGCTTATAATATCATACCATTTGAGTGGATCCCTTCTCATATCCCACTCTTTACACTCATAAACTGATGGTCGATGTAGATTGATAGTTTAGTGGAGAGTATCCTCCAAAGGATTTGCTATGCACCACTACGACGGTTGGATTGGCATGCAACAACTAAAGGTTGGACTGGTGAGTATCTACATTGACTGATTAACATCAATTGAAGGAAGAACAACCCAATGGCTCTTAGCAATTGATGGCTGCATTGACAATCACCAACTAAAGGTGACAGTTGAAGGTTGTCCATACTAGAGGATTGTGCCAACTGAAGGCCAAGCGACTAAAGGTTGCACATACCATTGGTATATCTAATTGAAGGTTTTTCTATGCCGCCACCCAGCTCATGGAATCACATAGAGTTCCAATCTCTATTAATATGTGATTGAAACCAATGGAACGAGATTCATTAGTCTTGTACTACCATCCTCCACCCTTTGGAATCCTGTGAGAGGCAATAGATTGGTGATCACAAATCGACCTTGGATGATTTCAAAGGAAGTGAGGGATTAGTGATAGAAATCAATGGTTCTTACATAGATCCAACTAGATAAGTAGGTATCCACCTCAGATCTTCTTATTCTGTTCATTTCTTCAATGTGTGAAGGTGTTTGATCCATAAATCAATAGTTTTTTTAACCCTCAGTATTTGTCTTCTACCTCCAAAGGTGTCATTTTTGGCATGTGAACCAGTGATAGCTTGACTAGAGCTGATTTTGAGTTTTTTGAAGCTTGAACCTAAGCTCTAAATTCAGAACTCCAAGTTTAGCTTGTGCAAATCTGAGATCAATATATTTAAAACACTTACAAGTGAGTGAAACATCACCTTCTAACCTTGAAACGATAATAAATATTTACCAAATCTTGTTTACTGACTAATTTATTGGAAATGATATGTTTGAAAAGTTGTTATCTGTGGAGTAAATAAATCTCTTAAGGATGCTACATGATATGATGTTCTTACATTCAGATGTCGAGTGAATCACAATGTATAATGGTAATTAGAATGGTGGATTGGAAGGCACCAAAAATCTTGAGTTTTCCTAATTCCATATCTAAAAGATTGAATTGTGAATTAGAGAGGATTCTGAAAATTACTTTTAGCCAAATGATTTTGGTGATAAATGCCTAATTCTCTTTTTTCAGAGATAGGATAATGTTAGTAATGATATAAGATGTTATTTGGACAAATTAAGTATCATTAGACGATAGATATGATGAACATTGTAGAATCCTTCATAGGAGGCCTACACTATGGGAAGGAAACATGCTTCTCGACTAAAGGATAAGTTCAGATCAAGATAGATGGATTGTACTATATGTGGGTGTGAATGTCTTGGACAATGAGGGAAGGCTCCTTTTAATAGTCTGGTACCCAACAACAACCACAAATGTCGATGGTACCTTTGATATTGGTCGGTTGGTTGACCCTAGTGGAACTAGTGATGCAAAGTAAGCTTGTGCTTGGACTCTCCACCTAAGTACCCAGGTTTATAGGAGAAGGCCAGATATTTAAACGATCTTATTATCCATTGAGGCCAGACGTGGGTAGACATGTTGCAGACATGGTAGCTAGAAATTTTATACTTAAGAGTCCCAAGCAATATAAGTCTTGTACAGTGAGATTGTAGCCTGATGTAATGCTTTCACATGTTGTCGTACACCTCATGTGGGTTCAAGGCATATAATGAATTGACTAAAGAGCCAAATGGATGATTGGTGATTTACTTTGATCAGTTGTTATCAATACTCATGTGATGTTTGATTGATGCTACAATTTTTTTCTAGTAACTTGTATAACCTATTTGTATCCTAAATAGTAAATTTCTCTTAAAGGATTTATCATGGTTATCTATTAATTTTCTATGCATTGATCATGTAGCTCATCAATCTATTAAAACAATTTTCAAAGGAGCCGTTCCTCCAGAAGAGGCAAAAGCCAGCTTTTATTAGGACTAGAGCAAAGGTTGTTATGAAGAAGTAGTTAGATTAGTTAGTTGGTCTCTTATCCTTCCTCTAGATCCTAGAAAAGAAAGAGTGAGAAAAGAGAGCAGTTTGTAAATATCTTGCTAATGTATATTAAGTGAAAAGTCTATGTTTTATGTAAAAATCAAACTTTGTTGTAGCCTCTCATGTATTACATGTATAAGATGTTATATTTCTAGTTAACATGATGTTTCATTAGTTTTATAAACTTAAAGAAAAGAAACAAATTAAGCCTGATTTCCTATAAGTGATTGAAAGTGGATAGTTAATTTAAATCCCTTCTTGACGGTCCTAAACCCTGGTTAGCAATTTTGGGTTGCATCAATTGTGATCGCATGATCACATTTATTGATTGCTCAATCACAATCCCCTGACCAGCCAAACACACTAGCTAATCACCCAATCATGACAATCCAGATCTAAATCTTACTTACCTCCAAATTTTAAACTTTTCCTGTAACATTGTAGATCGTCTGATCTGTTGCCTGATCGGCCGATCGCATGTGTCCAAGGAAATCTCAATCGATCAATTGACAAACAACTGATCTATTGCCAAATCAATATGATCGGCCAATAAGGCATTCTGATCACCTGATCATAGGGTACATCAGTATGTTTATGATTCAAAACCAATCCAATTATATGTTTTATTGCAAGCCTCAATTCCCTTATGTATTCTTATGCATGTGACCTAGTAGATTCCTAATTATGTTAGTAGTGAATTTTAAAACATAATAAGCAAATATTAGTGTCTAAATAGACAATATTTCCACCCAAATAATAGGAATGAGTTGGAGAACAACTACAACCTATAAAGTGAACATTGTTTCCATGACCATATAAACCCTTTGTCACTAATATCCAAATCAAAAGTGAGGCATGGAATGTCATCTTCTTAACATTCCATATTGTTCCTTGAAATGGAGCAAACTATTTGAGATAAGGTGGGCTCAATATCATATATTGACTCACATGGGCATGGTCATACATTTCATAGTCTCAATTATCTGGTGAGGGACATGTTTCATTTAGATCACTCATTGTATGTCCCATGTGTCACAGTGTACCCAATCACCACCTCTTTGGCAACTTGTATTCCAGAGCATGTTGGGCTAGTCTCAAGGTCCACTAAACAATATGTGTTATTGTAGTGACTTCAGGTCTAAGGATCACAATAACCACTATCACATTGAGATATGACTTTGACATGTTATTGCATGACTTCCATGTGTCAATCTCAATGTAGGTCTATCCAGTGAACTTGATCTATAACAAGTACCCATGTATCTAAGTTGATATCCAATATCATGATTAAAGGGGCATAGTTATCACTGACCATACATATATGCCAGTCTTGTATATTATTGTTGTCCTATACCATCTACAATAACAACTGACTAGGGACGCATAACAAGAATGATAACTCTTGTTATACATTTGATCCCATGTTCAAGTCCTCAACCTAAACCATATTTCATCGAGTTAAACATTCTTAGGACACAATTAATTTTATTCATTATCTCAATAGTAGAACTACCTTTTATCAATAATCAAATCAAGTTTAAAATATCCATTTCACAATCATCTCACAATGACTCTCAGGGCATATATCCAACATTCTTTCGTTAATAGAAGGAGGCATATCTACCATCCACAACAAGTTATACAAATTCAAAGCTCTTGCCCTATATTATAGAAGCCTACTTGCCATTCTTTTTTCATCTCTATACACATGTTTGAGTGAGTAATTTTGACTATAAAAAAAGAGATCTTAAAAACAAAGTGTACTAGCCTTACCTCCCGACAACCCCCAATTAAGGAAGGCCAAGAAAATGGAGTCATTATCCCAAAAAGTATCATATGGTTTTGCAAATAATAAAAAATAATTAATAATTTCTACCACAACTAAGCTTAATGTGAGATATTAAAAAATTTCTTTTTCAAATACCTTTCAAAATTAGGATTTCAGAATTTTACCCAAGGAGAGAAATATCTAACTATATTCCTCCAAACATTTATTATCCTTGTTCTTTTTCAATGACACATTTTATTGAACCTCCACTTTCCATTAGGCTTGTAGATGTAACTGCATATTACCCTAAAATGCCGACAAACAAAATGTCAGTCAGTACAATGAATTATATAGGTATGTGAGGGAAACAAAAAGTTTGCATCTAGTTGTAACAACATAATGCAACAAAATTATTATTTAACAGATCAAACTTTACATCTTAATTATAACTTCAATCCTTACATATCCAAGCCTCTGTGTTGTCCCTGTAGTGGACATGGATACTACCTCTTCCATATGGTAGATTCTCAATATCCCCTTTTGGTCCTACCCCAAAGGTAGACCAAGACTTAGAGCAGTATAGTCGTATGATCCTACTCGAAGGTAGACCAAACCTTGACTCATGATAATCTATTGATTCTACCCCAAGGTAGACTAATACCTAGATCATCAATTTCTCACACATACACAAAGCTACAGAGGAGGATTAGAATCTGAGCTAGTCATGCACATATATATGGTGATAGCCATAGTCACTTTATAGTTGCAAGAAATAAAGTTCATCCAAGAAGTTAATTTCAATCAAACCGGTGAAACTTCTATAAACAATGTGTAACTAAGATGAGTAATCTTAGTCGTAGCCACATACCAGATTTGGCAGTCTCAAAACTAAGAAAGATAGCTAATCCAATCAAGAAGTCCAATCAACCAAGTCAAGTAATAAATCAAGCAACTTGATCCTGAAAAGTATCTATAACACCTAATTGTTATAATCACATCCAAACATCTTTTATTGACTTGGGATTCCATTTTAAGGTTTCTCAGCCTTATTAGGGTTTCTTGGTTTTATTTTCCAGTTTTACCCCTTTTAGGTCAACAAACCCTAAAAGCACTTTTATAATCATAGAACCCTAATTAAGCAAATTATCAACAAATATCATCCAATTAGATCTAATCCATCCTTTTTATGTCAAAAGGGTAAACTTTTTCCATTATGGAACATCATTAGATCCATTAATCTTCAAAACTTAGGTTTTCAAATTAATTAAAACTATTAAAGATAGCATCTTTACACACTTTTCGGGTTATAAGAAGATTTAGGCCTCAAATTCATTTTTAATGGATTCTACATATTTTTCTGAGCAAAAATCATATATAACATGTCTTGATCTGAACTACCAATATTTTTCTAGAATTATTTCTAGATTTATGCTACCTAGACCAATCAGGGCTTGAGACATCAGCAACCATACTTTCTTATTTGTTGGGTCGGCTCAAGTGTGGAAAGACGCCCATGACCTTGTATCTTAAAAATGCTTGCAGGGGAAATTGAGTCATTATACTCTAATTCTCCCTCAACCCCGCGTAGGGCTTCACGCTGCTCTAGGGAGTTTCATGCACGCATTGTCGCCCCTCTCCTGAATGAGGGAGGGCCATGTGAGGGAACCTTCTCTTCCGCCACACACACATCTCCAAGCAACGTTAGTCTCCTCTGACCATCTTTCCCAACACTTCTGGGCCATCCAAGGTGGCTGGAGCTTGCTCCTGCGGTCGTGAATTGTTGGAGACAAACATGTTGTGGCTTCGCGCTAAGCAGGTGATTGTTGATGCCCGCACATAGAAGGAAAGTGCTCACATCCCTCTACGGGATGATGGTGGTACCGAGAAGGATGGAGAAGACCCACCCACACTCATCCATGGAAAACAACCATGCTACAACCTGCGGTGACCAGGTCACAATTCTGTCAAGGATAGATTCATGCTAAAAGAACTGGGAAATCAAAGGCATATGGACTCCTCTTCTCATCTCCATCCTAAGAGTCATCATGCACCTTCCTTTTCTCCTCTGATAGTATTCCCTACTCTTCCAACCCATGTTACCATGCCCTCTTCTTTCGAATGATGACCTTCACCAGGTCACAGTGTCCCTGGCCCCGTGTTCTGACTGCTAGTAGGAGAAGGGCCAAGCTACTATCAGTTGCATTTCTTAGAGGGTTGGCATCTCTCGTATTGTTGTGTGTATCTCGTACATCCACCCAAGGTTGAGATATGACTCCATATATAGGTTGTATGTGGGAAACCCTAGGGTTGATCAAGGATACAGTGAATATGGAAAGAGAGATAGGAGGTAGGTTTCCTTTCTCATTGATGCATATGACAGTGATGGTCTTATGGGAATACTAGTTTCCCTTCTCGTATAACCATAAGTGTGAGAGAGAATTGTGGGTCTCAATATTGAAAAACTTTCTATTCACATTACACCCCTCCTTCTCATTTCATTTACCCCATTCTCCCTTGTGTGCAAGATTAATGCATTACCATCTTTACATGGTGATTAAAAGGATGTCTCTTTTCATACAATAAATTCATTACCAACAAGAAAGGAAACATTCCTTTATAAAACTCTTTCTTCCTTTATATTGGCTATTCTTTCTATTAAAAACCATGGGCCAATGAAAACTAATAAATGGTGGCCATCCATGCCACATTCAAGAGAATTCTATGCAATTCTCTTAAACACATATATTTATTATCTCTTTTCATTTGCTCTTTGTTTATTATGGCATTTGCTTCTATCCATTTTCCTTTTAACCATCATTGGAATAATAAAACATGAAAATCACAAAATCATGCATCCAAGGGAAGTTTTACAAAAGAATCCATTATTGAAAACAAATCATACAATTTTCCATTCAAATCCCTTTTATTGGAAAAATTACATTACAATCAATACAAGCAAAACTGAGGTTATAACATCCTTCCCCTCTTATAGGAATTTTGCCCTCAAAATTTGACTAATTAAGCAAACAACTCAGGGTAAGACTTTTCCATGTCCGTCTTCAGCTCCCATGTGGCTCCATCCTCTCCATGGTACTTCTAAAGAACCTTTACAATCTCTATATTTTTATTCTGGAGATCTCTCACCTTGGTATCCAGTTCCCTCACATGTGACTCATGGCATGTCATCCTCCCTTGGAGTTCAATAGGTTCAATGCTCAGCACCTGTCTTGGGTCCTTCGCATAGCACTTTAGATTGGACACATGGAACATAGCATGCATCATACTATATTGAGGGGGTAAGGCAAAATGATAATCAACTTCACAGATATGTTCCAAAATCTCAAACAGACCCATGTATCGGGGACTCAACTTTCCATTGTTCTTATCTATAGCTTGGAGGGGTCGGATTTTTAGAAACATGTGTTCACCCACGGTGAAATGCAAGTCGGTCTACTTAGCATCAACATACGACTTATGTCGATCCTGGGCTCTCTTCAGCCTTTGCTTGATCAAAGTGACTTTATTAGCATATGATTGTAGTTCCTTTGACCCCAATAAGGTCCTCTCACCGACATCATCCCAGTGAAGTGGTGGCCGACATGGACTCCCATAGAGAGCTTCATACAGAGGCATCTCGATACTGGCCTGGTAGCTGTTATTGTAAGCAAACTTAGCTAAGGGCAGGTACTGCTCCCATGATCCACCCCAATCAAGTACACATTCGCTGAATAGATCCTCTAAAGTCTAGATTGTCTTTTTTAGACTATCCATCAGTCTGGGGGTGATAAGTTGTGCTAAACTTTAGTCTAGTGTCGAGTTCTTCTTGCACTTATTTCCACAACTTGGAAGTGACCTTCGGGTCACAATCAGAAATAATCGAACTCAAAAAACCATGCAGTCGCACTATCTCTCTCATGTATAGTTCAGCAAGGTCTGTCACCTTGGCAATGATCCTTAAGGTAGGGAAATATGCCGACTTGGTATGGTGATCTACCACAACCCATATTGCATCATGACCTTTCTTTGTCTTGGGGAGACCTGCCACAAAGTCTATGGTGATCTATTCTCATTTCCACTCAGGAAACTCAATTGACTACAATAATCCATCGGGTCGTTGGTGTTTAGCCTTCACCATCTGGCACGTGAGACAATTGGCCACATATGTTGCTATATCTTTCTTCATCCCAGGCCACCAAAAGTATCGTTGCAAGTCTTTAAACATTTTAGTAGTGTCAGGGTGTATCGTATACTTAGAACCATGAGCTTCTTGCAATATATGATTCTTCAAGGGAAAATCTTCAGGAAACCAAATTTGACTCACGGAGAGATGTGGTTGAGATTTCTCTCACAGACCCTTCATCTTGTCAAGCTCTGGGCTGGATAACTAGGTAACTACCAACTTGGTCAACATGTCTAGTTTTACCTGAATGTAAGCCACACGGATTCAGTCTTCTAATGGTTGTAGAGTCCACCTAGCAAAGTCCTCCAGTTCTCTCCACTGGCTAGATAATATGGTTATACACTTGAGTTGTTTCTGACTAAGGGCATCTGCTATTACAATAGTCTTCCCAGGGTGATAGGCGATGGTGAAATCATAATCCTTCATATACTCCATCCATCGTCTTAGTCTCAGGATTAGGTCCTTTTGAGTCAGGAGGTACTTCAAGCTCTTGCATCCATTATTTTGGTCAATAGGTTCAATTTAACTTGTAGAATTCAAATTAAACTTGATAATTATATCCTCATCTGAAATTTCAATTTGGTGATTACCTTTGTTCATTTATTTGAAATTTGCTCATATGGTGGGGTAATTCCTCCAATCCTCAATTGTCATAAAAAGATTTCAACTTAAATATTTATTCCTCATATCACTTATATTCCTAGTATGACATCGTATGTCCCATCTCTCACACTCATAACATGGTGAAATAAGCATTTGGCTGCAGTCCAAACACAAAGCTCATCACATTCCAAGAGTAGAGACGGTTAATCACACATCATCATTTTATTTTCAAATCTAGGTTGGATCATTCTCCTCATACTACGATTCCATGCACACCTATAGTAAAATCTTTCCACGTAACCTTCGAGTCTTATCATAAATCATATTTACAATCCTTAGTCATTTCCTCAAGGTCTCTAGGGTGCCAGTACTTTTGAGGTGATATTACCCTTATGCATCTAGGGAGTGCTTCTCACATTTACCTCTCGGGCCCCATGAACACATGAAGGTGGCCAACCTCCTAACCCACGGGCCTCAGGTAAACATAGTCATTACCTCCCGTCCCTTTGGTCTTGTACATTCAGGGAACAATCAACTCCTACTCCAATCACTCTCATCCCTACTTGACCTTAGGATTGACTTAGGGTTCTATCATAACTTTATTTCATTTCATCACACATTTTTCTTGTGGTTCCTTTGATGATATTCAAGCACATTACATCCTTTAGAATCCTCACCCAAATTCCATCATCTCTCTAGGAACTCATAGTTTTCCTTATGTCTCTTCATGGCAAACATGGTGACCTACCTATGTGGGCCTGGCCCCGTTCTAGCGATCACTTCCATAGTGACTTTTCTTTATGTCCCTTAGAGATGGTCACACTTGGGTCTAAATATTTATACTCAATCTATGTGCTTTTGTGCTTCATGCACTTAATCTCTCAAATTTTAAGCGGCTTTTGATGTTATCTCAATTCTTAAATGGATTTTTTTTAACTCACACTTTTAGGAAGGGTCCTTTCCCAGGACAAAATAAAACTAATGCTTGAGAACATCAAGGTTCACAAAACATACTTGAATCTAAAGTTTATATCATCTCACGTAGGCATATTTCCTACTATTCTATCCATGCATATGGCCTGCAAGTTGAGAACTTATTAATCCATTTCTAAGTTTCCATTATGTCATATACATTCCTCATCTCTCAAGGTTGGACCAGTTTCAGACCAACTTGTATGAGTGGCTCATCAATCATATTTTACGGTCCAAGTGGGGTTTCCTTTATCCCAAAACTTGAGGGGAGTGCCATGCTTAATTCCTATGAACTCAATCAACCTTGTGAGCATTATATGCACCAGATACTGCTACTTCCTCTTTGGTCTAGGAACCTCATATATACCTCCTTTGCATTAGTTATCTAAACTGCATGACTTAGTCTCTCAAGTACATACCAAACCAAAACATGGTATGTCATATTCTTCCCAACTTTCTCTTCCATGTATATAACCCTTAGAGTCCTACATAAGGGATACCAATCTGAGTCTGAGGCTTCACATCATATTTCCATTCCTTACCTCTCCAGGATCTTGGGACTCTCTTTCCCTCACCTAGATGGTAGGTACTCATATCATCTATACATATATATAAGAAGCCTCTCTCTCCTTTCTAGGGTTGGTCCTTCAAAAGACAGCTAGGGTACAACAAGCCTCTAGGGATCATGCATGAAGCAACTCAACTCATCCACTCAGGGTATCCTAGTCTAGGACACATCATACAAATATTTCTCATATTCCTCATGTCTTAGAGTCTAGGTTCCCAACCTTCTCCTTTTGGGTCTCACACTCTCCTGAGTTAACCCTATAACCGGTCCTAGCACTAGAGGTTCCCTCTTTGTAGACGAGGTTGAGGCTCCTAAATATGCACCTCTATTCTTACCTAGCCTACCTTATATGATGAAGCGTGCATATTTGTATTAGCAAATCTTATGTCCAACTTCAAAACTATAGTCAAATTCTCAAATCCAACTGAGGTCATCATAAACCATATTATCTCATTATATAAAACAAAGCTTCATATTCAATTCCTCCAGTATGCCTGTCTCATTATCCAATCCAATAGGCATTACCCCTCTGGCATAGAACTAATCACATTACTAGTCTAGATGTCACCCACTTCCACGTAGGTTCATGTCTACCTCCCACATGTACCTGCATGGGAAACCATTTTTGTTAGGGTTCATACTTGGAGGAGGTTAGACATTTTTTGTCACAACTAAACTTTTGATTTAGATCTTCTCTCCTTTTCAGGGATGACCCACCCTAGGTCGGGTCACCAAAACCAAAAGTTGCACTATGGGCCATGCAACCACCTATTATATATGTTTCTCATGCATACTCCGGTCCTCCACATATATCATGCATGCCTAACCTACGTACTTGCATGCATGGACAAACTAAGGTATCCAACTTACTGGGTTTTCCCTTTCTCTATCCACTACACTACAAAAAAAAAAGTTGATTTAGCTACATATTGTCTAACTATATATATTATATTTGTAGCTAAAAACACTTCTCTTTACAATTTTTATAAATATAACTAAAGTATTTGTAGTAATTTCTAATAAGTACAAACTTGACTACATATATCCATCCGCTACAAATTTTCTACCCAACCCTCTCCTCTATCATATAACCAACACGCCCAAAAATTTCAAGTTCACCACACGCTACTCCTCCAACTATTGGCGCGGTTAGTACTCCCTTTTCCAAAATGGGTTCCTATTACGCATGTGCTTTGTAGTCTCCGTCTACTTCCTCCCACCGACACCCCCTCATGGTGTTATCTCTGCCTCACTTTCTTCCCCCCCCCAACAAACCTCAATTTGATCGCTCTCTCTCCCCTAGACCCCCTTCTCTTACTTCCCAACCCAGCCACTTCCCCTTTGCTAGAACCATCACGGAGGAGAGGAGGTCCTAAAATGGCATAGAGCTATGAGGAAAGCAAATAGGAAGGCCGACCACACCCGCAGCTCTGAGATAGCTTCCTCTACATTAGCAACGTCAACATATGCCAGATTCAAGGTCCTCAAGGAGAATGCCCCACCTGCAACTCCAATGGAAACCCCTCATTTGGTCGTAAGAAGATGCTTGAGTGGTAAATACATTCACACAATGCACTTATTTGATGAAAAAATGATGCCTTTTCTCATGTGAATCTGGTTTGATTTAAGTAAGCAACAATATTGTTAATTGGTTACAAATCGAAATAGTATATTGCAAGAGGATATATCTGTGAATCTCTTATAGAAAATGGTTAATACTAATGTTTGAGCACCTACATTTTTTCCTCACATGTCGTATCATGTTTTCCAACATCATTGTGAATCTCTTTATAGGTATTTGTAATCTAGTTTATACTTGCTATTATAGGTCAATTTTATCTTCAATCTTACAAATGCTTTTGTATAAATTCCTTGTAGTGTATAAAATACCACTTCACAAGGTGATAATCAGTGTGTCTATTTAATTATATGAATATTTTTAAAGTTATGTGTTCTACCTTATTTCACATAGTTACTTATCGTGTTTGTTTGCAATTCACAAATTTCCATAGTTACTCTAATCAACTTTTCTCTTATCATAATAGCTTCCATTAAATCCTGAAATGAGATAATTGATACGGAGTCCTCTTATGGTGTAGAGACAAATCAAATTTCTAAGTTGTGTTTTAAGGAAAAAATCTAGGATTTAAATGATCATGATGCCAACAATTTGTTGGCAATAAAGATCCAGTTTGGATCAATGAACATGGATACGAGCTTAATGTTCAAATATGCTTATTGTATACCCTTCCCTTTAATGTTTCAAATATCCCTGATCTAAGTTTTAATTGGGTAAACAATTTTTTCATGACATACATATTGGTTGACCTTTCAAATTTTCTCATATTGGCATTATACATTGGACATAACTGTAAACTTTGTCATCTAGAGCTTGCAGTATGAGAATTTAGTATTTTACTTTGCAAGTTATTCTTTACTGATTAAATGTTGTTGGTTGAATAATTTTGTATCTTCGATGGCAGTTGGATGTCCTTTTTTATGAAGTTTTATGAAACTAAACAACTCAAATATGAATTTTATCCCTGTTATTAGCCCAATGGTTTCAATACTAATTATTTTGTTACAATCTAGTTCTCAAACTTTTTCTCTTCACCAATAAATATTGATGGAACGCCAACATCTGAACTTAGTTGTGTGATGCACATTCAATTTCCTATATGAGCATTCTACATGTTTGATTCAATTTTGAAATTATACTTCATGATTTGAATGCTTTGTTACCAAAGACGACCTTGTTATATAAATATAGGGGTTTCTCATTTTTTCTGGTTCACAATGATGCACTTAGTTTAAAGGGTCATTTACCCTATTTAAAGTAGTTCATTCTGCCTAGTAGCATTTCTTTTGACTCCAAATTATGAATGTCTTGTTGCTTGCAACTTTTGTGGACTCGATATTGTGCTGATGTTGTGGTTACTATAAAGACTTTTTCTTGGATTTATACTTCACAAATAGCTACATGGATGATGCAGCTTGATTACTTAGCATTGCAGCAGAAACCGATTGCACTGATAGATTATCTAAGCCAAGTCCATATACATGATTTGATAGTAGTGTTGACCACATGGCCTCTGTAGAGATTTTTCTGGGTTTGGATGGAACATTGTCAGAGTAACCATTGAAGCATTTTGTACCCCCACATGAGCAAAATATGGGGGAAATAAGACATATATATGTAGTGTATGATCATGTTGCTTATTAGGAAACTATACATAGTAAAATTTTCCATAATGTATAGAAACATTACAAAGTCCACATGTGTTGTTAACATATTTTCCTGCCAAAACTATGTATAAAAACTGATAGAAACTACTTTCACCTTTTCCTGCCCTACCACCTCATGCATTGGTTAATTCTACCATGCCTATTGATTCCCACTGCCCATTGCTCTGTTCACTATCACCCCTCCCCAGTAGATTACCTCCCCAGGAGCTTTAGGTAGTTTGTATTCTAGAAAACATATAAATAATTTATTGTGTTTAATAGAATGCATAATATTTCTATATGATATAACATGTTATGCATAATACAACACCTAGAGGTTCCCAAACCAAGGGAAGTCTAGCCAACCACACACAAAGAAAGTCTAACATAAAAGTGACTATTTCCCCCCTCCCAAACAATGAAATGCTCCACCACCTAAGACAAACAATGAAACTGGAACCACCTATGATTACCATTGCTGACAAGGACTAAACACATGCTCACATTCATTGCCATCATTGGCACCACACGTACACAACATGAGATAGGACCTTTGAATTCGTGGGTGACCACTAATGCATGCATTATTGCAACCTAATGAACAACATTATTGCATGCACCATTCTCTACTTTGGTGGTTTTTATCTCATGGTTGATCTGTGCTATGTCTGGTTTTTACTGAGTCATTTGATGTGTTTCTCCTATTACCATGAAGGCTTCTTCTAGAGGCATGTTCCATTTGATGAAAATGACCCGATGAAGAGCTCATATATATGTAAAAATCAAAGAACTTGATAGATTTGTGTTCCATAGAAGAGTATTGTACCCCTTGCACCATATCAAATGAAGTAGTAGAATCTGAAGTAGCTAAAACATGTCTGCTACTGGTTAACAGGTTTGGGTTCATTGATATACCCCTTGAGATAGACTTGTCAGTGTTAACAGAGCTCATAAGTATACGTAAATCTTTTGGAGAATACAACCTCTCTTTGCCTTGGTTTGGATTCTTTGTCTTTGTCATCTTATGTTTCCTCCAAGTTGAGCCTTGTTTTGATAAGGCATTCTTATTCCTAGAATAGCAAAAATCTGTAATGAAGTTTTATTGTAGTTCAGTTGATATTGCTTTGGATTTACATCTCATTTTTCTTATTCATTGTATGCCAATGTAGAATCTTATTAAATATTGAAATCCTACACATACTAGCATCCACTCACAGACTAAGTAATGTTCTTGTCATTAATTTCTAGATTCAATTAAAAATCTAGCTTTTCATCTTGATTTCATCATTACCACTTCTCTGCATCCTAATTGGATGTTGATAATTTTAGAGTCGTTCCCTTTGTACTTGGTACTTAATATCCTACCTTGGGTATCATTAGTTCTTTATTTTTGTTGTTTTTCAAACAACCACAAGTGCTAAAATGGAGGTAAAAACTCCTTGGTAATAGAATCTAAAAGATATAGCTGAGGAGTGTTAAATTCTTATACATATGACTCTATTTGAACTTAGCATCATAGTGAACAGAGGTTGCTGGAGTGTTAAATTCTTATACATATGACTCTATTTGAACTTAGCATCATTAGTTGTTTCAGAAGATAGGAGGATGCTTAGGAGAAGTTTGTGAAGAGATACCAGAAGCACGACAGAATACCATTCTGTGTTGGTACTTCATTATTAAATAGAGAAAAGTGCTTTAGGTTGGTAAATTCCTATATTAAATCTAAGATTCCTTTATAATGGATTGATTGATTTGCAGACAGTCTTAACTGTATATTACAATATATATGCTCTGAGTAGCTTACTAGCAATTCTAGCACTATCCTCATCAAGGTTCCCGACAAACAATATGTTTTTGCTATCCTGTTTGAATTTGTTATCACCTTTGATTACGAAATGAGTGTATATAACTTCATGTATGCTTGCACACCCCATTTTTGGAGGCGCCTTCAAACCCAGGAATGTGCCTTCACAAAAATGCCCCCTTCACAAAATTATAAGCTGCTAAAGAGGGTATTTCTACTCTGTTTTAGCAATGAGTGAAACATGTATATCGAAAACAACCTTAGTAGATTCTTTTTTATTTTATAGAGTCTAAGGATCTCTATTTGAATATATAATACAAGCCTATCTAGTGTTTTCTTGAACCATAAATGTTTTCAAGTGATGTAGGGGCCATTAAAACATGCACCTAACTTACTACCTATGTAATTCAATATTACTGAAATTATAAGAAACAGATTCCAGCCCATGCTTATCAAGCAACAAGAAACTTACAGATATGTTGCAAAAACTAAAAGTGGGCTTAGGGATCCTTGAAAGCACCAAGTAATTTTCAAATTCCCTTAACAAGGGCAGGTGGAAGCCTACTGACGAAGGTGGTAAGCCATCATAATGCTCAAGTATGCCACTGGTCTTTAGGTATTTGTCATTTCATACAAAATAAACTGAGAGTAAACATGTTAAAATAATCTTGTTATGAAAACAATTGAATATAGAGTAAGAGTCCTCGGTTGGGGGAACTACATTTGAAGCATATTGCAGTTAAGTAACACAGAGTGTGTGCGATGAATGGACTGACAGATGATGCAAGTGAAGAACATGATTTCCCTACTTTTTATTCTGACGAGGATACTGCATTATTAGCTTTGATTATGGACAGACATAGAACCGTGGAGAGGTGGTTAAAAATCCTAAACATTCTGGAGTTGAAAATGGGAATGAAATGTGCTTAATGGTCTTTAAGGTCCAAGTTATATGATTCGGCATATTTTAGGTGGTGTACTCATGGGTTAGGTCTTTAAAGTTCTCAATGTAGGTGTCGTTATCAATGCAATGTTTTATTGGCATGTCTATTTTTTGTCTCTCTTTAAAACTAACATTGAGTGAGTACTTCTCACCTTGATCTTCTGCACAAAGGTTAAGAAGTTGTGCTTTATTTTAATATGGAGAAATAAACCATAATAACATGGGTTTGGGATATTCAGGTTGACTGATCTTTACTAGGAATTAGTTCAGCATTAGGTTCAGAATTTTCATTTCTATAATATTCAGGTTCCTCTATTTTCTGTCATAACTATCATACCTTTTTGATATGAAGTTGTTTATAGATATGGGTTTGGGGTATGATTGATGCACATTAGAGGAATACATGGGCAATGTATATCTATAAGTGTGCAATCTCCACTAAGCATTAGTTGTTATGTAAGGATGTGCTAGTTTATGGGTCGATGGTGTAGTAATGTAGCAGTAGTTAGATTAATTTCTTGTGATTAGCATGATCTGCAGTAAACGCAGACCATGTCATTGCCCTATAAGTGACTGTAAGATTAATTTCTTGAGTCTTCTTCAAGCATCTACCTGCAAATTCGTTTCTACTTAAGTCTTTATGGAATGTCCATTAAAAGAAAATAGTTAATAGAGCATTGAAGTTTCTGAGAATACAG
This sequence comes from Alisma plantago-aquatica, assembly GCA_963693085.1. Classification (NCBI taxonomy): domain Eukaryota; kingdom Viridiplantae; phylum Streptophyta; class Magnoliopsida; order Alismatales; family Alismataceae; genus Alisma; species Alisma plantago-aquatica. The sequence goes on along the minus strand of OY856410.1, from coordinate 1,486,074,342 downwards.
AACAGTAATGGAAGCTTTGTGGAGATTATGGCTACAAATCCCCCCCAAGATGCATGCCATTGTGTATGGCATATGAACCAGGTAGGCCAACAATGGGTGTTATGGGATGATATACAGGGTATTTGTTGATTTGAAGGATCATGTGTCTTATGGCATGTTGTTTCTTCATATTTTAGTAGCATCTGCAGGGGATTTGTGATGATAAAAGTGTGAACTTACAGCTGAACCAGCACTGTAGTGTGATGATAACTGTCCTGGTAAGCTCTCAACATGCAACTGCTTAGGGAGCCATGTAAGCAGTTTTTGGATTTCCAAGTGATCTTATTGGTCAAAGAATTGCTATTTGATCCTGCCCATTATGCTTGTATCAGCTCACGGGTATGCCATTCTTTCTCCCTGGTGATGTGCTTATGGGATGTCATCTATAGTGTGGTGTTATATGGCTTTCTTTGAAGCTTCCATTGATAGCTGAATAATAAGGGACACAAACCCTGCTCCTTCTAGCATGCTCTATTTTGATTCATAAGCTCTTTATTGATCTGCAGTTTCTGTTACTAGGTTCTATGTAATTAGTAGCGTAGGTTGTTGATGAGCAAGTGATGGTTGCATAAGAAATTGTGTTGATGAGGTAGTAGGGGTAATGTACTTGCATAGTTTTCTCCTTCCTTGTTGCCATTTTGGGTTGTATCTAGTAGTACGAGCTCATACACAATTTTCTTTATCACATAACACATGTAAAAGTCACTTGCTTTTGATCCTTCTTCACATTTGGTGTTCATATCCTTTTAAGTATTTGTGAAGTCATTTTAGAATAGAAATCTCTATATGCTTCTACTACGGACTGAATCAACTTTATATGCTGCTACTAGGGATTGAATCAACTCTATATGACGTTATTAGTGACTGAATCATCTCTATATGCTGCTACTAGGGACTGAAACATCTCTGTATGTCTTCACCATGGTTGTGGTTTCAAATTTTTACTTTTTCCAAATGCTGCTAGTAGGACTGCAGTTAGGAATGTTTAAACATGAGACCACAATGGATTCGTATGCTTAGGGGCCACAAATATGCAGTATTGGTTCCCTACAAAGTAGGGTATCTTCAGTGTGAAAATGACATGTCTACTGGGCATGAATTCTGAGCAGCTTGACTGGTTGGGCCAATGCTCAAAGCATCTTAAACTTTAGGACTCAATATGGAAGATGAAAGCGCCATCAAAGCTCTGACATTTTACATGGAGCTTATGCTCAATAATGGCTATGATTCTATTGTCCAGTTGTTGCAAGAAGAGGATTACAAGTTTGGAGGTAACATATGAGCCACTCATGTTGATGATCTGGTTGGTTTTAATACATCAGAAATTTGCAATATAATGGCTACTTGAGGATGAATCTCAGTCTTTTTTGCAGGTGTTAACTACCATCACTGCCAATGATCTTATTCATGGAAACATGGTCTTGCAGATTCCTATAGAACAACAAATCATCCTTCATATCATTTAAATTATAAGATCATCTACAACTCGAGAAGAAGGATCCAAGGTATATGCAAGAGTATAAACACCATGCCAAATCGAGCATTTTTCATGTGTGCCTCCTATAGTTTCTATGTACTGTCATTATGTTGCATAACTTTGTGATGACATTCTAACTACATGCTAATTACATGGCAATGCTTTTTTTTGTTGGTTAGGTATAAAATGAAGTGGCAATGTACAAGGATTTGGAAACTCTAGATTAAAGGAACCAAGTGAAACAATTTATTCATTTGGGTCCTGGATTTTTGTGTTCATTTCTGTGCAGAACCAAGTGATCGTGCCTCCCCTCCTATATAGATCAGCAACATTGGAAACCAATGTAAGGAAGTGGAATTAGCACTCATGATTCAGCTATCTTCCAATAGAAGAATGGGGGAACTGTTGATAGTCTTTAGAAAATCTTGAAAGGTCTGAACAGGACTTATATTGCATGTCTAAGTGTTAAAATGAAGCTATTGCAGTAGTTTCTTCTATGAAAAGTCAAAAGATGAAGGTATATATTCATTGTGTTCTACTTTATTTTTTTATTCAAGTAACAACTACTATGTACGTAGTTGAATAGTTTTTTAACCTGTAGCTGATATATTTCCCTAGTGTGCTAAATCTAGATGCCTCAAAGCAAGAAATATGTAAGCATCATGTTCCAAAGATCTCAAAATGCAATCGCATCTTTAGGGGGGCTTAAGCTCACATTATAAGGGGCACATGATCCCTCACATTGTAAATTCTAAATGCAGATTGATTTTGCTCATTGTTGTGGCTTAGATTTTGCATTTAAAACATGTGTAGAGGTAACTCTAAAGTGAATGACATGCGCAATTAGTTTCTTTGTTTAATTGACGTCAATGGTGGTTATCCTTGTATTGTGTTTAAAGGGTGGATGGCAACCTTTGCTTGCAAATTGCTTCTCTAGGATTATACACAATCTACAACTGAAGTCACTATGCAATCAGATGAATCACTTACCAAAACATGTCAAAATTTCACTACAACAACTCAAGATTACAACAAGTATTTTTTAGACATGTCTGAATATTCTGAACTCCAGATCTTAGCATTGTTATGGTCTTCAGTTAATCTTTCAGTCCAAAATGTTGTCTATGGTTAGCCAATTGGTAACATATGAGAACTCTTTCACTTTTTAGGCATGAATCCAATCCATTGGAGTTCATTCATAGTGTTGAACCTGGAACCTACTATAACAAGGGCAATAGAAAAGTGATAGAGGTATCCTATATTTTAATTCTACCAATCCATGAATTAGTCACATGATTGTTTAATACTAAATCACGGATCTGATGATACCTTAATGTGATCTATGTCTGCCACTTGAGACTGTTTGCAATTATGGTGAATATGTAGGTTTGGTAGAAATGGATTCTAGCTATTTTTGTTCTTCTATTTTGCATGCCTTGCTGAAGTTCAGATGAAAACTGAAAGGAACCCAAAGTCTCTTGAATTACTCATGATTTTCTATAGATGCATGATCTATAATCGTGAAAGTCGATGTGGCTGTAGGTCTCCATGGTCCTTTCTCTCTACCTTAAGGTTGATTCTTATTATGTTTTTGGTCTGCATTCCTTATCCTTTTCAGATGTGGATATAGATCATGTAAGTTCCAACTCTACACTTCCTCTTTGGTCTATAATAGTTTCCTTTGTTGTTATTAAAGAGACCTTCACTTCCACTTTATGATATTGGTAATAGCTTTATCTTTCTCTCCCTATTTTTGTGTCATAATTTCAGGTCATCAATAACATCTATATGCACCACTAACAAATCTTTGATAGTCGTTTCATGCATACACACAACTACAATGCCTTTCTTGGATTAACCCATGTCTTCTTGTGTAAATCTCTTGGAAGAATTGGAAGCAAAGCTCAGATCACCACAAGTGAGTAGCATCTTTGTACCTATATTACTGCAACCCATATACAAGACCAATGACTTCATGTATGTTGATTGTTGTGGTGCAGAAATTAGACTTTTTTCTTCTTTTGAGTAGAAAGAGAGGGTGGTAAAGTGTAATTTTCTAAAATTCAAAGGTTTTTAAAAGGTAGTCATGCACTATGGTGGTATGCTTGATGGCCATTATGACATGGGTGCTTTTCCTATGAGATATGTAGGTATTTCTCAGTCAACGCCAGTTCCAACCTTGGCCTCATCTTTTGAGAGCAGTAGAGAACAATGTTGGCTGAGAGCTCATCCCTAGTGGATCAGACTGAACACAACATGGATGCAATGGTGACTGGTAAGTTACTACTATATATATAGTGTAGTACTACTAGTTTGTTTGAAAACCACAACTGCATTGATATGTGTGTTACAAAAGACTGTTTCATTTGTATTGGCTTATATGAACCCATGCACATGAGTCTGCCATCACTTTTTCTTATATGGGGGGGACCACAAACCACTATCTCAGAACAATAGATATAAGAACACTTATCTTATATGCTCCTAAGAACAATTATCTTAGATGCTCCTAACATCTTATGATTTGTTGTTGGTTTGCATTTCAGTGCACATGTTCTATCACGACATGTAAATGCAAACCAGAATGCATGCATACATATTGCTTCTAAAACCAATTACACCCATGAATCCATGATCACCTTTCATTAAATACAATCTGATTTTCTGTTAGCACCGTCAGATGAATGCATTCTATTGGACAATATATGAAACCTGGGGATATAAAATGTCCTTCCAACTTAACTTTTGAATAATTTTATTGATCTTCTAGTTACAATGAAATGTGGTTCCCTGATCTATCTATGCAACTTGTTGAGCATGTTACTTGCACACTGGTGCATGACATATTATGAAGATAAGGTAACTAAGAAAAACACACCGGTATTACTTATACAAAGACACTGATATTAAACCAAAATATTCCTTGAACTCACACCACAAGGTCAATAGAATAGATACTATACAAAGAAGATCTCTAATATACATCTGTCAATAGCTCTAGTCATTAACAATTGATTCAGTTCTAGTTATTGTCATATCTGTAAATGGCCAATACACTAGTTCATTGTTTTGGTATGCCCCCCAAGAGATGTGTGATGCTAAGTAGGAACAACTTCATGTGCATGCAGTAGCTACACATCTTTTCATGGTCTGATTAAGCCAACTATCAATCCAGAAGCACATTGATGTTTGATATCAACGATTAGCTTTGTTATAACTAGCTACATAGCTTAGATAATGAATAAGGAATGTTGAGCATTCTCAACCAACCAGGACCAACATTCTCATTATCTAGGAGATAGTAGCCACACTTGAAATTTTAGGCATGTTCATCTTTATTGAAGTGTTGATGCTTTGTTATGGTCTGTTGGTGTTCATCAATATTGGAGCATCTGTATGTTGATGAGATAGATTCATAACTCCAGCTGTCCAAGGCATCTGACGTGTTGATTGCCTGCTTGTCTTCTAGAAGCTAGTTATTGTTGCTCCTCCAAATCTATTCTCTATTAATGTAAGCATTGTAGTTGTGCTTGATGGTTGTTGTGACTAAAATCAGTTATGTTTCCCTATTGCAGTGTTGAGAAGATGGTTTGATAGGTGTTCTATACCTTCTATACCATGCAACTATTACAGTGTCGAGAAGATGGAATGATAGTCTGCAAATCACTCTTAGCTATGGTCATCTATCTTCAATCATCATTGTAGTTGATTGCATATGTCTAGAATTGCATCTTAATATGGAGGAATAAGTTGGATCAGATCCTACAACAAATGAAGGTAGCCAAAAGAGGACATCAACGTAGAATACAAGATCATGCTAGCAAAGTCTTTGTGGATAAAACTTTGCTAAAGGTTGTTTCAAAAAGACATACTCTTAAATATTGTTATATTCTTTCTACTTGTTTGAAGACTATTTTTTATTTAAGGACTTGGTGGATAAGAGTCCCCCATCTATTGCAATGTGAACATGTGTAGTCTAAAAACTACCTATCAGAGGTGCACATGTTTCATATTGTGCTACATAACACACTACTCTTTGTTAGATTGTTATTATATTTGGTTAGATCCATGGATTAGAGGTATTTAAACAATTGCTTCTAACTTATGCACATATCAACACATGATCTCAATGTACCTGAAACCACTGAATGCTCGTCCTCCTCTTTCTTATTTTTTCACATATCAACACATGATCCTTGACTACCCTTTCATAGCAAGCCTTCTTACATTCATTTACATGTTGAAAACCATTCATGTACATGTTTGAACCGATTGAAATTTGTGATAGGTAAAATTGTGTGTAGCACGGCCGTGTTGGGCTACACGGCCATGGTGGGTAGTGGGTAGCACGGGTGTGGTGGCTAGTACGGTCGTGCTGGGCTATGGCTACCATGGGTGTGCTGGCTAGCACGGCCGTGTTGGGCTCTGGCTACCACGGGCGTGCTGGCTACCACAGCCGTGCTGGGATCTGGCTACCACGGGCGTGCTGGCTAGCACGACCGTGCTGGGCTCTGGCTACCATGAGAGTGTTGGCTAGCACGGCCATGCTGGGCTCTGGCTAGCACGGGCCTGCTGGCATTCTGGGTCATTTTCTGATGTTATTGTTAGTTTTTTTTTATATTATGCTAATTATTATAATTTAGTATGATTATGATTTCTACAAGGCACTACAAATACCGTCCTCCATCTGTATATAAGTGATTTGAAGACTCTTATCTTTCAATTTGAAGGATTTACTTGATTCGATTCATATCTTCTTTTACTAATCATTGGTATCCATTTAAATATTTGCAGTTCACAAATTGTCATCAAGGCAACTAGACTATATATTGAATTGTAGAAAACTAAAGGCATGAAGCCCATAGATACTTTTCATTCACTGGGAGAAGACGGCTTATGTAATAGGTAAGTTATGAGTAGGAGAAACTATGTTTGCTTGTTTCTTTTGTGAGCTATATCTCAAAACTTGTATGTTTCTTTGTAGGTATCCATGGTGGTTCGCACAAAGTGGATGCTACTATCAACTTGATGGCACTTGAGATCCACAACATACAAAAGTGCATAATGTATGGATTATGAGAAGAAATGCCAATATGTTTTGATCCAGGGGATTCGCCAACCAAAACTACATACATGAACCTCTACATGACGTTGCCAACTAGAAAGGTTGCAACTCTTGTGCTTAGTCCTATGTGTTGAGAGCTCTGGGAGTTGAAGAGGACATGCCACATACCTTGTTTGGGATTGGAAGATTCACCACTAAAGTTGAGATTCATAGGATTGTTGAACTCATTGTGAATTAGGTAAAGGAACTAAGGGAGATTAGCCCTCTTTATATTGTGCTTTGTAGTCTGTAGTGGATAGATGTAGTCAGAAGAAGATATTGTATACATGTGTCTTTTTTCCATGCATATTGTAAAATAGGGGCCAGGTTAATGTTCTCCCCATGTGTACTCATTGTTCAAATATAAGTAAAAGTATCATTGTTGACATTGTAAGCACAACTCGATCTTGATTAACATTCATCTTTTTTCTTATTGAAAACCCCTCTATATTGGCAAGCAACTGACTGGATACATAATGTCTCTCACTACATATGTATGTATAGTACATGGTGTCTTTCACTACACACTAGCTATAATTACATGTATAGCAAGTGCTAATTTTTTCTATACATGAACTACAAATAGAAATTGTAACCAATGTCATCTCTCCCTACATATCATAGGTACAAATTGAATTGTAGTCATATATTTGGCTACAATTGAAACTACATGTTTATGTGTAAGGACATTTTTACCTACAATTAGGGTTACATATGAATTTGTAGCCAGAGGAATAACTAACTACAACTTTCAAAAATGTAGCCTAAACAATTAGCTACACGGGTATTAGCTATATATTATAAATGTAAGGATAAATGTAGCCAAAGATTTTAGCTACAAATTTTGGGGTTTTCACTACAATTTTTTTTTGTAGTTAAAGACCATATTTTTCATAGCGCTACTTAAGGTTTTGGGTTGAGGTTAGGGTTTAGAATCTGCACCTTAGGTTTTGTGGTTCTTGTGACCCACTGAGGTTGTATTCCCTTACCAACCCTAGTCCATATAGGGTTTACTTTTATAGAGGAGAAAACCATCAAACATTTTCTCTTTATCATTACGTCCACATTTATTATTTACCGGAGGATGCCCTAATCCCTAACACTCTTAACCTAAAAACTCAGGAGGAGGTGGAGAGAGAGAAAACCTTAAGCACTTAAAGTTTGTCCAGTGAAAGAGGGTAAATAAGGGATGAAAGTAGATGAGAAGTCCTAGAGGTATCTTATTTCGAGTCAAATCCTCAAATTTTGGCCAAGCAGTCACATGGATTCTGAGAATCCTCGTAAACTAACTAGTGGGGCGAAGGAAAATCTTACCAGGCCTCGGATCGTGATCCTTTTCTAGACACCTCCATCTTTGGAAAATTCTCTAATAACTCCCTTTACTCTCTAAAGAATTTGAAAATTTTATTAATTATAAGAGATAATACGGAAAACCATGTTGAGATGCCAAATGTAACGACCCCACCTCCCGACAACCCATTAAGGAAGGCCAAGAAACTAGAGTCGTTGTCCCAAACAGGATCATATGGTTTTGCAAATAATAATAAAATAATTAATAAATTCTATGACACCTTAGCTTAATGTAGGATAATAATTTTTTTCTTTTTCACATATCTTTAAAAAATAATATTTCAAAATTTTACCCAAGGAGAGAACTATCTAACTATATTCCTCCAAACATTAATTAGCCTTGTTCTTTTTCAATGTCACCTTTTATTGAACCTCCACTTTTCATTAGGCTTGTAGACGTAACTACATATTACCCTAAAATGCCGACAAACAAAACATCAGTCAGTATAATGAATTATACCGATATGTGGGGGAAACAAAAAGTTTGCATCTAGTCACAACATATTGCAACAAAATTATTGTTTAGAAGATCAAACTTTACATCTTAAACATAACTACTCAAACCCGACATATCCAAGCATTTTTGTTGTCTTTGTAGTGGACATGGATACTACCTCTCCCATATGGTAGATTCTCAATAGCCCCTTTTGGTCCTACCCCAAAGGTAGACCAAGACTTAGAGCAGTATAGTCGTATAATCCTACCTAAAGGTAGACCAAATATTGACTCATGATAATCTGTTGATCCTACCCCAAGGTAGAGCGATACCTAGATCATCAATTTCTCACATATACACAAATCTACAGAGGAGGATTAGGATTTGAGCTAGTCATGCACATATATATGGTGATAGCCATAGTCACTTTATAGTTGCTAAAAATAAAGTTCATCCAAGCAGTTAATTTCAAGTAAATCGGTGAAATCTCAAAAAATGCCATGAAACTAATATGAGTAATCTTAGTCGTAGCCACATACCTAATTTGGCAGTCTCAAAACCAAGCAAGGTAGCTAATCCAATCAAGAAGTCCAATCAACCAAGCCAAGCAATAAATCAAGCAACTTTATCCTAAAAAGTATGTATAACACCTAATTGTTATAATCGCATCCAAACATCTTTTATTGACTTGGGATTTCATTTTAGGGTTTCTAAGCCTTATTAGGGTTTCTTGATTTTACTTTCCAATTTTACCCTTTTTAGGTTAACAAACCCTAAAAGCACTTTTATAATCATGGAACCCTAATTAAGCAAATTATGAACAAATATCATCCAATTAGATCTAATCCATCCCTTTTATGTCAAAAGGTGAAACTTTTCTCATAATAGTCAGGGAACATCATTAGATCCATTAATCTTCAAAACATAGGTTTTCAAATTAATTAAAACTATTAAAGATAGAATCTTTACACACTTTTCGAATTACAAGCATATTTAGGCCTCAAAATAATTTTTAATTGATTCTACATATTTTTCTGAGCAACAAATCATATATGTCATGTCTTGATCTGAGCTACCAGTATTTTTCTAGAATTATTTATAAATTTATGTTACCTAAGCCAATCGAGGCTTGACACATCATCAACTATACTTTCTTATTTGCTAGGTCAGCTCAAGTGTGGAAAGACGCCCGTGCCCTTGTATCTTGAAAACACTTACAGGGGAAATTGAGTCATTATACTCTAATTCTCCCTCAACCCCGCGTAGGGCTTCACGTTGCCGCTCCAGGGAGTTTCACACATGCATTGTTGCGCCTCTCCTAAATGAGGGAGGGCCATGTGAGAGAACCCCTCTTATGCCACACATGCATCTCCAGACGGCGTTAGTCTCCTCTGACCATCTTGCCCAACACTTCTGGATCATCCAAGGTGGTTGAAGCTTGCTCATGCGGTCATGAATCGCTGGTGACAAACAGGCTGTGGTTGCGCGCTAAGCAGGTGGCCGTCAACGCCCACACCTGGAAGTAAAGTGATCGCACCCCTCTACAGGACGATGGTGGTGCCAAGAAGGATGGAGAAGACCCGCCCACGCTCACCCATGGCCAAGGACCACACTACAACCTGTTGTGACCACATTGCAGGTATGTCGAGGATAAATATATATTGAAATAACTAGGAGGTCTGAGGCACAGGGACTCCTCTTCTCATCTCCATCTTAAGAGTCATCGTGCACCTTCCTTTCCACCTCCAACACTATTCCCTAATCTTCCAACCCCTGTTGCTATGCCCTCTTCTCTAGGATGTCGACCTTCACTAGGTTGCAGCGTCCCTGGTCCCATGTTCTGACTGCTAGCAGGAGAAGGTCAAGCCACCGTCAGTTGTGTTTCTCAGAGGGTTGGCATCTCTTGTATTATTGTGTGTATCTAGTGCATCCACCCAGGGTCGGGATACGACTCCATTTATAGGTTGTACGTGGGAGACCCTAGGGTTGATCAAGGAGACAGTGAAGAGGGAAAGAGAGAGAGGTAGCATGTTTTCTTTCTCGTTGACGCATACTACAATGATGGTCTCATGGGAATACTAATTTCCCTTCTCATATAACCATAGGTGTGATAGAGAGTTGTGGGTCTCAATATTGAAAAAGTTTCTATTCACATTACACCCCTCCTTCTCATTTCCTTTACCCCAATCTCCCTTGTGTACAAGATTAACACATTGCCATCTTTACATGGTGACTAAAAGGATGTCTCTTTTTATACAATAAATTCATTACCAACTAGAAAGGAAACATTCCTTTATAGAACTCTTTCTCCCCTTGTCTTTGCTATTCTTTCTATTAGAAACCATGGGCCAACAAAAACTAATAAATGGTGGCCATCCATGCCACATTCTAGAGAATTCTACAAAATTCTCTTAAATGCATATATTTATTATCACTTTTCTTTTAAACTTTGCTTGTTATGGGATTTGCTTCTATCCCTTTTCCTTTTTGGAACAATAAAACATGAAAACCACAAAATCATGCATCCAAGGGAAGTTTTACAAAAGAATCCATTCTTGAAAACAAATTATACAATTTTCCATTCGAATCCCTTTTATTGACAAAATTGCATTACAATCAATACAAGAAAATTTGAGGTTATAAAATCCTTCCCATTTTATAGGAATTTTGCCATCAAAATTCAACTCATTAAGCAAACAACTCAGGGTAAGACTTTTCCATGTCCGTCTTCAACTCCCATGTGGCTCCATCCTCTCAATGGTACTTCCAAAGAACCTTTACAGTCTCTATCTTTTTACTCTAGAGATCTTTCACCTTGGTATCTAGTGCCCTCACATGTGACTCAGGGCATGTCAGCCTCCCTTGGATTTCAATAGGTTCAGTGATCAACACCTGGCCCGGGTCCTTCACATAGCACTTTAGATTGGACACATGGAATGCATCATGCATCATACTATACTGAGGGGGTAAGGATAAATGATAATCAACTTCACCAATATGTTCCAAAATCTCAAATGGACCCATGTATCGGGAACTCAACTTTCTATTGTTCTTATCTATAGCTCAGAGAGGTCAGATTTTCAAAAACACGTGTTCACCTATGGTAAAGTGCAATTCATTCTACCTAGAATCAACATACGACTTCTATCGGTCTTGGGCTCTCTACAGCCTTTGCTTGATCAAAGTGACTTTATCAACATGTGACTGTAGTTCCTCTGACCCCAACAAGGTCCTCTCACTGACATCATCCTAGTGAAGCGGTGATCGACATGGAATCCCATAGAAAGCTTCATATAGAGGCATCCTGATACTGGCCTGGTAGCTGTTATTATAAGCAAACTCACCTAAGATCAGGTACTACTCACATTATCCACCCCAATCAAGCACGCATGCTCTCAACAGATCCTCTAAAGTCTAGATCATCATTTCTGACTGTCCATCAGTCTGGGGGTGATAATATGTGCTAAACTTTAGTCTAGTGTCGAGTTCTTCTTGCACTTGTTTCCACAACTTGGAAGTGAACTTTGGGTCACAATCAGAAATAATCAAACTCAAAACACCATGCAGTCGCACTATCTCTCTAATATATAGTTCAGCTAGGTCTTTCACCTTGGATGTAATCCTTAAGGTAGGGAAATGTGCCAACTTGGTAAGGCAATCTACTACAACCTATATTACATCATGACCTTTCTTTGTCTTGGGGAGACCTACCACAAAGTCCATGGTGATCTATTCTCATTTCCACCCAAGAAACTCAATTAACTACAATAATCCATCGGGTCACTGGTGTTCAGCCTTCATCATCTGGCACATGAGACAATTGGCCACATATGTTGCTATATCTCTCTTCATCCCAGGCCACCAAAAGTACCACTGCAAGTCTTTAAACATCTTAGTAGTGTCAGGGTGTATCGTATACTTAGAACCATGAGTTTCTTGCAATATATGATTCTTCAAGGGCAAATCTTCAGGAAACCAAATACGACTCTTGTAGAGGATTCCACCATCTACTCCCACTAAGAGATGTTGTTGAGGATTCTCTCACATACCCTTCATCTTATAAAGCTCTGGGCTAGCTAGATAATATGGCTAAACACCTGAGTTCTTTCTAACTAAGGGCATCTGCTACTACAATAGTCTTCCCATGGTGATAGGCGATGGTTAAATCATAATCCTTCATATACTCCATCCATCCTCTTAGTCTCAGGATTAGGTCCTTCTGAGTCAAGAGGTACTTCAAGCTCTTTCATCCATTATTTTGGTCAACATGTTCAATTTAATTTATAGAATTCAAACTACACTTGATAATTATATCCTCATCTGAAATTTCAATTTGGTGATTACCTTTGTTCATTTATTCGAAATCTGCTCATAGGGTGGGGTAATTCCTCCAATCCTCAATTGTCATAAAAAGACTTCAACTTAAATATTTATTCATCATATCACTTCTATTCCTAGTATGGCATGTGTATGTCCCATCTCTCACACTCATAACGTGATGAAACAAGCATTTGGCTGCAGTCCAAACACAAAGCTCATCACATTCCAAGAGTAGAGACGGTTAATCATACATCGTCATTTTATTTTCAAATCTAGGTTGGATCATTCTCCTCATACTACCATTCCATGCACACCTGTACTAAAACATTTCCACATAACCTTTGAGTCTTATCATAACTCTTATTCATGATCCTTAGTCATATCCTTAAGATCTCTAGGGTACCAGTACTTTTGAGGTGATATTACCCTTATGCATCTAGGGAGTGCTTCTCACATTTACCCCTCGGGCCCCATGAACTCATGAAGGTGGCCAACCTCCTAACCCATGGGCCTCAGGAAAACATAGTCGTTACCTCTTGTCCCAATGGTCTTGTACATTTAGGGAATAATCGATTCCTACTCCCATCAGTCTCATCCCTACTTGACCTTATAATTGACTTAGGGTTCTATCGTAACTTTATTTTATTTCATCACACATTTTGCTTGTGGTTCCTTTGATAATATTCAAGCACACTACATCCTTTACAATCCTCATTGAAATTTCCATCATCTCTCTGGGCCCTCATAATTTTCCTTATGTCTGTTCATGGGAAACATGGGGACCTACCTATCTGGGCATGGCCCCGTTCTACAGGTCACTTCCATAGTGACTTCACTATATGTCCCTTAGAGATGGTCACACTTGGGTCTAAAGATTTATACTCAGTCTATGTGATTTTGTGCTTCATGCACTTAATCTCTCAAGTTTTAAGCGGCTTTTGATGTTACCTCAATTCTTAAACTATTTTTTTTCTTCTGGATCTCACTCTTTTAGGAAGGGTCCTTTCCCAGGACAAAATAAAACTAATGCTTTACAGCATCAAGGTTCACAAAACATACTTGAATCTAAAGTTAATATGATCTCACGTAGGCATATTTCCTATTATTCTATCCATGCACGTGGCATGTAAGTTGAGAACTTATTAATCCATTTCTAAGTTTTACATTATGTCATGTCCATTCCTCATCTCTCAAGGTTGGACCAGTTTCAGACCAACTTGTGTGAGTGGCTCATCAATTATATTTCACGGTCCAAGTGGGGTTTCCTTTATCCCAAAACTTGAGGGGGGTGCCATGCTTAATTCCTATGAACTCAATCAACCTTGTGAGCATTATATGCACCAGATACCGCTACTTCCCCTCTTTGGTCTAGAACCTCAGATTTACCTCCTTTGCGTTAGTTATCTAAATTGCATGATTTAGTTGCTCAAGTTCACACGAAACCAAAACATGATATGTCATATTCTTCCTAACTTTCTCTTCCATGTAAACAGCCCTTAGAGTCCTACACAAGGGCTACCAATATGAGTCTCAGGCTTCACATCATATTATCATTCCTTACCTCTCCAGGATCTTGGGACTCTCTTTCCCTCACCTAGATGGTAGGTAATCATATCATCTATACATATATAAGAAGCTTCTTTCTCCTTTCTAGGGTTGGTCCTTCCAAAGACATCTAGGGTATGAAAAAGCCTCTAGGAATAATGCATGAAGCAACTCAACTCATCCACTCAGGTTAGCCTAGTCTAGGACACATCATACAAATATTTCTCATAATTCCTCATGTCTTGGAGTCTAGGTTCCCAACCTTCTCCTTCTGGGTCTCACTCTCTCCTGAGTTAACCCTATAACTGGTCCTAGCACTAGAGGTTCCCTCTTTGTAGATGAGGTTGAGGCTCCTAAATATGCACATCTATTCTTACCTAATCTACCTTATATGATGAAGTTTACATATTTGTATTATCAAATCTTATGTCCAACTTCAAAACTATAGTCAAATTCTCAAATCCAACTGAGGTCATCATAAACGATATTATCTCATTATGTAACAAAAAGCTTCTCATTCATTTCCTCTAGCACGCCTGTCTCATTATCCAATCCAATAGGCATTACCCCTCTGGCTTAGAACTAATCACATTGCTAGTCTGGATGTCACCCACTTCCACATAGGTGCATGTCTACCTCCCACATGTACCTGCATGGGAAACCATTTTTGTTAGGGTTCATACTTGGAGGAGGTTAGACATTTTTTGTCACAACTATAACTTTGGATTTAGATTTTTTCTCCTTTTAGGGATGACCCACCCTAGGTCGGGTCACCAAAACCAAAAGTTGCACTAGGGGTCATGCAACCACCTATTTTCTCCATTTCCTATGCATACTTTGGTCCTCCACGTATATCATGCATGCCTAACCTACGTACTTGCATGCATGGACAAACTAAGGTATTCAACTTATTGGGTTCTCTCTTTCTCTATTGAATGCTTAAGATTTTGGGTTGACGTCATTAGGGTTTACAATCTGCACCTTAGGTTTTGTGATTCTTATGACCCACTAAGGTTGTATTCCCTTACCAGCCCTAGTCTATACATGGTTTACTTTTATAGAGGAGAAAACCATCAAACATTTTCTCATTATCATTACGTCCACATTTATTATTTGCCGGAGGATGCCTTAATCCCTAACACTCTTAACCTAAAAACTCAAGAGGAGGTGGAGAGAGAGAAAACCTTAAGTACTTAAAGTTTGTCCAGTGAAATAGGGTAAAGAAGGAATGAAAGTAGATGAGAAATCCTAGAGGTATCTTATTTCGAGTCAAATCCTCACATTTTGGCCAGGCAGTCACACCGATTCTGGGAGTGCTCATAAACTGACTAGCAGAGTGGAGGAAAATCTTGCCAGCCCTTGGATCGTGATCCTTTTCTAAACACCTCCATCTTTGGAAAATTCTCTAATAACTCCCTTTGGTCTCTAAAGAATTTGAAAAAAATATTAATTTTAAGAGATTATATGGAAAACCATGATGTGATACCAAATGTAACGACCCCACCTCCCGGCAACCCCTTAAGGAAGGCCAAGAAACTAGAGTCGTTATCCCAAACAGGATCATATGATTTTGCAAATAATAAAAAATAATTACTAAATTATACCACACCTAAGCATAATGCAGGATAATAAAAAAAAACTTTTTAACATACCTTTAGAAAAATGAGATTTCAAAATTTTACCCAAGGAGAGAACTATCTAACTATATTCCTCCAAACATTAATTAGCCTTGTTCTTTTTCAATGTCACCTTTTATTGAACCTCCACTTTTTCATTAGGCTTGTAGACATAACTACATATTACCCTAAAACGCCGACAAAAAAACATCAGTTAGTATAGCAAATTATAGTGGTATGTGGGGGAAACAAAAAGTTTGCATCTAGTTGTAACAACATATTGCAATAGAATTATTGTTTAACACATCAAACATTACATCTTAAACATAATTGCTCAATCCTGACATATCCAAGCATTTATGTTGTCTGTGTAGTGGACATGGATACTACCTCTCCCATATGGTAGATTCTCAATAGCCCCTTTTGGACCTACCCCAAAGGTAGACCAAGACTTAGAGCAGTATAGTCGTATGATCCTACCCAAAGGTAGACCAAACCTCGACTCATGATAATCTGTTGATCCTACCCAAAGGTAGACCAATACCTAGATCATAAATTTCTCACATATACACAAAGATACATAGGAGGATTAAGATCTGAGCTAGTTATGCACACATATATGGTGATAGCCATAGTCACTTTATAGTTTCTAGAAATAAAGTTCATCCAAGCAGTTAATTTCAAGCAAACCAGTGAAACCTCAAAAAATGTCATGAAACTAAGATGAGTAATCTTAGTTGTAGCTACATACCTAATTTGGCAATCTCAAAACCAAGCAAGATAGCTAATCCAATCAAGAAGTCCAATCAACCAAGCCAAGCAATGAATCAAGAAACTTGATCCTAAAAAGTATTTATAACACCTAATTGTTATAATCGCATCCAAACATCTTTTATTGACTTGGAATTTCATTTTAGTGTTTTTAAGCCTTATTAGGGTTTCTTGGTTTAACTTTCCAATTTTACCCTTTCTAGGTTAACAAACCCTAAAAGCACTTTTATAATCATGGAACCCTATTTAAGAAAATTATGAACAAATATCATCCAATTAGATCTAATCCATCCCTTTTATGTCAAAAGGTGAAACTTTTCTCATAATAGTTAGGGAACATCATTAGATCCATTAATCTTCAAAACTTAGTTTTAAATTAATTAAAACTATTAAAGATAGAATCTTTACACACTTTTCGAGATACAAGAATATTTAGGCCCCAAATTAATTTTTAATGGATTCTACATATTTTTCTGAGCAAAAATCATATATGTCATGTCTTGATCTGAGCTACCAGTATTTTTCTAGAATTATTTATAGATTTATGTTACCTAAGCCAATCGGGGCTTGACACATCATCAACTATAATTTCTTATTTGATGGGCCAGCTCAAGTGTGGAAAGATGCCCGTGCCCTTGTATCTTGAAAACGCTTGCAGGGAAAATTGAGTCATTATACTCTATTTCTCCCTCAACCCCGCGTAGGGCTTCACATTGCCGCTCCAGGGAGTTTCACACATGCATTGTTGCGCCTCTCTTTGATGAGGAAGGGCCATGCGAGAGCACCTCCTCTTCTGCTACACATGCATCTCTAGACGGCGTCAGTCTCCTCTGACCATCTTACCCAACACTTCTGGGTCATCCGAGGTGGCAGAAGCTTGCACTTGCGGTCGTGAATCGTTGGCGACAAACATGTTGTGGCTCCGCGCTAAGCAGGTGGCCACTGATGCCCACACATGAAAGGGAAGTGATCGCACCCCTCTACGTGATGATAGTGTTACCAAGAAGGATGGAGAAGGCTCGCCCACACTCATCCATGACCAAGGGCCACACTACAACCTGTTGTGACCAGGTCACAGCTATGTCAAGGATAAATTCATATTGAAAGAACTGGGAAGTCCGAGGCACATGGACTCCTCTTCTCATCTCCATCCTAAGAGTCATCGTGCACCTTCCTTTCCTCCTCCAACAATATTCCCTACTCTTCCAACCCCTATTTCCATGCCCTCTTCTCTCAAATGTTGACCTTCACTAGGTCACAGCATCCCTGGTTCCATGTTCTGACCGCTAGTAGGAGAAGGGCCAAGCCACCATCAACTGCGTTTCTCAAAGGACTGGCATATCTTGTATTGATGTGTGTATCTTGTGCATCCACCCAGGGTCGAGATATGACTCCATATATAGGTTGCATGTGGGAGACCCTGGGGTTGACTAAGGAGACGGTGAAGAGGGAAAGAGAGAGAGGCGTCATGTTTCCTTTCTTGTTGACGCATACGACAATGATGGTCTCATGGGAATACTAGTTTCCCTTCTCGTATCACCATAGGTGTAAGAGAGAGTTGTGGGTCTCAATATTGAAAAAGTTTTTGTTTACATTACACCCCTCCTTCTCATTTCCTTTACCTCATTCTCCCTTGTGTACGAAATTAACGCATTACCATGTTTACATGGTGATTAAAAGGATGTCTCTTTTATACAATAAATTCATTACCAACTAGAAAGGAAACATTCCTTTATAAAACACTTTCTTCCTTTATCTTGGGTATTCTTTCTATTAGAAACCATGGGCCAATGAAAACTAATAAATGGTGGCCATCCATGCCACATTCTAGAGAATTCTACAAAATTCTCTTAAACACATATATTTATTATCTCTTTTCTTTTGCTCTTTGCTTATTATGGGATTTGCTTCTATCCCTTTTCCTTTTAACCATCATTGGAATAATAAAATATGAAAACCACAAAATCATGCATCCAAGGGAAGTTTTATACAAGAATCCATTCTTGAAAACAAATCATACAATTTTCCATTCAAATCCCTTTTATTGGAAAATTTGCATTATAATCAATACAAGCAAAATCGATGTTATAACATCCTTCCCCTCTTATAGTAATTTTTCCCTCAAAAATTGACTAATTAATAAAACAACTCAGGGTAAGACTTTTCCATGTCTATCTTCAACTCCCATGTGGCTCCATCCTCTCCATGGTGCTTCCAAAGAACCTTTACAATCTCTATCTTTTTACTCCAGAGGTCTTTCACCTTAGTATCCAGTGCCCTCACATGTGACTCAGGGCATGTCAGCCTCCCTTAGAGTTTCCATGCTCAACACTTGGATCATGTCCTTCACATAGTGCTTTAGATTGGATACATGGAACACATCATGCATCATACTATACTAGGGGGTAAGGCTAAACGATAATCAACTTCACCAATATGTTCCCAAATATCAAATGGACCGATGTATCGAGGACTCAACCTTCCACTATTCTTATCTATATCTTAGAGGGGTCAAATTTTTAGAAACATGTGTTCACCCACGGTGAAGTGCAAGTCAGTCCGCTTAGCACCAACATACGACTTCTGTCGGTCTTGGGCTCTCTTCATCCTTCTCTTGATCAAAGCAACTTTATCAGCATATGATTATAGTTCCTCTGACGCCAACAAGGTCCTCTCACCGACATCATCCTAGTGAAGTGGTGACTGACATGGACTCCCATAGAGAGCTTCATAAGGAGGCATCTTGATACTGGCCTAGTAGCTATTATTATAAGCAAACTCAGCTAAGGGCATGCACTGCTCCCATGATCCACCCCAATCAAGAACACATGCTCTCAATAGATCCTCTAAAGTCTAGATCATCCTTTCTGACTATCCATCTGTCTGAGGGTGATAAGTTGTGCTAAAATTTAGTCTAGTGTTGAGTTCTTCTTGCACTTGTTTCTACAACTTGGAAGTGAACTTTGGGTCACAATCAGAAATAATGGAACTCAAAACACCATGCAGTCACACTATCTCTCTAATATATAGCTCAGAGAGGTCTGTCACCTTGGCATTGATCCTTAAGGTAGTGAAATGTGCCGACTTGGTAAGGCGATCTACCACAACCCATATTGCATCATGACCTTTCTTTGTCTTGGGGAGACCTACCACAAATTCCATGGTGATCTATTCTCATTTCCACTTAGGAAACTCAATTGACTACAATAATCCATCGGGTTGTTGGTATTCAGCCTTCACCATCTAACACGTGAGACAATTGGCCACATATGTTGATATATCTCTCTTCATCCTAGGCCACCAAAAGTATCGATGTAAGTCTTTAAACATTTTAGTAGTGTTAGGGTGTATCATATACTTAGAACCATGAGCTTCTTGCAATATATGATTCTTCAAGGGCGAATCTTCAGGAAACCAAATATGACTCTTGTAGAGGATTCCACCATCTACTCCCACTGAGAGATCTGGTTGAGGTTTCTCTCGCATACCCTTCATCTTGTCAAACTTTGGGTTGGCTAACTAGGTAACTACCAACTTGGTCAACAGGTCTGGTTTTACATGAATGTTAGGCACACATATCTGGTCTTCTAATGGCTATAGAGTCCACCTAGCAAACTCCTCCAGTTCTCTCCACTGGCTAGATAATATATCTACACACTTGAGTTGTTTCTGACTAAGGGCATCTGCTATTACAATATTCTTCCCAAGGTGATAGGCGATGGTGAAATCATAATCCTTCATATACTCCATCCATCACCTTAGTCTCCGGATTAGGTCCTTCTGAGTCAAGAGGTACTTCAAGCTCTTGCATCCATTATTTTGGTCAACAAGTTCAATTTAACTTTTAGAATTCAAACTACACTTGATAATTATATCCTCATCTAAAATTTCAATTTGGCGATTACATTTGTTCATTTATTCAAAATATGCTCATAGGGTGTGATAATTCCTCCAATCCTTAATTGTCATAAAAAGATTTCAACTTAAATATTTATTCCTCATATCACTTCTATTCCTAGTATGGCATGTGTGTTACAACACGTTCCTAGCTTTGCTGGTAATCCTAGAGATTTAAGATAATCTTAATGTTTGGCATACTTTTGTTAGTAATATTCTATGTTGTGCTTTATCTTAACTTGGGTGACCTTAAATACTTGTTTGGGTAACTCATAATCATGACTTAAGCCTACTATAAAGATCTGAGTTAGAGTAATATAGCATTAACCTATACATGTATGCAAGAAGAGAGTTAATGACATTGAAGGAAATAATTAATAAACAAATTTTTCCTCTGAGAATATTATCGAAATAATATTGTGGGATTGTAGAGAATTCAATTATAAATCCAACAAAAAAAGAATGAACCAAATTAGAGTTAAAATGATAGAGTTATAGCCTTTTTAGTAAACATGTGTTGAGTGTCGTGACCATGACACTATTTCGTGTGTCGCGACCCATGACGCTGCAGCGTGTGCCATGACCCGCGACGCTACATCATGTTCCCCGACTATGACACTGTGTTGCGACTGCGACGAATGCTGCCCATGACAGCCAATCGTAAAATGATCATATCTCGAGCTATACTTATATGTTTTCAACGAAACAAAGTGTGTTGGAACCATTATTCGATCCTATATC
Source organism: Alisma plantago-aquatica (assembly GCA_963693085.1). Classification (NCBI taxonomy): domain Eukaryota; kingdom Viridiplantae; phylum Streptophyta; class Magnoliopsida; order Alismatales; family Alismataceae; genus Alisma; species Alisma plantago-aquatica. The sequence continues at coordinate 1,486,053,046 of OY856410.1, read as the reverse complement.
ATCTCAGACTCCTTGCTCAATAAGAGGGAGACCCAGAAGGCGATTTCTGAGGTGATTTTTGGGGAAGAATGTGAAGAACGACAGAAATCCAAAAGTGTTGTCATAGATTCGACTTGGTAAGTAGTTTTAACCATCGATTCTTCCTCTTCATTTCCCCTTACTCAAAACCCTTGATCCATCGAATTTGAGGTTTGGGTTAACCTTTGGCCTTCATCTTCTACCTACAACAGACCTCGTTTAGGGCTAAAAGGACTGATTTGCTCGGGTCTTGATATTGATTTGAGATTTTTAGAGATGTGTTGTGTTTTTAAGGTGTTTTCACACCTTAGGGTGAGTGGGTACTTCCTTTAAACAGTAGATTGCACAAAAATGAGTTAAATCATCAATAATTTTCAAGTGCTTAGTATGCAAGTACAAACCCTAAATGGTCTTTTTGATCTAGCTTTTGCTAGATGATATGAAATGAATTATTTCTTTATTGTGATGAATTTCAAATGATGAAATCACATTAGAAATGGTTACAATCCATCTAAATGAGAATTCTTAAAGTAATCGTAGAGATTACATGAATGTACTGAAATTCAAGCTTTTCAGCTATGATTGAAATTGCTGTATAATTAAATAGAGAAATTTGTCTATATGAATCTCATTGATTATTAATGAATTGTTTATCTAAATAGGTGGTACATAAATGTTGGATGCTATCTTGGATTTTGTGTGATGTGAATAGTGTTTGCTTGATATCTCAGTAAAGAGGGTGAAACGCTAGATGAGTGGAAAGTTGGGAATTTGCAAACATATATTGTGAAATCCATTTGAAGTGCTTTTCTTGACTTCATAGAATTTATTTATTTGTTGTTATTCTTGATGCATGATATCTCAGTGAATGGTGTGGAAGCCCTAATTTAGCTCAATTTTAGGATTTCATATATATATGTTTATTGTATATGAATTGTTGAAACCAATCTTTCTTCAATGAATGCTTATGACACATTAAGTCCTTATGTGTGTCATGTGATAAGTGAATGAGGTAAATGAAACCCTAATGATAGGTTGTTCAGTGAAATAAGTATTGTGATATCAATGTTTCTCAGTTTGAGATGCGTTGATGCTTAACAATTTAGTTGTGGTAAATGTTATCATATGGTTTATGAAATGAACGATTTACAAAGTTGAACAGAGATATGTTGATGTGATGATTGAATTGTGAATTTAAAGAGTGAATTAGACATGTAGATGCCTTGAGCATTGTAGAATCCTCGCAGGATGAGGCATGCACTATGAGGAGGAAACAGTTTATCGACTAGAGGTAGTCCAGATCGAGGTTAGCCAGAGCGCACCAGTAGGGTGTTGGGTTCTTGATCAGTAGGGCAGACTCCTTACAGTTGTGTGTACCCAACACTAACCGGGGATGCCAGTGGTACCACGTGTTACATGTTGAGTGATTAGTGGTTAGTAGATCCACGGATGCATAATAACCCTGAGGGCTTTGACTTAGCACCTGAGTACCTAGGTTGAGAGGTGGAGTCGGAGATATCCAACCGCTACCAGTAGCCGCTAAGAGGCAGACATGTCGAGGCCCACTGTCGACGGGGTCTTACTCAAGAGATAGTCTTAGGAACCCAGGCATGCTTCTAAGCCTTGTACAGTGAGATTGTAGCTTGATGTGATTCTTTCACATGTTGTGGTACACCTCATGTGGGTTCATGGCATAATAAGATGAATGAGAGGTTAAATAAGTGTGCACAGTTATTCAATTATTCTTTGTATGTTTCTGAATTATTAGTTCTCTTTATGATCAATCAAGCATGTTCATATATTGATTAACTCTTGTAGATATCTAGAGTATCTTGAAATATTTATGTTTGGGAATGATTAGTATCTTTAAAGCTTACTGATGTTATAATTGATATCAGTTGCTCAACAATATATCTATAATTATATAAGTGCTTTAAACTGTTTCTATGAAGCACTCATTCACTGAGCGAGTAGGCTCACCCCTTTACTCACAATTTTTAGGGAAACAACATGGACTTGAAGAAGTTCAAAGCATCAGAGTAGATCTACCATAGGAGTTAAGTATGAGATTAGTGTAGTTCAGTCGGTCCATGTCACTCTAGGTCCTTGTATAGATGTGAGAGAGTTGTAAATGATGTTTTGTATCTTTGTTTCCTTGAAGAGAGAATGTATTTGATTTTCATGTCATATGTACATGGAAGTGTGAGAAACATAATGAATGTATGGATGTGTATCATCAATGTTGATATCATATTAGACTAATCAAAGTTTGATTCTCTTGTAAAGTTTGTTTATGTGATTGGATGTGAGAAAAAAAAGAGTTTGAGATAAAGGAAAAAAAATTAATAGTTGGGAGTGAACTTTGTATTAAGTATAATCCTCAAACTTATGACCTAATCTCATGATTAGTGGTAATCATGGGATGTTGGTGTAACAGCTTGGCATCAGAGCTTAGGTTGAGTCATCATGGACCATTAGGATAGAAAGTCATGGTTATAAGTGTGGCAGATAGGAGGTGATGTGTCTATAGCTCTGGGAGGTCTGAGTATTTAGATACTCTGGCCCAGTATCTGAATACTTAGGTTGACCAATATCAAGATACTCTATCTCTTCTTCTCTGGATGCCCTGGCCAGGTATGCATAGGAAGGATAGGCTAGAGAGAAACCCTAGAAATATTAGGGTTAGGAGACTGAAAAGTAATGAAGGAGTAAGAGATTAAACATAGAATGTGATACAACTCTTACTTTATATTGCTTCTTTGATTGGAGATCAATAGAAATGCTCTTATATATATGAATTCATATTATCAGTTTGTGGAATATGTATGGTACTTTTAGATTGTTGTGTATCATGAAGTTGATTCAGTTATTCTTTGTATCAAGTAGACCAAAAGTTATGTTTAATTGAGTTTGCCCTAAGTGGATATTCTCTCCACATGTTTGAGTTTAATAAAGTTAGTTAATTTTGAGTAGCTCTTGGCTTCAGGACTGTAGGTTCGGCCTGGTCCGACTGGCATGGTGCGTTACTGGGATCTAATGACTCCTATTGAAAATATAATAAGAGTAGAATCTGGATAAATTAGACCCACATCATAGTGAGAATGTACATACACTAAGATGTTGAAACATATGGGAAAGATTAGAATAGCAAAGAATCAGTTGGAACTGATATCTGAGATCCAACTTTGGGGCCTCATATGAGAAACCCTTAATTGGGAATAAAGGAACACAACATAAGGTTTAGATTAAGTTTAATGATTAGTATTATACAAACTCTAAATATGAAATATGGAAAAGATATGAGAAAAGTATGTAAGGGCCAAGATAGTAAAAATCAATCATGAGAAATGGATCATATAATCGAGTACAATGCTTTTATGTACTCCAAAGCAAAGGGAAAATAGAAGAAATGAGTTAAGTATACGATAAGTACATAGAAGTGAAGAGTCTTCAGAAGAGTTAAAGTAAAGAGAATTAGATGAACATGTAAATCATACGACTAGGATAACAAATTTAGTTGAAACAAAGAGAAATGTTAGAAATGATGAGCTTGATTAAGGAATGAGGATTACAAGACATAATTGACAGCATCAAATGTATACCTTTATTATGAAGTTTGATACATTCATCCTTACTACCTTTGGATTCCAAGTCTCTATAGAACAATAAACTAGTTTCTAAAAGAAGAACAAAAGTGTAGCTTAACAAATGAATAAGTCATACAAAGGTAGACTATATTCAGGAAGGAAAAACTTGATTGAAAGAGAAACTAAGTTTGACCCATGCATGAGTCGTTTGATTTAAAATGAAGGATATGTAATGTATTAAACATGAGGTGAAACTAGTATAGGGGTTATTGATTTAGAATTTCAACTTCACATTAGTAGAAGGATAAAGAGAAATATGTGCAACATGGTATAGATAATCATACACATGAATAAGCAATATGATCATGAGTGAAAATTAGAAGTTAAAGGTGACAGGTGGAAGAGTAGTATATGGTAAGAGGATTATGGAAAGTAAGGAAGGGTTTGAAACATGATGCAGTAATACAGATTATAAAAGAAAGAGGTTACAAGATTCAAGAAAGTTCTAATTAGTCAGGTATCCTTGTTGATAACTAATTAAACCTACATATGAGAAATGTATTAAGGGAATGTTTGAAGATAAGAATTCTAAGTCTCAGAATCAACTTCTCCTTCATATCTTCCTTAATGAGAGTAATGTGGGAATGAAGTGAAAAGAAAATGAATCATATATGATGCATAACCACCATGGTAGAGACATCTAGTGAATGTAATAATGACACACAATATGATGATGAAACCCTAGCAGGGTAAAATGAGAATGTAATATATCTGAATGGCCAAGTAAGAGAAGGAAATTCAATTGATAATATAAGGAAGACTTTAGTAAATCTTGTGAGATCCAAAGTTTGAATTTCAAATTACGGGAGCAAAGTCACATCACAATAATGTCATGCTACTAATAAGGACTAAACCCTAGAATGTTTAGAGTTGTAGTAGTTCAAGAGATATCACTAGTGATTTGACCTTGAATACTAGCATCTCTATAAAACAAGATCATGAGATCTGTACTATGAGAAGTAAACTAGCATTGATGGTAATTTAGGGTTTAAAGGTAGCTAATGTGAAAGATAGATAAACAATATGGAAATGATTCGGAGAAAAGAGTAAGAAATAAATTTGAAATGTAACAAGTGTGTTTTGAACAAAAGGAGAAATACAACATGAGTGAAGTGTTATATGAAATAAATTCTTGCAGTGATATCAAGAATGATGAATGATCTATTCTTACCTTGTATGTTTTAATTTTAGGGATGTTTATTCTATATGATCAAAATGAGAAGGATAAGTAACAATAAGTAAGTAGTAATGAATGAGGAGAGAAATAAGAGAAAATAATGGCTTTCAGTAATATGTGAATTTATTTTTAGAAGTGTAATTTGTTGATGGTATATTAAGGGATGTAAATCGGTTTTACATATGATTTTAGTTGTACAATTGTTGTTGAATCTAGTCTTCCAACTCAAGAGTGGTTTTTCTATTTGAGTAGCACAGTAGTAAAATTCAAAAAAAACTTGATGAAATCTCTTTTGTGACTCATAGGTAATACAAAACAATAGTACATATGGAGTTGTATGAATTGAGATAGTTGGATCAGATTATCAATGTTGAGGTAACACCTCGAGAGTATGAAAATATTGAAAATGGTTGTTTCTCTTTCTCTTTCATATGATTGATTGTGACATAGAAAATTCTCCTACTGTCATTGAGAAGGCTTGCTTAAAAATCTGTTGTGATTAGAAGAGAAACAAATGACTCAATGTTGGAAAAAAATTCTAGACCGTAAAATTCAAAAGTTTAAAGGGAGAGAGATACCCCTAGTACAGGTTCTTTGGAGAGATCATGTGTATAAGAAGCTACTTGGGAAGTAGAATCATATATGTTTAACAAGTATCCTTTCCTCTTTTAAAAATTTCGAGATGAAATTTTTATTAGAGGAGGAGAATTGTTACAACACGTTCCTAGCTTTGCTGGTAATCCTAGAGATTTAAGATAATCTTAATGCTTGGCATACTTTTTTTAGTAATATTCTATGTTGTGCTTTATCTTAACTTTGGTAACCTTAAATACTTGTTTGGGTAACTCATAATCATGACTTAAGCCTACTATAAAGATTTGAGTTGGAGTAATATAGCATTAACCCATACATATATGCAAGAAGAGAATTAATGACATTGAAGGAAATAATTAATAAATAATTTTTTTATCAGGGAATATTATCAAAATAACATTGTAGGATTGTAGAGAATTCAATTATGAATCAAAAAAAGAATGAACCAAATCGGCGTTAAAATGAGAGAGTTATGCCCTTTTTAGTAAACATGTACAGAGTGTCGTGACCGTGACACTGTGTCGTGTACCATGACCCGTGACGCTGTGTCATGTGTCGTGACCCGTGACACTAGTGTCATGACCCGTGACGCTGCGTCGTGTGCCGCGACCGCGACGCTGTGTCGCGACTGCGACGAATGCCGCCCAAGACAGCCAATCCTAAAACGGTCATATCTCGAGCTATACTTATCCATTTTCAACGAAACAAAGTGCGTTGGAACTATGATTCGATCCTCTATCATCTCAGAATCCTTGCTCAACAAGAGGCCGACCTAGAAGGAAATTTATGGGGTGATTTTTGGGGACAAATATGAAGAATGACAGAAATCCAAAAGGGTTGTCATAGATTTGACTTGGTAAGTAGTTTTAACCATCGATTCTTCCTCCTCTTTATTTCCCCTTGCTCAGAACCCTTGATCTATTGAATTTGAGGTTTGGGTTAACCTCTAACCTTCATCTTCTATCTATAGCAGACCTCGTTTAGGGCTAAAAGGAAAAAGAAACCGTTGATTTGCTCAGGTCTTGATATGGATTCAAGATTTTTAGAGATGTGCTGCGTTTTTAAGGTGTTTTCATACCTTAAGGTGAGTGGGTACTTCCTTTAAACAGTAGATTACATGAAAATGAGTTAAATCATCAATAATTTTCAATTGCTTAGTATGCGAGTACAAACCCTAAATGGTCTTTTTGATCTAGCTTTTGCTAGATGATATGAAATGGATTATTTCTCTATTGTGATGAATTTCAAATGATGATATCACATTAGAAATGGTTACAATCCATCTAAATGAGAATTCTTAAAGCAATCGTAGCGGTTACATGAATGTGCTAAAATTCAAGCTTTTCAGCTATGATTGAAATTGATGTATAATTAAATAGAGAAATTTGTCTATATGACTCTCATTGATTATTAATGAATTGTTTATCTAAATGGTTGGTACATAAATGTTAGATACTATCTTGGATTTCATGTGATGTGAATAGTGCTTGCTTGATATCTCATTAAAGAGGGTGAAACCCTAGATGAGTGGAAAGTTGGGAATTTGCAAATAGATATTGTGAAATCCATTTGAAGTGTTTTTCTTAACATCATAGACTTTATTTATTTGTTGTTATTCTTGATACATGATATCTCAGTGAATGGTGAGGAAACCCTAATTTAGCTCAATTGAAGGATTTCATATATATGTTTATTGTATATGAATTGTTGAAAGTAGTCTTTCTTCAGTGAATGTTTATGACACATTAAGTCCTTATGCATATCATATGATAAGTGAATGAGGTAAATGAAACCCTAATGATAGGGTGTTTAGTGAAATAAGTATTGTGATGTCAATGTTTCTCAGTTTGAGATGTGGTGATGCTTAACAGTTTAGTTGTGGTAAATGTTATCAGATGGTTTATGAAATGAACGGTTTACAAAGCTGAACAAAGATACGTTGATGTGATGATTGAATTGTGAATTAGACATGTAGATGCCCTAAACACTATAGAATCCTCACAGGATGAGTCATGCGCTGTGAGGAGGAAATGATTTCCCAACTGGAGGTAGTCCAGATCGAGGTAAGTCGAAGCACACCAGTAGGGTGCGGGGGTCTTGACCAGTAGGGCAGACTCCTTATAGTTGTGTGGTACCCAACACCAACTGGGAATGTCGGTGGTACCTGTGTTACATGTTGAGTGATCAGTGGTCTCAGTAGGTCCACTGATGCACAATAAGCCTGAGGGCTTTGACTCATCGCCTGAGTACCCAGGTTGAGAGGTGGAGTCTGAGATATCCAACCACTCCCATTATTCGTCTAGAGGCAAACGTGTTGAGGACCGCTGTAGATGGGGTATTACTCAAGAGATAGGCTTAGGAACTTGGGCATGCTTCTAAGCCTTATACAGTGAGATCATAGCTTTCTGCGATTATTTCACATGTTGTAGTACACCTCATGTGGGTTCAGGGCATAATAAGATGAATGAGAGGTTAAACAAGTGTGTGTAGTTATTTAATTATTCTTTGTATGTTTCTGAATTATTAGTTCTCTTTATGATCAATCAAGCATGTTCATATATTGATTCACTCTTGTAAATATCTAGATTATCTTGAAATATTTATGCTTGGGAATGATTAGTCTCTTTAAAGTTTACTGTTGTTATAATTAATATCAGTTGTTCAACAATATATCTGTAATTAATTATATAAGTGCTTTAAACTATTTCTATGAAGCACTCATTCACTGAGCGAGTAGGATCACCCCTCTACTCACAATTTTTAGGGAAACCACATGGACTTAAAGAAGGTCAAAGCATTAGAGTAGATCTATCATAGGAGTTAAGTATGAGATTAGTTTAGTTCAGTCAATCCCTATCACTCTAGGTCCTTGTATAGATGTGAGAGAGTTGTAAATGATGTTTTGTATCTTTGTTTCCTTGATAAGAGAGAATGTATCTGATTGTCGTGTCGTATATACATGGAAGTGTGAGAAATAGAATGAATGTATGGATGTGTATCATTAATGTTGTTATCATATTAGACAAATCAAAGTTTAATTATCTTGTAAAGTTTATTTATGTGATTGGATGCAAGAAAATAAAGAGTTTGAAATAAAGGGAAAAATTAATATTGGGAGTGAACTTTGTATTAAGTATAATCCTCAAACTTATGCCCTAATCTCATGATTAGTGGTAATCATGGGATGTGGGTGTAAGAATGTGTATGTCCCGTCTCTCACACTCATAACATGATGAAATAAGCATTTGGCTATAGTCCAAACACAAAGCTCATCACATTCCAAGAGTAGAGACGGTTAATCACACATCATCATTTTATTTTCAAATCTAGGTTGGATCACTCTCCTCATACTACCATTCCATGCACACATGTAGTAAAAGCTTTCCACATAACCTTTGAGTCTTATCATTACTCCTATTTACGATCCTTAGTCATTTCCTCAAGGTCTCTAGGGTGCCAGTACTTTTGAGATGATATTACCCTTATGCATCTAGGGAGTGCTTCTCACATTTACCCCTCAATCCCCATGAACTCATGAAGGTGGCCAACCTCCTAACCCATGGGCCTCAGGCAAACATAGTTGTTACCTCCTGAGTCTATGGTCTTGTACATTCAGGGAACAATCAACTCCTACTCCCATCGGTCCCATCCCTACTTGGCCTTAGGATTGACTTAGGGTTCTATCGTAACTTTCTTTTATTTCATCACACATTTTTCTTGTGGTTCCTTTGATGATATTCAAGCACATTACATCCTTTAGAATCCTCACCCAAATTTCAATCATCTCTCTGGGTGCTCATAGTTTTCCTTATGTCTCTTCATGGGAAACATGATGACCTACCTATTTGGGCCTGGCCCCATTCTATCGGTCACTTCCATAGTGACTTTTCTTTATGTCCCTTAGAGATGGTCACACTTGGGTCTAAAGATTTATACTCAATCCATGCGCTTTTGTCCTTCATGAACTTAATCTCTCAAGTTTTAAGTAGCTTTTGATGTTACCACAATTCTTAAATGGTTTTTTTTAACTCACTCTTTTAGGAAGGGTCCTTTCCCAGGACAAAATAAAACTAATGATTGGCAGCATCAAGGTTCACAAAACATACTTGAATCTAAAGTTTATATCATCTCACGTAGGCATATTTCCTATTATTCTATACATGCATGTGTCCTTCAAGTTGAGAACTTATCAATCCATTTCTAAGTTTTCCATTATGTCATGTCCATTCCTCATCTCTCAAGGTTGGACCAGTTTCAGACAAACTTATGTGAATGGATCATCAATCATATTTCATGGTCCAAGTGGGGTTTACTTTATCCTAAAACTTGAGGGGGTGTCATGCTTAATCCCTATGAACTCAATCAACCTTTTGAGCATTATATGCACTAGATACCGCTACTTCCCCTCTTCGGTCTAGGAACCTCAGATTTACCTCCTTTGCATTACTTATCTAAATTGCATGACTTAGTCGCTCAAGTACGTACCAAACCATAACATGATATGTCATATTCTTCCCAACTTTCTCTTCCATGTAAACAACCCTTAGAGTCATACACAAGGGCTACCAATCTGAGTCTGAGGCTTCACATCATATTACCATTCCTTACCTCTCCAGGATCTTGGGACTCTCTTTCCCTCACCTAGATGGTAGGTACTCATATCATCTATACATATGTATAAGAAGCCTCTTCCTCCTTTCTAGGGTTAGTTCTTCCAAAGACATCTAGGGTATGACAAGCCTCTAGGGATCATGCATGAAGCAACTCAACTCATCCACTTAGGGTAGCGTAGTCTAGGACACATCATACAAATATTTCTCATAATTCCTCAAATCTTAGAGTCTAGGTTCCCAACCTTCTCCTTCTGGGTCTCACTCTCTCATGAGTTAACCCTATAGCCGGTCCTAGCACTAGAGGTTCCCTCTTTATAGACGTGGTTGAGGCTCCTAAATATGCACCTCTATTCTTACCTAACCTACGTTATATGATGAAGCGTACATATTTGTATTATCAAATCTTATGTACAACTTCAAAACTATAGTCAAATTCTCAAATCCAACTGAGGTAATCATAAACCATATTATCTCATTATGTAACACAAAGCTTCTCATTCATTTCCTCCAGTATGCATGTCTCATTATCCAATCCAATAGGCATTACCCCTCTGGCTTAGAACTAATCACACTGCTAGTCTGGATGTCACTCACTTCCACATAGGTGCATGTCTACCTCCCACACGTACCAGCATGGGAATTTTTTTTTTGTTAGGGTTCATACTTGGAGGAGGTTAGACATTTTAGGTCACAACTAAACTTTTGATTTATATATTTGCTCCTTTTTAGGGACGGCCCACCCTAGGTCGGGTCACCTAAACCAAAAGTTGCACTAGGGGTCATGCAACCACCTATTATCTATGTTTCCCATTCATACTTCAGTCCTCCACGTATATCATGCATGCCTAACCTACATACTTGCATGCATGGACAAAATAAGGTATCCAACTTATTGGGTTCTCCCTTTCTCTATCCACTGCTTAAGGTTTTGGGTTGAGGTTAGGGTTTAGAATCTGCACCTTAGGTTTTGCAATTCTTGTGACCCACTGAGGTTGTATTCCCTTAACAACTCTAGTCCATATAGGGTTTACTTTTATAGAGGAGAGAACCATTAAACATTTTCTCTTTATCATTACATCCATGTTTATTATTTGTCGGAGGATGCCTTAATCCCTAACACTCTTAACCTAAAAACTCAAGAGGAGGTGGAGAGAGAGAAAACCTTAAGCACTTAAAGTTTGTCCAGTGAAAGAAGGTAATGAAGGGATGAAAGTAGATGAGAAATCCTAGAGGTATCTTATTTCGAGTCAAATCCTCACATTTTGGCCAGGAAGTCACACAGATTCTGGGAGTCCTCGTAAACCGACTAGTGGGGCAAACGAAAATCTTGGCATCCCTCTGATCGTAATCCTTTTCTAGACACCTCCATCTTTGGAAAATTCTCTAATAACTCCCTTTGGTCTCTAAAGAATTTAAAAAAATTATGAATTATACGAGATTCTATGGAAAACCATGTTGTGATACCAAATGTAACGACCCCACCTCCCGGAAACCCCTTAAGGAAGGCCAAGAAACTAGAGTCGTTATCCAAAATAGGATCATATGATTTTGCAAATAATTAATAAATTCTACGACACCTAAGCTTAATGCATGATAATAATTTTTTTCTTTTTCGCATACCTTTAAAAGGTGAGATTTTAAAAATTTACCCAAGGAGAGAACTATCTAACTATATTTCTCCAAACACTAATTAGCCTTGTTCTTTTTCAATGTCACCTTTTATTGAACCTCCACTTTTCATTAGGCTTCACTACTACAAAAAATGGTTTTTACAACAGTTCATTTTTTCATTTTACAATGGGTGTCAACTGTTGTATTAGATCTGGTCTTATGGGGGGGGCTCTTTATACAACGGGTGTTGTGCATGTTGTAATATATGTATTTTATACAACAGTTAATACATTTTGTAGTTCATTGAACACACTTGTTGTAATAGGGGTGTTGTATATAACATGTTGAGACAAAAGAAAAATACATCTTGACACAAGGTTTCAAACTTGAGACCACTTGAAAGTAAGGCACATCTCAAACCGCTGAACCAGTTTCATTTTATGCAACACATATATTCTTTGTTGTACATATACAACAAATGATGTGCAAACCTGTTGTGTGATTGTGGTCTATTACAATGGGTAACTATTACAATAGGTGAAAGCATGTTGTGTAATTATAGTATACTACAATGGGTTATAGTATGTTGTGTAATGATGGTCTATTACAATGGGTTAACATATGTGACTATTACAATGGGTAGAGCATGTTGTGTAATTATGATCTTTTACAACAGGTTAGAGTATGTTGTGTAATGATGGTCTATTACAACGGGTTAACATACATGACTATTACAACGGGTTAGATCATGTTGTGTAATTATGATCTTTTACAACGGTTTAGAGTATGTTGTGTAATGATGATCTATTACAACAAGTTAGCATATGTGACTATTACAACGGGTTAGAGCATGTTGTGTAATTATGGTTTTTTACAACGGGTTTGAATATGTTGTGATATTACAGTCTATTACAACAATTTAGCACCTGTTGTAGTATCACATATACTACAATGAGTTTGGCCCATTGTATATAACTTGTGTTGTATAAAATATATAATTCACAACACACAAATAGACTTGTTGTAAAAGATATACTAACTACAACACAACCAACAGAACTATTGTGTTTTTCCCGTTATATAAAGAATTTTCTATAGTAGTGCTTGTAGACGTAACTACATATTACCCTAAAATTGCTGACAAACAAAACATCGATCAGTATAATGAATTATAATAGTATGTGGGGGAAACAAAAAGTTTGCATCTAGTTGTAACAACATATTGCGACAAAATTATTATTTAACAAATCAAACTTTACATCTTAAACATAACTACTCAATCTCGACATATCCAAGCATTTATGTTGTCTGTGTAGTGAACATGGATACTACCCCTCCCATATGGTAGATTCTCAATAGCCCCTTTTGGTCCTACCCCAAAGGTAGACCAAGACTTAGAGCAGTATAGTCGTATGATCCTACCCAAAGGTAGACCAAACCTCAACTCATGATAATTTGTTGATCCTACCCCAAGGTAGACCAATACCTAGATCATCAATTTCTCACATATACACAAAGCTACAGAGGAGGATTAGGATCTGAGCTAGTCATGCACATATATATGGTGATAGCCATAGTCACTTTATAGTTGTTAGAAATAAAGTTCATCCAAGCAGTTAATTTCAAGCAAATCGGTGAAACCTCAAAAAATGCCATGAAACTAAGATGAGTAATCTTAGTCGTAGCCACATACCTGATTTGGCAGTCTCAAAACCAAGCAAGATAGCTAATCCAATCATGAAGTCCAATCAACCAAGACAAGCAATAAATCAAGCAACTTGATCCTAAAAAGTATTTATAACACCTAATTGTTATAATTACATCCAAACATCTTTTATTGACTGTAACGACCGCCACCAAACCAATAGCTAATCGTCACTAATAATGTGGAATAACCATAATCAGCGGATTAACAAAAATCACTAAAAATTAAAACCATTTTTGCAAAGAGATCCATTTCCTGGAAAACTCTTAATGAAAGAACCAAAACTTTATATACATCAGGGTTCACATTGTACATACATTGTACCATCTCATCTCGAGGTTAACATATAACAGTTGCTTTATCAAAACATGTACTGAAGCAACATAAAACCTCAAGGCATACAAGCCAAAATCTCAGTTTGTTCATAAAACCATCACACACTAAATCCGAGGACCTGAGAGTATAGAGACGATACATATGACTTCTATCTACAAGACACGACAGACAGTACACTCAACCTGAGCAATTACTGATGTCCATGTTGTTGTTGTCCTTCCTCTGCAGAACGGTCTCTACCTCCTCGTGCACGTCCACCTAAAAATTGTGGATCCCACAGGGTGATACAATTGTCCCAGTAAGAGATATAACTCTCTGCCAATAATATTACTATCATAGGTAAACAGTATAAAATTGAGCAGAGGTTCTTTTATATTAATAAGCAAGGTTAATCACTGTGGATAAGTAGATTAGAACATTCTCATCTTTGAAATCATTGCAACTGTCTATGATAGAGAAGTAAATCACAACTGTATATGATAGAGAAGTAAATCATCTATTCACTTTATAAGGAATATGAAGAACATGTGTATCATTTACCCATCATATTATACCAACATCTCAAGCTTATCCTGTGATAATATCATCATGTTTCAGCTTTATACAAATCTTGCAAGAGTACAGCCAGATATTGAATTGCACCAATCTTGTGATATTACATCCAGGTATTGGATTGTACCAATCCTGTGATATTACATCTAGGTATTGGGTTGTACCAATCCTGTGATATTATAGCCATGTATTGGATTATACCAATCCTGTGAGATCATAGCCATGTATTGGGCTATCCCAATCCTGTGAGAGTTCGGCCAGGTATTGGGTTGTAGCAATCCAGTGAGAGTTCAGCCAGGTATTGGATTGTACCAATCCTATGAGAGTTCAGCCAGGTATTGGATTGTACCAATCCTATGAGATCATAGCCATGTATTGGGTTATCCCAATCGTGTGAGAGTTCAACCAGGTATTGGATTGAACCAATCATGTGAGATCACAACCAGGTATTGGGTTATCCCAATCCTGTGAGAGTTCAACCAAGTATTGGATTGTACCAATCCTGTGAGAGTTCAGCCATGTATTGGATTGTACCAATCATGTGATATTACATCCAGGTATTGAATTATGCCAATCTTATGAGATCATAGCCAGGTATTGGGTTATCCCAATCCTGTGAGAGTTTAGCCAGGTATTGGGTTATCCCAATCCTGTGATATTACAGCCAAGTATTGGATTATGCCAATCCTGTGAGATTTTAGCCAGGTATCGGGTTATCCCAATCCTGTGAGAGTTCAGCCAGGTATTGGGTTATCCCAATCTTGTGAGAGTTCAGCTAGGTATTGGATTGTACCAATCCTATGAGATCACAACCAGGCATGGACTATGCCAATCCTGTGATATATTACAACCAGGTATTGAACTGCTCCAATCTTGTGAGATCACTTTGAGAGTACAGAGAGGTATTGGATCATACCAATCCTGTGAGATCATGGCCATATTCCTAAGGATTCCATAGTAGTTGAAATATCTTTATGTTTCCCTTTCACTTTCATTATGGGACATCAATCTCTAGATCAACATCTTGTCACCTCTCACTAGGAAACAACTATTCACATGGCTCACAAGGCCATTAAACATCTTGTCACCTCTCACTAGGCAACAACTATTCACATGTCTCATAAGGCCATTAAACATCTTGTCACCTCTCACTAGGCAACAACTATTCACATGGCTCACATGACCATTAAACATCTTGTCACCTCTCATTAGGCACCAACTATTCACATGGCTCACAAGGCCGTTAAACATCTTGTCACCTCTCACTAGGCAACAATTATTCACATGGCTCACAAGGCCATTAAACATCTTGTCACCTCTCACTAGGCAACAATTATTAGGGTTAGGGTTTCCCTTTATAGCCGAATAGGGTTTCAAATTCATATTATCAATCCAAACCCTAATTCATTGCTCCACACATCTACGAGCATACATTGATATCATAAGTATTCAATCATACTTATTTATTCTCATCATTTATCATTATATGATTATCAACACAAAGTATGAGTTTCTCTCTCATCCTTACTAGGATATTGATTACATCATACTTTATTATCTTGGATTAACCCTCTCTCAAGGTATGTTAGCCTACACTTATCAAAGTGCATTAAACTCTTTACATATTAATGTAACAATTGACATGACACAGTTCAAGTGTTACTCATCCAAGTATGTTGGATTTGAGGTGCATTAAGGTGTATCAACCTTGAGGTGTTGGATATAATATTTATCATGCCTTGATGTATCACTTCCATCATCACTTTTAACTTACTTAAGTTCATCAACTTACCTTGTATTAGGTTATTTCTCATCCTAATACATCATGCACTAACTCATCACAGTTATCATGTAGTGCATTGGCCATAAGTCACACACTTGAATTACCCAACTATCATCAAGTGATATGGACTCATCTCGATTTAAGGCATTATTGATATAGGTTTGACCATTATCAACCACTTTAGGTGTTTCACCTATCAAGGTATTAGCTACACCATTACTTGGTGTTATACTCATCACTCCTAAGAGTGTTTTGCCCTCACCTTTACAAGGTGTATCAGGTTGAATAATGTATGTCAAGTTGAACACGTGTATGGGTTAGGTGTATATCGAGCTAGACATCATCATATCCCTCATACCCTTACTCGTCAAGGTATCAACCTTAACAATCATTTGGTGTATCACCTTCACCATACATGGGTGTAACATCCTCACCTTACTTGAAGATATTGGCCACATCCTACTTTAATGTATTGGCCATCACATGTTCTAGGGTATTAACCACCTTACCACTTTTGTCATCTAGTGTATTAGGTTACCCACCATATCGTTTTAGAGATGTGTGCTCAACACCATACCGTACAAGAGGTGTATTCTTAACCCAATATCGGTTTAGAGGTGTATGCTTGCTTACCATATCAGGTAAGAGGTGTGTGCTTGCTCGCCATATCACTTTAGAGGTGTATGTGTGCTTACCATATCACCTTAGAGGTGTATGTGTGCTTCACACCATATCGGGCAGAGAGGTGTGTGTGTGCTTCACACCATATAGGGCAAAGAGGTGTGTGTGTGCTTCACACCATATCGGGCAAAGAGGTGTGTGCGTGTGTTTTACACCATATTGGGCAAAGAGGTGTGTGTGTGCTTCACACCATATCGGGCAAAGTGGTGTGTGTGTTTTACACCATATTGGGTAAAGAGGTGTATGCTTGACCTCATATCATCCAAGAGGTTTATATTACATTACCATATCGTGCAAGGAAGTATAAACTCATATCCATATTATTTTAGTGGTGTATGTACATCACCATATCGGGTTAGAGGTGCTTGCTTGTGTGCCTAAACCTGATAACACTTTGTAAAGTGATACCATCATCTTCAAGCTCTAGAGATTCGTTATAATTGTTCTAGTACAAGGATAACATGTCTAAGAAACTACTAGAACTCATAGATATATCAAGTATTCAAAAAAATATCGGAATTGAAAGTAGATCATCAAATATAGCAAGAAAGATGGTGAATAATACCATATTTGGGTTTAAGTTATATAACCCGCCTCAAGAACAACTTCAAAGATCCAAAGCTTCACGTTCGTAAGGCTTGTTCATAACTCATTCATATACAAGGAATCACCATAGTTAAGAAATTGGTGAAGAAGAAAAGAAAGAAAGATCATAACCCTAGATCCATGCTTCAATCCAAGGTTGAAGATGATCATGGCCTCACCTTAGGGTTAAGACTTGAGTCCTTCTTGCTCCTTAGCACCTTGCACAATGCCTCACTACTAATGCACGATATTCCCTCACTTGTGGCTGATATCCCCTTCACTTGTGGCCAATATCACTTCATTTGGCCGATATCAACTTGCTATGGCTGATATCAACGTGCTATGGCCGATATCACTTGCTATGGCCGATACCTGAGGCCCTATGCACGATACCACTTCACTTATGCATGATACCAAGATTCTATGCACGATATCTAAGAGAAAGGGGTGGTAGGATTCTAAAATTTTCACTAAGGGGTGAAAGGAAGGGTATATATACTTGAGGTTCATGGGAGAGAGTGTAAGAGGTGTCATCACCTTACTACTAGTAGGTGCCACATGGCCATGCATGGATTGACACACGTACTTGCATGCATTCCATCTTTATCTTTCCATGCAAAATAAAAACTTGAGGATAATGAAAGGGATAAGGGTCGGCCCCCTTTGGTTATCTTCTAGGACAAGCCACTTCCACTCACATTATTATATTCACAATTCAATGCAACATTTCCCAAGGAAAGTTGCAAGCCGATATCCATTGCTTTATTGAGGTGCTTAGCTCGTTTATTCAAAGGAAAAGAGTAACACAATATGGGGGTCTCCTCTTTGGCTCCTTGGCCGATAGGGACTCCCATTTAACACTACAACCTGATACACTCAATACAAGCTCAAATTAGGTTTTCCATTCAACCCCTTTCTTGGTCTTTTCATCACCAAGAATACTACCACTCCTAAATGATTCAAACATGGTGTCTCATTCATTCTCTCTCCTCTAAGCGATACATAGAGGAAGTAGGAACACTCTAGAGGTGGTAATTTGCATATCGACCCTACATTTTGGGTAAATTACAATTTGTACCAAAATTGGTGCACAAGGTACTAGCATTATTCAAACAAGTTCAAACTTGGTATTTAGGCTTTCCACAAGCCACCACTTAGCATCATTATCTTTCTTATAATGCTAAAACACTTAGGTCACATTCAACATGTGATATATTGCAATATAACCCCTCATCTTGGGTAAATTGCACTTTGGTCCAAAACAAAGGAATATTGCTCAAACGACATTCAATCAGGACCAAACTTGGAACATATGTGTGTCACATGATAACAAAACACCTTAGAGGATTATATTAAATTTCTAAGCAACTTACTTAGCCAAAGCAAATAGGGTTACCTCATAACCCAGGTCAGGGTCATTACAAGTTATAAACCCCTAACAAGGATTTTGTCCCCAAAATCCCAGATGAAGAAAGACAATTGTCATTCAAGCATCATATCATCAAGTCTCCACATAACATCTTGATTTCATGGAGATGTCATAGAACTTTGACCAGTACAAGGTCCTTCCATTCAGAATCATCATAGAATCTATCAGGACACATACCCAACTGCCTTTTTCATTGTGATAAGATTATTGACCTTGGGAGTCTTCCATACTCCTCACTTAGTTTAGTATATCACCTCCAAGGAAAAACCAGAGTTACATTATGTCACCCACTTGGGACTACAAGTCTTAACATGTATCTGTTGTGCCATCTAGTCTACTAACACAACACTAAACTTTCTTATGACTTGTACCAACTATCTTCCTAGTTGTACATTCTATTGTCATAAGGAGAGGCCACTTAATAAAGAAGAACTTATCTCAAAGGTATCTCTAGATGTTATGTATAAGTTTCCTCAACAGATCTATATAGGGATATTCTAAGGAATTATTTTTAGCTTGGTAAGCTTTTCCCACAATGATTTTACAATTGTTCCTTCAATTAGTACATCTTTATCGATGTCATGTTTATGCAAAGCATAAACCCCTAACATATGATGTCCATACTATTTTATGTAACTAGACTGATCTCACAGCTAGCCATTCCAGGTGACCAACATAAATCATCTGATTAGGAGTTATGTTTTCACTATTTCATACCTTTAAAATTTCTTGGACATTAGACTTCCTTGCCTTGGTATTAATTACATGTATCAAAAACACATCTTATCATTTCCATCCTCTGTTGTTATTAGCAAAACCAAACATATAATAGGACCTTTCTTTCATATCGAAACATTACTTAACACACATACTTTGTCTTGGAACTAAAATCCAGGACTAGCTGATACTTTTCAAAGTATCCATTTAAAGATTACTTCTCATTCATGCATATCAAGTGTCATAAGACTTACTTGATTGTCATGTTCCTGAAAGGAAAGATCACAAGGGAACATAATCCTTCTTATCACCCCATCATTATTCAGGGTTGTTTATTAAAGAAAAGATATTATCACCTTCTTCGAGTATTGCATGAACTTTCAATTGTTCATGTGTCATTCAATCTTGTTTCCTCTTAGGTTCCTTGACATTAGCATAGGAATTATAAGGATGATTACATGTCATCATCCTTTAGCATTATCATCATCATGATTACTACATCTGGGTATTCAAACCCTTAGTTCATCATTGAACATTGTCACCTCTCATCAGGTGACTGTTACCTCAAGGTCCTCAGACCAAGGTATTCATTATACTAAATATTTCTTTTTGTTTATAAATTGATCTATGATTAACTCAAATTCCTTCATATATCAATTAGGATGTGGTAGAAATATCCGTGCCACATATTCTACTTCATTATGCTCTTTAGATTGTCTCAAAATGACTACTTGATCAGAGTAATTAGAAAAATAGCAATCTAAGAGTTCCATACTTACCTTGCCTTCAATAGATGAATACCTGGCCAGGGTATTCAAGAACTGAAATTAGGTAGTATGCATTTGTTTTATATTATGTTTCATCTCTTTAAATTTTAATACTTAGTATCTCAAATTTTCTCTGGGTGTTTCTTTTACATCTCTTCCCTTTCTACATGAAGAGAGAAATTTTAAAACATATAAGAGAATATTGGACTAAATATAGGTTCTCATCCTTCTTATCTCTTCCTCATGTCCTCATAGGACTAATTAAAGGAAGCTCAACAATAACTACCTTCTTATGATTATCAGATAAAGTCAAGAGAAGACATATCAGAATGAAAAAGCTTTATCAGACTGTCACCCCTCATGGTCATCTACCACTTCAGGTTGACTCAAACATAGAGTCAAGCTGTTTCATGTTGTTGCTTTTGCCTTTTTACACTATTGGGTTGTAAATTTCATAAGCCCTACCGAGTCTGCCTCGGTTGTTGGGTCATTTCCTCCCTTCTTTTTGAAGAAAAGGGTTTAGTATGCTCAACATGTCCATAACTATAACATGTCTTGTCCTTGTACCATAGTCTTATCGGTCTTATTACCGATGTAGAAGCTAAATCAGGAGTTCTTACAGGTGGAAAGTTAGGACTTTTGCCTTTACTTAGTGACTACTGCCCTGGTGTACTAGGCATTTATTACACTGATGGTACCAAAAATGTTGGCTTTTTAGATAACTAGGCAAATGTCTCTAGAATTATAAAGACCTTTCCTTAATTCTCAGCTTATTGCCCCTCCTTAGGCTTTGCCATCACAGATGTACTATCTGTCTATATTTATGGCAGAGTCTATTTTCTTGCCATATGTTAATCCTTCTCACATTTTCCACTATTCCAACATGACTATGTCATTCAAAAACCCTTTCAAAACCCAAAGTTCATGCATTGAGGGCTGGTAACCTAGGTTGTATTGCTAGTATCCAGTCCAATATATTCATCATTGTTGTCCTAACCTGCCCAATAAGAGCATAAAAAGCAGGATTCTTTATCCTGATTGGGTCAAGATGGGAATTCTCAGGCACTCATTATTCTCTTGCCTGATCCCTTACACCTTCTCCTGGTGCAACAACATTGCTCTAAGCAATGTGTTCCTCATGTTCTCCAGCCATTTTTAAACTTCACTCTTTCTTCTGCATAAGCAGATGTCACTATAGGATATATTGGAGGACACTAGAACAGACTCAACACATAGTCTTATATCTCTATAGACTCAACAAACTTTAAGCTCTGACACCAAACTTGTAATGACCGCCGCCAAAATGATAGCTAAATCGTTACTAATAATGCAGAATAACCATAAACAGCAGATTAACAAAAATCACTAAAAATTAAAACCATTTTTGCAAAGAGATCCATTTCTTAGAAAACTCTTAATGAAAGAACAAAACTTTATATACATTAGGGTTCACATTGTACATACACAATGCCATCTCATCTCGAGGTTAACATATAACAGTTGCTTTGTCAAAACATGTATTGAAGCAACATAAAACCTTGAAGCATACAAGCCAAAATCTTAGTTTGTTCATAAAACCATCACACACTAAATCTGAGGACCTGAGAGTATAAAGACGACACATAGGACTTCTATCTACAAAACACAACAGACGATACACTCAACCTGAGCTATTACTGTTGTCCCTCTTGTTGTTGTCCTTCCTCTGTAGAACGGTCTCTACCTCCTCATGTACGTCCACCTAAAAATTGTGGATCCCATAGGGTGAGACAATTGTCCCAGCGAGAGATATAACTCTCTACCAACAATATTATTATCACAGGTAAACAGTATAAAACTGAGCAGAGGTTCTTTTATATTAATAAGCAAGGTTAATCGCTGTGGATAAGTAGATTAGAACATTCTCATATTTTAAAGCATTGCAACTGTCTATGATAGAGAAGTAAACCATCTATTCACTTTATAAGGAATATGAAGAACATGTGTATCATTTACCCATCATATTATTACAACATCTCAAGCTTATACTGTGATAATATCATCATGTTCTAGCTTTATACAAATCTTGCAAGAGTACAATCATGTATTGGATTGTACCAATCATGTGATATTACATCCAGGTATTGGATTGTACCAATCTTGTGATATTACAGTCAGGTATTGGATTGTACCAATAATGTGAGATCATAGCCAGGTATTGGGTTATCCCAATCCTATGAGAGTTCAACTAGGTATTGGGTTGTACCAATCCTGTGAGAGTTCAGCCAGGTATTGGATTGTACCAATGATGTGAGAGTTCAACCAGGTATTGGATTGTACCAATCATGTGAGATCACAGCCATGTATTGGGTTATCCCAATCCTGTGAGAGTTCAACCAGGTATTGGATTGTACCAATCTTGTGAGATCGCAGTCAGGTATTGGGTTATCCCAATCTTGTGAGAGTTCAGCCAGGTATTGGATTGTACCAATCCTGTGAGAGTTCAGCCATGTATTGGATTGTACCAATCCTGTGAAATTACAGCCATGTATTGGATTATGCCAATCCTATGAGATCATATCTAGGAATTGGGTTATCCCAATCCTGTAAGAGTTCAGCCAGGTATTGGGTTATCCCAATCCTGTGATATTACAGCCAGGTATTGGTTTATACCAATCCTGTGAGATCATATCCAGGTATTTAGTTATCCCAATCATGTGAGAGTTCAGCCATGTATTGGGTTATCCCAATCCTATGAGAGTTCAGCTAGGTATTGGATTGTACCAATCCTGTGAGATCACAACCAGGTATTGGACTATGTCAATCTTGTGATATTACATCCAAGTATTGGACTGCTCCAATCCTGTGAGATCACTTTGAGAGTACAACCAAGTATTGGATTATACCAATCCTGTGAGATCATGGCCATATTGCTAAGGATTCCACAGTAGTTAAAATACATATATGTTTCCCTTTCACTTTCATTACGGGACATTAATCTCTGGATCAACATCTTGTCACCTCTCACTAGGCAACAACTATTCACATGGCTCACAAGGCCATTAAACATCTTGTCACCTCTCACTAGGCAACAACTATTCACATGGCTCACAAGGCCATTAAACATCTTGTCACCTCTCACTAGGCAACAACTATTCACATGGATCACACGGCCATTAAACATCTTGTCACCTCTCATTAGGCAACAACTATTCACATGGCTCACAAGGCCATTAAACATCTTATCACCTCTCACTGGGCAACAATTATTCACATGGCTCACAAGGTCATTAAACATCTTGTCACCTCTCACTAGGTAACCATTATTAGGGTTAGGGCTTCCCTTTATAGCTGAATAGGGTTTCAAATTCATATTATCAATCTAAACCCTAATTCATTGCTCCACACATCTAGGAGCATACATTGATATCATAAGTATTCAATCATACTTATTTATTATCATCATTTATCATTAAATGATTATCAACACAAAGTATGAGTTTCTCTCTCATCCTTACTAGGATATTGATTACATCATACTTTATTATCTTGGCTTAACCTTCTCTCACGGTATGTTAGCTATCAAGGTATTAGCTACACCATTACTTGGTGTTATACTCATCACTCCTAAGAGTGTTTTTCCGTCACCTTTACAAGGTGTATCAGGTTGAATCATGTATGTCAAGTTGAACACATGTATTGGGTTAGGTGTATATCGAGCTAGGCATCATCATATCCCTCATACCCTTACTCATCAAGGTATCAACCTTACCAATCATATGGTGTATCACCTTCACCGTACATGGGTGTAACATCCTCACCTTACTTGAAGATATTAGCCACATCCTACTTTAATGTATTGGCCATCACATGTTCTAGGGTATTAAGCACCTTACCACTTTAGTCATCTAGTGTATTGGGTTACCCACCATATCGTTTTAGAGATGTGTGCTCAACACCATACCATCCAAGAGGTGTATGCTTAACCCAATATCAGTTTAGAGGTGTATGCTTGCTTACCATATTGGGTAAGAGGTGTGTGCTTGCTCGCCATATCACTTTAGAGGTGTATGTGTGCTTACCATATCACCTTAGAGGTGTATGTGTGTTTCACACCATATCGGGCAAAGAGGTGTGTCTGTGCTTCACACCATATCGGGCAAAGAGGTGTGTGTGTGCTTCACACCATTTTGGGCAAAGAGGTGTCTGTGTGCTTCACACCATATCGAGCAAAGAGGTGTGTGTGTGTGTGTTTCACACCATATTGGGCAAATAAGTGTATGCTTGACCTCATATCATCTAAGAGGTGTATATTACATTACCATATCATGCAAGGAAGTATAAACTCATATCCATATCGTTTTAGTGGTGTATGTACATCACCATATCGGGTTAGAGGTGCTTGCTTGTGTGCTTGAACCTGATATCACTTTGTAAAGTGATACCATCATCTTCAAGCTCTAGAGATTCGTTCTACTTGTTCTAGTACATGGATAATAGGTCTAAGAAACTACTAGAACTCATAGATATATCAAGTATTCAAAAAAATCTCAGAATTGAGAGTATATCATCAAATATAGCAAGAAAGATGGTGAATAATAACCTGTTTGGGTTCAAGTTATATAACCCGCCTCAAGAACAACTTCAAAGCTCCAAGATCCAAAGCTTCACGTTACTAAGGTTGAACCCATAAGTACAAGTCTTGTTCACAATTCCTTCATATACAAGGAATCACCATAGTTAAGAACTTGGTGAAGAAGAAAAGAAAGAAAGATCATAATCCTAGATCCATGCTTCAATCCAAGGTTGAAGATGATCATGGCCTCACCTTAGGGTTAAGACTTGAGATCCTTCTTGCTTCTTAGCACCTTGCACAATACCTCACTACTTATGCATGATATACCCTCACTTGTAGCCGATATCCCCTTCACTTGTGGCCAATATCACTTCATTTGGCCGATATCAACTTGCTATGGTCGATATCAACATGCTATGGCCGATATCACTTGCTATGGTCGATACCCAAGGCCCTATGCATGATACCACTTCACCTATGCACGATACCAAGACTCTATGCACGATATCTAAGAGCAAGGAGGTGGTAGGATTCGAAAATTTTCACTAAGGGGTGAAAGGAAGGGTATATATACTTGAGGTTCATGTGAGAGAGTGTAAGAGGTGTCATCACCTTACTACTAGTAGGTGCCACATGGCCATGCATGGATTGACACATGTACTTGCATGCATTCCATCTTTATCTTGCCATGCAAAATAAAAACTTGAGGATAATGCAAGGGATAAGGGTCGGCCCCCTTTGGTTATCTTCTAGGACAAGCCACTTCCACTCACATTATTATATTCACAATTCAATGCAACCTTTCCCAAGGAAAGTTGCAAATCGATATACATTGCTTTATTGAGGTGCTTAGCTCGTTTTTGTAAAGGTAAAGAGTTAACAACACGATATGGGGGTCTCCTATTTGTCTCCTTGGCCGATAGGGACTCCCATTTAACATCACAACCCGATACACTCAATACAAGCTCAAATTAGGTTTTTCATTCAACCCCTTTCTTGGTCTTTTCATCACCAAGAATACTACCACTCATAAATGATTCAAACATGGTGTATCATTCATTCTATCTCCTCTAAATGATACATAGAGGAAGTAGGAACACTCTAGAGGTGGTAATTTGCATATCAACCCTACATTTTTGGTAAATTACAATTTGTACCAAAATTGGTGCACAAGGTACTAACATTATTCAAACAAGTTCAAACTTGGTATTTAGGCTTTCCACAAGCCACCACTTAGCATCATTCTTTTTCTTATAATGCTAAAAAACTTAGGGCATGTTCAACATGTGACATATTGTAATATAACTCCTCATATTGGGTAAATTGCACTTTGGTTCAAAACAAAGGAACATTGCTCAAATGACATTCAATCAGGACCAAACTTGGAACATAAGTGTGTCACATGATAACAAAACACCTTAGAGGATTATATTAAATTTCTAAGCAACTTACTTACCCAAAACAAATAGGGTTACCTCATAACCCAGGTCAGGGTCATTACATTGACTTGGTATTTCATTTTAGGGTTTCTAAGCCTTGTTAGGGTTTCCTTAGGGTTTCTTGGTTTTACTTTCCAATTTTACCCTTTTTAGGTTAACAAACCCTAAAAGCAATTTTATAGTCATGGAACCCTAATTAAGCAAATTATGAATAAATATCATCCAATTAGATCTAATCCATCCCTTTTATGTCAAAAGCTAAAACTTTTCTCATAATAGTCATGGAACATCATTAGATCCATTAATCTTCAAAACTTAGGTTTTCAAATTAATTAAAATTATTAAAGATAGAATCTTTACACAGTTTTTGAGTGACAAGCATATTTAGGCCTCAAATTAATTTTTAAAGCATTCTACATATTTTTCTGAGCAAAAATCGTATATGTCATGTCTTGATCTGAGCTACCAATATTTTTCTAGAATTATTTATAAATTTATGTTACCTAAGCCAATCGGGGCTTGACACATCATCAACTATACTTTCTTATTTGCTAGGTCAGCTCAAGTGTGGAAATACGCCCACGCCCTTATATCCTGAAAACACTTGCAGGGGAAATCGAGTCATTATACTCTAATTTTCCCTCAACCCCGCGTAGGGCTTCACACTGCCGCTTAGTGGTGGAGCCAGAAAATCTGGTTAAGGAGGGCACCACTAGTATTGAGATCAAATTGAAGAACTTGGGTAGGGCACAATAAGTTTTTTTCTATCAAAATTCATGGCATATTATACTTAGTTAGGGATAAATTGAAAACCTAAGTAGGGCATGTGCCCACCCAGGCCACCATGTGGCTATGCCACTACTGCCGCTCCAAGGAGTTTCACACACGCGTTGTTGCGCCTCTCCTGGACGAGGGAGGGCCATGCGAGAGCACCTCCTCTTCTGCCACACACGCATCTCCAGACGGCGTCAGTCTCCTTTGACCATCTTGCCCAACACTTCTGGGTCATCCAAGGTGGTCGAAGCTTGCTCCTACAGCCGTGAATCGCTGGTGGCAAACAGGATGTGGCCCTGCGCTAAGAAGGTGGCCGCCGACGCCCACACATGGAAGGGAAGTGTTCGCACCCCTCTACGGGATGCTGGCAGTACCGAGAAGGATGGACAAGACTTGCCCACTCTCATCCATGGTCGAGGGCCACACTACAACTTGTCATGACCAGGTTATAGGTCTGTCGAGGATAAATTCATATTGAAAGAACTGGGAAGTCTGAGGCACATGGACTCCTCTTCTCATCTCCATCCTAAGAGTCGTCGTGCACCTTCCTTTCCTCATCCAATAGTATTCCCTACTCTTCCAACCCCTGTTGTCATGCCCTCTTTTCTTGGATGTCAACCTTCACTAGGTCACGACGTCCCTGGTCCCATGTTCTGACTGCTAGCAGGAGAAGGGCCAAGCCACCGTCAGCTGCATTTCTTAGAGGGCTGGCATCTCTTGTATTGTTGTGTGTATCTCGTGCATCCACCTAGGGTCGAGATATGACTCCATATATAGGTCATACGTGGGATACCCTAGGGTTGATCAAGGAGACGGTGAATAGGGAAAGAGAGAGAGGCAATATGTTTCCTTTCTCGTTGACGCATACGACAATGATGGTCTCATGGGAATACTAGTTTCCCTTCTCATATAACCATAGGTGTGAGGTGACAGAGAGTTGTGGGTCTCAATATAGAAAAGGTTTCTATTCACATTACAACCCTCCTTCTCATTTCCTTTACCCCATTCTCCCTTGTGTACAAGATTAACACATTACCATCTTTACATGGTGATTAAAAGGATGTCTCTTTTATACAATAAATTCATTACCAACTAGAAGGGAAATATTCCTTTATAAAACTCTTTCTTTTTTTCTATTTTCTTTATCTTGGCTATTATTTCTATTAGAAATCATGGGCCAACAAAAACTAATAAACGATGGCCATCCATGCCACATTCTAGAAAATTCTACACAATTATCTTAAGCACATATATTTATTATCCCTTTTCTTTTATTCTTTGTTTATTATGGGATTTTCTTCTCTGCCTTTTCCTATTATCCATTATTGGAATAATAAAACATGTTAAACCACTAAATCATGCATCCAATGGAAGTTTTGCAAAAGAATCCATTCTTGAAAACAAATCATACAATTTTCCATTCAAATCCCTTTTATTGGAAAAATTACATTTCAATCAATACAAGAAAAATTGAGGTTATAACAAAATGTGTTTTGTATCTCCAGGGGAGCATTAAACCTCCTAGAATCCCTATAACTATATGATGCTCACACTCTACTACGAAGCCAATGCTATATATATCCTTGCAAGATCCCAAGCCCACATCAAGAGCATCAAAGCTCTTACCCCATTCTAGGCCCAAAAAACCACCTATCACATTTCCTCAATGGTTCCTCACAATGCCCCAATCAATATTCTCTATGGCCTAGATATGTCTATCTTGTAGTGGATATCACAATATTCAGTTTCATACAATATAACTAAGGGTTCTCCTTGAATTGGAACATCTTGAGTCTCATATCCATCAACAACCACTTTATAGGCCATGTGTCTTTCAGAATGATGGCACTACCTAACTATTTACACATAGAGCCTTGAGCCATGATTCTACAAATATGCCTAACTTTGCGTCATACCATGCAGTAGTCCATCCTCATACCATTATACCTACTCAACCTCTAAGACCATACAACCCAAATAACAACTAAAGACATAAGTCCTTTGACAAACCCTCACCAACTCTTCCTACTAGTTAGGGTCTAAACACTAAATTACCAAAATAATAGACTCGTTATTTGAGGAAGGATGGGTATCCACTAATTCTTCCACATTGACTCAGACCTTATTGGCTATATCCCCTTTTTGAGAAAGAGACAATTTAATGATTCTTCCTTGCTCGCCACACAATACACGCACTTGGATATTATCTGAATTTTGTAAGACCTAATTCCTTGTCACTTTGTACAACTCTCCACAAGGACTTCTAGGAGAAGGTGGAGATTTTTTCTGGTGACACAACATTCCAAAGCCATTTAAAACCTGGGAATGTTTCCCACCCACTCAACCGTATCATGGTTCAAGAGATGACTAGTTTATTTGAGGTGTAAAGTTTCTGTCTTCAGTCAGGCACCAGATAAACTGGTCCCTACCTTCCTGGGTTTCTCCCTAACTCTATAGTACCTCTCGACATCCTTCTTATTTTGTAAGATGTTTTAAGGTTCCCAATCTCCATTTCATCATTGTCCATTAGGCCCGTAACCCTAATACGAGGATCAAGTGTTACCCCTATAGTATTCCACGA
The DNA here is from genome assembly GCA_963693085.1 of Alisma plantago-aquatica. Taxonomy (NCBI): domain Eukaryota; kingdom Viridiplantae; phylum Streptophyta; class Magnoliopsida; order Alismatales; family Alismataceae; genus Alisma; species Alisma plantago-aquatica. The sequence continues at coordinate 1,486,023,482 of OY856410.1, read as the reverse complement.
GATCATTCCATTCTAACTCCATGCAGTTGCTCAAAAGGGAATATACCCTTTCCTTTATATCCCATCTACCGTGACTCACATTAAATGGATATACCCCCCAAACCCTCTTCCAATATATAGTTCCAAAGGAACCATGGGTATTCTATAGCCAAGTCTCAACTCTACCTCCCATATTTCTCTATACAAAATTTGCTCATAAAGAGTCACCTTTTAGGATGTCCCATGCAACCTTCATAAAAAACAAATTGTATATATCTCTGAGTATGTGTATCCACAACCCTCGAGAGAGGGTAGCCTTATGCCAACCAAACCAGACCCTCTTCCTACCACCCTCTCTGAATTCCAATAAAATATATGCCATTCTTAGTTGTTTCAAATCAGTCAATGTGGCTGCACATGCTGACATGTTATATAGCAGAATGGTTGCCAACATTCAACAGGTCGATGTGAGTCTCCCTAGAAGGAGAGAAATTTCCCCACTTGGAAAGGCCGTCCACCCTGTAATCTTAGCTAAAACCCATCATAATGTGTAATTAAGATGTTGCCAGGGATTAGGAGAATGCCAAGATGCCAAATCGATTCCACACACACATTTCATCATCAACAAGCTTCTTAAGGCTAGTTTAGTTAGGTGTAGTCACATGTAGTTGTGCGAGTTTGTAATGTAAAAATGTACATTAAACTCACACTTTGTCATCCAACTACGCCCCTATTGAACATGGATTCTTAGAATAATTATTTTCTCCACTAATGATCTCATGGCGCAGAGCTCTTTTTCATTCTGCCAAATCAATTCTTATACCATCCTGATTGTGTAGGCATGACGGGGTTTTAGAGGTCCCTCTTGCGATGAAAATATTGATAGGGGTGAGCAGAATTTGGTTAGTAACTCATTAACCAAATGGTTAAAACAATATGGTTAAGTTTATTTAGTCAATTTGGTTAATTCAGTTGATTTGATTAATATATCTCGATTAATTGGTTAAACGGTTATTTTTTCATTTAAAAATATTTTCTAATTGATTAATTAAATTAACCGAATAGTTTTAATTTATTCAAAAAAAACATTCAACTCTTATATATACATATATAATGGTACTTTTATTTCAAAGAACCTCTACATGTATATATTAATCAAATTTTGATGAATTATTTAACGCTATATTTATATGCAATACTGCTATAAAATAACAATAGTTTGAAATTTTATAAACATTTTCATATAGTTTTTGTCCAAGGAGTATTATTTAGTTAACCAACGAACCAACTGAATTAACCATAACCGAATCAACATACACTAATTTGATTAAGTTAATGGTTAAAATCTCAAACTACAAATTAACCATTTAACTGAACCAAATTAAGCATAACCTATGCTCACCCCTAAGGCTGTGTTTGGTACGTATTGACAAAATATGTGATGTTGGTGACGGTGACGGTGATAGTGACAATGATGGTGAAATTGTTAAAAATTGTTGTTTGGTAACACATGTATGGTGATGGTGAAATGAATGAGAAAATATTTAAAAAGTGTTGTTTATTACATGGTTACGATGATGGGGACATAGAACTATTTTTATAGAAAACACCTCATACAAATATAAATTATATTTATTAAACACCTCATATATGAAATTTTCTTATGGCATGAATAACACAAATATTCTATCATCAAATTTTAGTATGAGTATGAACTATTTAATTTTAAAAAATATCAAGGAGTCGCTCGTGCGAGTTGTATTTCTTCACAATCATTGCAAAGAAATACTTCATTGAAAAATTATGAAAACGAAAATATTTCATCATAAATATTTTCTCGATAAATACAATATGATCAATTTTTCTCAATCATATTGCATATGACTTGACGTCGCTCATGCCATGGACAAAAAGATTTGACGGAAATTGTGGTCTTGGAGAAAAAAGTGTCTTGGATAAAAAAGTTTGGCGGGAAAATCTTTTTTGGAGGAGAAAATAATTTGACGGGAAACTTTGTATTGTAGGAAAAAAGATTTAGTGGGAAACTTTATCTTGGGGGTGGGGGAATGGTGTGAAAGACAACATTGTCTTGAGGGAAAAATATATCTTGGAGGAAAAAGCTGTGGCAGAAAACTTTTTTTTGGAGGGAAAAAGATTTGACGGAAAATTTTGTCTTGCAAGAAATAAGATTTAGTGGGAAATATTATCTTGGAGGAAAAAAGATGTGGCAGAAAACATTGTCCTGGAGGGAAAAAAAATATCTTGGAGGAAAAAGGTGTGACGAAAAATTTAGTCTTGGAGGGAGAAAACACGTCTTGGAGACAAACATTGTGGTGGGAAATTTTCTATTAGAAGGGATATTTTTAATGATAAATACATATTTTTAGTTAGTAATGGATACATTAACAAATAATAAAATAACAGGAAATAAGATATATAAATAGTATTTAGAGCATAATAAGTTTGGGTGGAAAGTCAATTTATTGACGGGAGAGAAATATAATTTTTATTTGCACATATATTCATATATTAATAGAGACTTAAAAAAGACCTTTTTCACCATCATTCACCATGCTTTTCTATAGATAAGGAAAAATTATCTATCGCTTTTCACCGTCATTTCCTATCACCGTGATTCACCACTTTAAAAAAAAGCAATCTAAAAATTGATCCTCCACTAATTTCTCTCAAGTTTATGTAGGATCGTCTCACCGAGAAAGAGCCCTAAAAGCGCACACACCGACGGCGCTAGCCGCTTCCTCTTTGTAGGCCCTTTTCACTTCGAGACGTGGCAGCCGTCTTTCTATCCCAGTTTCCTTTCGTCTAGGGCTCCTCCGCAGGTTATACACCACTCTGCTGGCGGGTTTGATCATCGTGTTCGTCCTTTCCCTTCCTCACCTTTTACAACAGTTTGTCAAGACTTCCGGCGAAGATGGCGAGAAACGAGGAGAAAGCACAGTCTATGCTCAACCGTTTCATCACCATGAAGAATGAGGAGAAGAAGAAGCCCAAGGAGCGCCGTCCCTACCTCGCCTCGGAATGCCGCGACCTCGCGGAGGCCGACCGGTGGCGGAGCGAGATCCTCCGCGAAATAGGCGTCAAGGTCATGGAGATACAGAACGAGGGACTCGGCGAGCACCGTCTCCGCGACCTTAACGATGAGATTAACAAGCTCCTCCGCGAGCGGGTCCACTGGGAGCACCGTATCATAGAGCTAGGCGGGCCGAACTACATTAAACATACTGCCAAGATGACCGACCTCGAAGGCAATATCATCGACGTCCCTAACCCAAGCGGCCGTGGTCCGGGATACCGCTATTTTGGGGCTGCGAAAAAGCTTCCTGGCGTGAGGGAACTCTTTGAGAAGCCACCGGAACTTAGAAAGAGGAGAACGCGGTATGAAATTTACAAGAGGATCGATGCCAGCTACTACGGATACAGGGATGACGAGGACGGTATTTTGGAGAAACTGGAGCGGCCGGCAGAGGTTGAGATGAGGGCGCTGGCAGAGGCTGAGTGGAAGAGGCTGGAAGCTATTAGGAGGGAGGCAAGGAAAACTGTGAAGAGCGGCGAGGTGGCCAGTGTGGGTCCGGCCGCTGGGGATGTACTGTTTGAAGGGGTGGAGGATGTGGTGGAGGAGGAGAGGTTGCAGAAGGAAAAAGAGGATAAAGAAAAACGGAAAGAGCAGGAGTTTGTGGTGCATGTGCCGCTGCCAGATGATAAAGAGATTGAGAGAATGGTACTAGAAAAGAAGAAGGCTGAGCTGCTGAGTAAGTACACCAGTGAGGACTTGATGGAGGAACAGGACGAGGCAAAATCCATGCTTAACATCCAGAGATAGAGATAATGTTCTGCTTCTTACAGGTTTGTGCCATATCTTTGTCACCACCATCTCATGTTTGCTGGAAATGTATGCCATATTGATTAATATGTAGAACAAAATGCTCGTTTTAATTGATTGTGATGCCATGTGATTGGCTAAATTTGAAAAACAAGATGTCAGTTTCTGCCCCACTGTAGCTAATAGTTTTTATATATTGACAATGAAACTCTGTGTTGCACCCAATCATCTAAACATCTAAAGGTGCTGAGAACGAAATCTTATTCTGTTGCAGTTGGCACAATTCTGTCCTTAAGAGAATGATGGTTGCATTTCTAATTGCAACATCAAATTTTAATTTAATCCACGACTTAATTGTGGCATTTGACATGGCATGTTTCATGCTTCCAGCAGTGTTCTCCCAATGAGTGGCCAAGCAATGCTACAACCAGAGTGCCTTTTTTTCCTACACTATTTATGCATGAATAAGTCACGCCTCTGAGCAACAAAGCAAGGTATTCTGGTTATAGGGTTTTACGCAGAGTCTTTATGACACACAAATACTTTACCTAAGGCTATTTCATGAATGCCATCCTAGTTCAACGCTATGTGCATATGCACCTACCTGTAAATTGAATATCATCAAACCATAAACAAAAAAAGTGATTCTATTTTTTGATATATCATTTAAATGCCCCTAATTACATTGACTACCTTGCTCCACAACATATATATGGAAAAATTATACTAACAACCGCAATGCAGCCATTCAACATATGTACTTGTAAATTGAACATCATCAATTTTAAACAAAAAGTAATTGTATAATTTGATATTTAATTCAAAAGCCTCTAATTACCTCGACGATCTTATTCCACGACATATATATGTAAAAACTATCCTCTTCCCAAGCACCAATGTTTCAAAAAGTGGCATGTGGTGCCGCTTATGCGGTTTGGATTTATAAATTACAAAGCATTTGATGTGTATTTTCCTTGTCTGGATCACCTTGCCGGGTTTCTTAGTCCATTTCTAGTGACAGACACAATTGGCCGATGGGACGTAAACTGCTCTGTAAAAGGAGGTGGACTCTCAGATATTTACATGTTACCATCTTTTTTCTAAATTAAGTTAGGAGGTAATATTATCCATTCTACCCTCCTCGTATAGGCAAAACCGATCCCAAAAAGAAATTACACCTCCGCTCATAAAATGCGGGTTCTGTCCAGCCAAAATAGAAGTATAAAAGCGACCCAAAAGGAACAAAAATATGTCAAAGCTATATGCCTATGTGACATCTAAGTATCTGTCCAAGCAGTGTAAACGTATGGTATACCTTCCATGTTCATCATCCCTCTAACACGTAGAGGTATGAGCGAGGGTTCCATGAAGAGGGTTCCTTCCTCAAGATGCACGCCCTAAATTCCCAGCTGTCTCGGGACATTATGCAATACTGTGGGAATGTGGAAACCTGCGATGACCTGGTCCTTCAACACCTCTCTTAGTTCTTTGACATAGGGGGTCGACTTCCAAGGGTAAGGGGCACCTTCCCCGAGCATGCAGTGGGTTTGAAGATCATCTGTCTCTACGATGAAGAGGAAAATTCTTGTCATCGACAAGTTTCAATGCAACTATTATCCCTTGAAGCATCGCCTTCGAATGGTTCTTGCCATTCAAATTAATATCTAAAGGCTAGTCTCGGATATCCATGACAGATCAATTCAACTACCCATCTTCTCTTGGATTTATCTAAATTTAGGTTGTAACCCACCGCCATGTTGAGCTTGAGGTTGGCAAAGTCAGATGGTTGCCATTTGACCAACCTGCTTTTCTTAATTCTCAACTTTGAATCGTGTATGCCAAACAAATTCAGAGATCAACAGAAAGGGGGTGACTGTAATTGAGAAAGCACTTGGCTATTTGTATATTTATGAGATTAATTACCTCATTCCAAAGCGTCTGTAGATTCATGCTTTTGTCTTTGTATCTGACTTTACACATGTTACGCCATATGCACCAGCAGATGAGTGTGACCAGTTTGACAAAAGGCCACCCTTTTAGATGGTGTAGGAGAAAACATTATCGCAGGAGGTGAATAAATTTGATAGGGCCCCATCCATCATGAAGGAATCTTCCATCATCAGGTTCTTGAATTTGGTGTAGGAAAAAAATTCCGTGCCGCTTTGGATGAAGAGATGTGTTATAGTATCATGACTAGGATTAACACAACAATTGCAACGAGAGGCCATGTAGATGTGCGATCTCTGTACATTTTCATCAGCCAGGCATCACGGTGCCAACACAAGGGAAGATATAGGGGTCCCAGATCCACAAGCGACGTCCCAGTGAATAATGATGCTCCAGAGTTTGTAGTCACCTTTTTCTCTGACTTTAGAGAGAAATTACCCACACCCCGTTAATCGCAATGCAAGAGGAGACTATTCGGTGTACACCCTCTTTCGTCAGTATCTGGGCGAGTGAAGACCCGTCCCAGCCTTCCTCAGGGATCCATAAATCAGCTAACCTGAAGTTGGTGGATGCGTCCATGGCTTACCGCACGAATGACCTACATGCTACCACACAAGGTTACCTTATTAATGCTTATGTTTCAGAGAAACTAAGAAATAAAAGTTGTATCAATATTGTTCACTGTTGTTTTGTGTACCATTTTATTATGATTATCAATTGGGTTTTTCACATCTTATTTCATTTTACACTCACGTATCTTCTCACCACTAGAATGAAATTAAATTTGTAGTTGGAAGTGAATTGACTGTTAGTCAAAAGCACTTTTTTCTTCTAATATGGTTATATAAACCATTAGTTTTACTATTTATTTTGAACTCAATAAGGCCATCTCTATGTTTATCTTATATATTTTTGATCAGTCAAGTTTAAACAATTAGTTATACTGTTTATTTAGAACTCGATTAGGCTATCTCTATGTTTATCTTATATATTACTGTTCATCAAGTTTAAACAGTTCCTTGTTGTAGTTGGATTATGTTTTTTCCCCAATAAGAAGCCAACTGTATGCTCTGTCCATGTAGCATTGAATAAAATGAATTTCATACAAGAGCTTTCCGGGCAAACTAGGCATTTAAAAATGGTGTTAGGTCCTAATCTAGGAAGCACAGATACATATACATTCTGGATACGGGTACGGGTACGGGGATACGATGATTTTTTAAAATATAGGATATGGGTATGGCATGGATACGACAATTTTTAAATATTATTTAAATATTTTAAAAAATAAACAGTATATTAATTTTTAAAATAGATGAAGGCAGTCAAATTTCATTTATAAATCACAATACATCTAAAGAAAATAAAAACCATTATATACAAGGGGGTCAAGTGGGCATCCACTAGAGGGCTGCTCCACATGTGCTCGCCTAAACCACCACTTGTCCAAGCTATGCCACCTTGCTAGCAAAGAGCAACAAGTGTCACCAAGGGTGACACAAATGATGCTAGGTCAAGAAGGGTGTGTATCTCCCAACATAGTGCCATGGCCGTTACACCACTGCCCGACACACTCTTGGCCGATACACCCTTGCCCGATACACCAAGCAAGGAGGCGACACCAAGCTCAAACAAGGCCCAAGAAAGCCCAACAACAAGCCTAATGCTTCAACAAGCTCAAACGAGGCCCAAAACAACTCAAGCAAGGTGCCCAACCCATCCTCTCAACTCTAGAAGATGCAAGGAGAGAGAAAGACATTTCTCAAGGTGACAAACTTGCACACCAACCCTAATACTTAGGTAATTTGAAAGTTGCACCTCAACCTCTCAACAAAGCACAAACAAGCCCTAACCACAACTCAAGTGATTAGCAAACATCTAAACACAAGGTTTAGGCAAAGCAAACAAGATAAGCCCAAAACGAAGGTCAGGGTCCTTACAAAATGCACCAGGATTTATGTTCAATAATGTCCAACATAAAAAGGGGTCTTTTTTCATTCATATTAATGTCAGATAGAAGTTACAAAAAGACGTCATAAAATCATATTCTAAACCATTCACATTTCATGTATCATTTAACTTTGTGTTGTAAAGTGTGTCATGTCATCTGTGAAACCAAACCATCTTCTTTCGTCTATAAGAAGTAATTAAATATTTATGTATACAAGAAGTATATCCAAATTCCAAAATAAAAAAAATGAACTGAAATATGAAACCGCAGAGGCAATTATAGACAAGTAGGTATATTAACAACAAGACACGGTGAGAAAATCAGAACTACTAAACAGTAAAATTAGAGAAAGCTGGAGAGCCTTAAGTTCAAAGGGGATGAATAAAGACAATGCCAAAATAGAATTCCGAAAAGACTTAAAGGTAGAAATTCAGAGGCTAGAGGCTGGAACCACCAATAGAAAATTGAATCCCTTTGGAGAAGATGAGGCGCAAAGGCTGTACGTTAACCGCCAATAGCCCATTGGAGAAGATGATGCACAAGCCGCACAACAATAGAAATATGACGTGGACTGAAGCAAAACCAAGCTTCAAAATGTATCGCACAAGCCAAAGGAGCCGTTTCACTGATTTGCAAAGAGATTCAGTAAAAACGCATGTCAATCCGTTAAAAGGTCTTAAATACCAAAAAAAGGCTTAAATGGGCTGGGCCGTATCCAAAATGTATCCAGGCCGTATCCAGGCAAAAAAAAGCAGAAAAAGGGGATACAACTGGAGAGGTATCCGATACGTATTTAGGTGTATCTATGGAGTATTGGTATCCAATACGGGTACAACACCTATTTTGGAGTATCCGTGCTTCCTAGGTCCTAATGTGGCCAAATAGTTTTGTTCCACTCTTTATCCTCCCCCTATTGGCGTTATTGTTTTACATATTCCATTGAATCTGATTCAATGGTCAATCCTACATCACCAAGCCTGCATAATACATCGATTGCTGTAAAAGAATCTCTCTATAAAGTGCACCGCTTATGACCTGAGTTCATTACTGTGTTACTAGTCTGAGATGAGTAGGGACAATGTCAGGTTGAGGCCCACCACAAGGTGTCACCAAGGCTGCTGCATACATGAATTTTGGCGGACAACAAACAACAAATTTTCTTTTCTTGTTGCTAAGGCGGCTTTGACAACAAGGAAATATGTAATTTGAAGGAAGGGTTTGGGCCAATTTTTTTTCATGCCCATGGATGGCACTGCTTATGACCTGAGTTCATTACTGCGTAATTAGTCTGAGATGAGTAGGGACAATGTCAGGTTGAGGCCCACCAGAAGGTGTCACCAAGGCTGTTGCATAGGGAAATTTTGGCAGACAACAAACAACAAATTTTGTTTTCTTGTTGCTATGGTGAGTTTGTGTCACGGAACCGTTTGTTACCCAAATCCTAACTCCATATGACTACACAGTCAATGGCGAAAGGACCCAGGCATCCGTCCCTAGCATGGTATTAACAAAGCGCGAATGCGGAAGCATAAAGCTTAGCATACATGAACTCATAACAAGATAAAAGCACCAATCATAGTCTCAACATTCAACAAGATATATGAAATAACGTTGTCTTATTACAAGCTTTCAATTACATATTCAAGAGAACAATTTTTACGAGTATGCTCATGTATACTAGGGATCGTACAACAAGTACACCTGACATAGCTCACCAAGCCTATCAACTTCTAGCCATCTCTGAACCTATAAAATACGTGAAACAAGGCGGGTCAAGCACACGAGGTGCTGAGTACAGGGCTAAAAGATACATATACATAAGCTTTGCATAATTTGAAAAGATTTGCAAAAGTAAACGAACATGAATAAACAAGTTGAGTACTTAGCAAAGCGAGAGCCCATGTTTTATGTCATTTCACTCTAATTATACCATCATTTCGTGCATTCATCAATATCATGTATTCGTAAGACGTTTTATGGACAACTTCTCAATGGAAGAGTCTATGAGGGTGCTCAAGATTAGCTAACCCCTTTTATCAACGATCCGCCCTATCTTTATAACTCAAGTAGGACACCCATCCTCATGTCCTTACACCAAAACATCAGGCATATGCATGAGGTTTGTATAATGGAGTTTCTATATTATGTTTGCAAGTTATAAAACAACGGCGAAACAAACATCGAGTACAATACTAGAATACTACATGGCAATATTTGAGCAAGCAAACAAACATACATATATATATCACATTCAAGCAAAAAAATAATAGTCATATAATTATTAAAGCCCGTACCTGATTTAGAGATTCTTAACTTACATTTTCCTTGACCATCTAGCCACAAGCAACACCTTATTATGCATAAGATTGCATACATGTATTAGATTCTCATCATTAACCCTAACTAGCTTCATTTTAGATGTTTTGGCCAAATTAGGATTCAAGTTTCTTATTAGTGCATTTGATGATCTTTTACTAACATAGACGTCATCATTAAGGCGTGGTTCAAGTTTCAAGTCATTTTGAGGTTCCATCTACTTTATATGATCATTTCAAGATTTGTGTCACCTATGAAGAGTCATTATAGAGAAAACAACATGAAGGATGATCAAGACATGGGCTCCAAGCATAAAGGGTGATTTGAACCAACAAGGTATCGACATAAAGAGCATAATCAAATATAGGCGGATGTCCCCAAGGGTCAAGGCATCATATTCCCAACCTTGGGTATCAACAATCTCACATACAAGTATCAACATAGTTCACATATAGCATTAGGGGACAACATATGGATTAGATGGAACATCAATATCAAGGAGATCATAAGGGATATACTACCTCTGATTTGAGAGGGGAGAGCATATAAATTACATTCTCATCAAGAGTGGGGCAGCATGAAGACAAACAAGTGTTAAGGTACAAGAATCGCAATGCAAGTCACATAGGTCATAAAAGGCAAACTAGGGTTTTAAACACCATAATAGAGAAAGAGGGTGGATCATAGACATTAAAGTCACCACTCATCACAAGATTAATGTTATTAACAATCTAATAGGCTTTTATGCACAAAGGGGTGATCATAGTCATCACGTAATCCAAGGTATAACATGCATCATCACCAAGAGTCACATACATGCATTTGGTACCATATAGGTCAAACATAGCAAATAAGGGACAAAGGTGGATGTGTACTATATGGTAGAGCAAAACTACTAATTTTCATGATAGATGAGCATTTAGATATCCTTTGGAACCAAGATTAGTCATTAATAGGATAAGATACATCATTAAGTTCCAAACAAGTCACAAATGTAAAGTAAGAGTCATTCATGAGCAATATGAGTGATTAGTACCCTCAATTAACTCAAAGGCGCCAAAGAGATACTGATGTCATGATCAAGAGGGTGAAAAGTTCATCAAAGTCCGAAGCTTGATCATAAAAGTGCATTAAACATAGTCAAAGAAGGTCAAACTTCGTATTTTAGCAAAGTAGGAGAAAAGAAAGGTGTTTCAGGGTCTGAAATTATGCCCAAATTGTAGATCTTTTCGAGTTGATCAATTTGGTATATTGGATCATTAGATTTGGCAAGGACAGGGGGTGAGGGAGATATCCATTTTTGAAGTTTTGCATTAAAACTATATGGAAACTCACATCAGGGATTTAGGTTCGTTACCTTGATATTAGCGGACGATCGAGCCCCTTGATCTTCCATCCAATGGCCGGATTGGGCTCCAGTTCTTGCGCCTCCATCACACGATGCCTAGTCGCTGGGCTTCTGGTCCAACCGCCACGTGCAGTTAAGGCCTGCTCGCCAACGCTGTCGCCCGGTCGCCACCGCTGCCAAACGCTCCGTATCGCCCTCCCTTCCACACGCGCCTACTCGCGCGAAGGCCACATGGAGATGGCGCGTCGGTCAACATCGCCCACTAAGACCATGCTGCCCGGCTCCGTCTCGCTGCTACGTAGTCGTGGCTGGCTACAGATCTGGCCGAGAGGGGCTGGAAATGAAAAGCCCAAAAGGGGCGCCGTCATGGCCGTAGCGTCAAGGAGGGGCGAGCTAGGGTGAGGGAAAGAGGACGAAAAGATAGGGGAAACAAACGGGAGGGTGAAAGGAGCCTATTGGGGTTGTCAATTGCTCAAAAGAGGCTATGACGTATCAAATTGGTTGCTCAAAAGCACCTCTGCTACAGTGTACAGACTAAGGGGATGACCTTGGAGCTGTCGGATCAAGGGTAGAATCTGTAGGTGAGGATTTGAGGGCTACGATTGATCGGATCATCAACCTGTCAAGGGGGGCGCCCACTCAAATTGGGCTGCACTCTCGATTTTAGGCCCAATTAATGTCAAAATCACATTAAATCGATTAAAATAAGTTTAATTGAGTAAATTTCGAAGGGCCATAACTTGGGCTATGGAGGTTCATTTGAGATGATTCTTCTCACCGTTGGAAAGCTAATTGAGAGCTATACAACATGATATACATTAGAGAGTATTATATTCTTATTGGATAGGTTCAATATATCTTGCAAGACGGTGAACATTTACTTATGAAACTAGGACAAAAAGTGCTAATTGATGGCACACATGGTGAATTTGATCAAACGATGTGACTGATTTGGAGCATCATCACATTCCAAATATGCAATTGACATCAGATTGTGAAAGATGCCACTGATGAGAGAGAAAGAGTGCAATAGAGGAGAGAGAAAAGGTCAGGTTGTCACAATTTGATAGCAAGGAAATACATAATTTGAAGGAAGGGTTTGGGCCAATTTTTTTCATGCCCATGGATGGCGACACCTTGTGATGGGAGGAGGATGTATATCCAAAAGCATTCCTATACAAGTAGAGTACCTTGTAACACCTATGTTTACGTCACAAACCCAAAAAATGTTTCCCCTTACGTGATCTAAGCCCCCCAGCCCCAACATAGACACAACCAGTATTAGGATTGATTAGACTTGCTTCCTCCGAGTTAGAACTTGGTGGAGTAAGTGGTGCTTTCCAACTCTCATAAGTGGGGGAATTGGACCCTTCCCATAATATATAGAGAAGGAAGATCAAGTGTATGGTTTTCAAAGGCCTTATTGCAAATACATAGAGCCGATCGCTGTTTTCCAAATCACACATTGAAGTGTCAGAAAACATTATTTTGAAATTTGGATATGATAGAACTCATAGGGTAGAATGCGTGCACCGGTTGGGCATAACCCTAAATGGGTAGCTTCATAGGCAATGCACTACATTTCAGATTGGTGCTATATCTGATGTGTAGGCATGAGCTAGGTTGTCTAGGCGAAGGCGTTCCCCATGGGCAGCCCGGAAGCCTGGGAAGAGGCCTAGACATTTTCTAATTTTCTTACATTTTATATACATATTTATGTATCTTTACCCTATGTGCACTTTATGAATCAATACACTGCCTATATATACATATAAATATAATATAGTAATATAGGAGTAAGAAAAATGAATGTACAATCAAGGAATATGATGCTTGATAGAGCAAATAGGGAGAAAAAGAAATAATGTGATGGTGGAGCAGCAATGTTGCTGCTTGGAAGCAATTAGAAAAACAAAAAAATCATGTGATGGTGGAGCAGCAATGTTGCCGCTTGGTAGAGCAAATAGGAAAACGAAAAAAATGTGATGGTGGAGCAGAAATCAGTGAAAACTTGAAACTATTAACATGCAGCATGTTTCTGCTTGGTTGAGCTGAGTAAAAAATTGTAAAAAATGTAAAAAATAAAATTAAAAGTGGAGGAGCATGCAACAACAGAGTTCTGCTTGGCGATACATGAGAAAAAAAGAAGGAAAAACAAGATTGTGGTTGGAGGACAAGAACACATAATAAAAGAAAACAACAAAGAGGTTGGGGAAGATTTTTTTAAATTCCCATCAGGCCCAGCAGCAACCAGGACAGCCCAGGTCGCCTAGTATGTAGACATTATCGGTATACTTTTACACCGTACGGTTGGATTATGGAAACTGATTACCACAAATGCTATGCAAATGTCATTCATGCTCTCTCTCTCTCTCTCCCCCTCTTCGACTGCTCGAGCATGAGACGCTGCCCATCTGCCTTGGCTTGGCTCACCAGCTGCTGTCAGCAGCAGCACATGCGCATCTGAGACAATGCCAAGTGAAAAGTTTACAAAGCCTATGTGAGGCGCCACTGCACTTTATAGCCAGTGATCCACCAATATGGGAGTGCCTAGTGGTTTGTGCCTTGTGGCATTGGTCACTCATGGGCATGCTGCCAGCTAAAAATGTAAAAAGGGCGCATTCTGCAACCTGGTTGGTTCAGTCTTACCCGCCTGGCCCATCGATTGGACTAATATGAGTCGGTGCTGTCATCTGTTGACATTATTGGCAGGATTTAAATCTGACCAGACTGGTTATGCTGCCAGGCTGCAGTCTGATCAGTCCGTCCTGATGAAAATTGAATAAATATAAGAGAAAAGAAATGTTAGCCTCAGACTCCAGGAACAAACAGTATAGCAAGTAAGCGGAGGAGCTGGGGGGTGCTAAACACGACTTATAGCAGACTGCGTTAACCACGAGAATGTAGTGGTCTGTACTTTGCCAACTGCAGGTAGCAGCGATGGCTGCTGGGGTGACAACCGGGAGGTGGGGGCATGGGGATCATTATGGCGGTAGCAAGGAGGCATTGAGCTGGAGGAAGAGAGGGGAACAGATTAATGGACTTAGGAAACATAATACTTGTGAACCATCAAGCCTGAATACAGGAGCAGCACTAGAATGTAGTGGTGGAACAACACTATCTTGAGCGAGGAACGCAGGAGCAATACTAGAGCAGCAATTGGGCAATGATAGGCTTTAATGCTTTCACCACCGTGAACCATCAAGCCTCAATACAAACTATGTTCCTTGGCTACATGGATCATTCTTCTGTTTTGGGTCACTTCTCAAATATGTAATGAACCTAATCTCACCTTATTAGTTCTCTGTAGTTAGTTTAGGTCTACCTCTTCCCCCTTTTTGACTATGTATCTTGAGTGAGGAATGCAGGAGCAGTACTAGAGCAGCAAATGGGCAATGGTAGGCTTTACTGTTTTCACCACCATGAACAATCAAGCCTCAATACAAACTATGTTCCTTGGCTACATAGATCATTCTTTCTGTTTTGGGTCACTTCTCAAATATGTAATAGACCTAATCTCACCTTATTAGCTCTCTGAAGTTAATTTTGGTCTACCTCTTCCCTCTTTTTGACTATGTACACTCATTAACGTTAGTTAGTACACTCAGCCATCCCGCATTGCATGTTTGAACCATCTAAGGAGACCCTTTTGTAGTAATTCTCTAATACTTTCCACTCCCACTTCTTATATAGACATTTCTGATGCTGCATTTCTCTTGCATGCGTCTGACATATTGTTTTCTGCTACGCGTAGAGGTGCAGGGATCACTGGTGCGGTAGCAAGAGAGATCGAGCTGGAGGAAGAGATGACAATAGATCAGGGAACTTACTAGGAACTTACGAAACACAATACCAGTGTCTTGATTAGAGAAAATCTTTGGGAATCAGAATTTGGGAAGAAAGTGTGAAGAAAACAGGAAAGTAAACCAATAATATAAAGTGTGGCGTACCACTAGCAACTGCTGGAGGGAGTTGTCCATGGGCAGCATGGGTGTGCCTGGGGGCTGCATCGTTGAACATAAACTGCATTAATGAACCCTGGAAGAAAAGCAGTTAGAGTGTGTGTATGCCTGATGGTTGTATAGATGAACACTGAACATAAGCTGCATTAACGACAGAGACAGTACATATTTGGCTGCAAGTTTCCATCTTCCATGTGAGGTATATAAGATTCAATAAGATAGGATTGAAAAGATGAAAAAAAAAGAAATAAGTGAAGATTATTGAAGAACAGGAAAGAAGAGTGCCCTGTATCCTGTAGCAACAACAGTTTCATGGTGGATGAAGGAACCCATGAGCTGCACTAGAGCAGCTCATGAACAATGATAGGCTTTAACGCAATTACCACTGTGAACCATCAAGCCTCAATTTTAATTATGTTTGGTTAATTAAATGGGTCATTCTTTCTGTTCTGGGTAATTTCTCAATTATTTGATGAAACTAATGTGTCCAGATCAGCTCTATTAATAAATCTAGGTCTACCTGTTCCCCCATTCAACTCTGTCTGACTAATTAACATTACCCAAAACACTTGCCAATCTATAGTGCACATGTCCCCATTCATCTGTGCCCGCTCATTAACATTACTTGATACACTTGCCAATCTATCGTGCACGTCTCAACCATCTAAGGAGACCCTCTCATAGTTATTCTTAGATACTTGCCAGCGCCACTTCTTACATACACATTTCTAATGCGATCATTCTTCTTGCATGCATCTTAGTATCTTTATATCTGCTATGCTCACCTTATGAAAACCATGTTCACTTCCCAACCATTTCAATACTATGCAACATGGTTGGGTGTGTAGTTTGGTAAAACTTACCTTTTCTTCTTGGTGGAATGTTGTGATATACTTCATTTGCGCAATACTTCAGTTCAGTTGTGCTTTGTTTCATTCACTTGACTCTGATTTTATGAAACACATCCTCTTGTACTTCACCTTATATATGAATCGACCTTCCAAATACAATATATCACATTATGGATATACTTCATTTGAATTGGCTCCAACTCATCTACTTCTACATTGGTGAAAATTGTATATATACCCCGTTTTGTTTCTTCAAATCTTAGAACTTTTGAATTTATAATTTTCTCCATAGTTTATGTTAGTGATTCACTTTAACCCTAGTTTCATCAATCAACTTAGTGTCAAACAATCACATACTTGGGAGGAATGTCACCAACTTGGTTTGTTAGCTCATTCACAACAAAGGATGAGTATCATGTAGGGTCTTACCAGGTTTCGATTGACCTATGTCCAAACCCAAATTTTGAAACATGTCGCGGGCCGAGTCTAAGTCATCATCATCACCATCTAAGCCTCAATCCCAACCATGTCGGTGTTGGCTACAGACACATTTGGTTAGCAAGATTTTAAAAAATCCTATTTTTTTGTCCATCCCGCATTTGTGAAATGCTCTATTTTCAAAATCCAACAAAGTTAAATTTTATGCTTGGTTTGTTGGATTTGACGAGTGCATGATTTTTTTTTCGTCCTGTCTGCAAGCCCAGGTTGAATTTTGGTGTCTGGGAGAATTTGATGGAGACCAAAATGCAAGACTCCTATTATGTCTGAAAAATCCGTTTAATAAAACATGCCTTACATGGATCCTTCTTTTCCATCAGCTCTTTGTGGGTCATATTCTCATCAAGATGTAAAGATTCAAAATATCTTTACTAGCTTTTCCAAGTTAATTTAGGCCTCCTCTTCTTCTTTTCATTTCCCTGACCTCAATGCTCAACTCGCCCACTCTGTTTCTGATATAGTCATTCCTTGAGCGATATTTCCTTGTCTTTCCACATATCCATCTCAACATTTGCATTTCGGCCAAAGTATGGTTGTATTGTTGTTCTTTAAACTCATTTGTTCTTTAAACTCACTTGTTTTTTAAACTCACTTTTTAATCTGAGACAAATCTTCCAATCACATACTCTAATTGCACTCTCCATTTCAGCCATTCCGCTGCGACCATGTGACGAACATTATCTTAGACATCACCACCAGTTGAGCGATATAACCCAAGTAATGGAACTTGTCACATTTATGTACACCCACTCCATCCAACTTGGCCCCACGATCTACAATTCTAGTCAGGCTGAAATTGCAATGCATATATCCAGTTTTTGCTTTTACCAATCTGAAATCCATTTTATTCCAATGCATTCCTCCAAAGTTAAACTTTAGCATTCAATTTTTCTTTGATTTGATCAACCAACACAATATCATCCACAAATAACTGTATAACATGCACCAAGGAATATCGTCCTAAACCTGCTTTGTCAACTCATCCATTACAAGAATGAATAAATATGGGCTGTGTCGATCCTTGATGTACCCCAACTGTAATAGGAAAAATTGGTGCCTCTACTCTGGTAGCCCTAGCATTTGCAGTTGACTTATCGCCAAGGAAGAAAATGTCCAACTTTGATGTTGTTTCGGTGGCCATAGAAATAGAAATTTTGACAAATTTTAACGAAAATTTCAACAGATGCATTCTTGGCGTTTCGACGACCAAATGGTTAAATTTTTTATTGAAATTTTACCAGAACAATATATTAGTGTAGATCTACTCAAACATGAAATAACATTTCATATTTGATATGTGGGAGGGGTGAGGTTCGTCATTTGTGAGTGAAGGAAGCTAAATTGTTTCTATGGGGATTTGAGGTCAAATAAAATGTGAAATGAATGACTTAAGTCATTATAGTTGCAAGCTCAATATATAGACTTAATGACACAAATTTATGGAAACATAACATGATCTAGAATGGTAGGACCTCTAGGTAGGATGACAGGACGTAGTGCATAAACAATGTTGCAGTGGTATGTGAGTGAGTATTAAGGAAGCATGAGACAACTATGGTTTATGTATCTAGTTGAACCATGATGGTTGTGATCCTCCTTGTTGATTATACCTATCAACATATTAGCTCCAGTTTATTTTGTTTTATACAAGCATAGATGTGTCTTACTATTAATCTCTATATGCCTACTAGTGATAAAATGCACTCATGGATTAACTCAAGCTTTGTTCTTGATCGTGTGCTTTTGTAGCTAGATCCTATAGGAGGCAACCATGTAGTTTGAGGTGTGATTGAGAATTCCATACATACAAAATATCTCAGTGGTCATGCTACTTTTGCGCACTATAATTACAAATCATGTGACCTCAGAAATGAAAGCTAGCAGATCATTATAGCCATAGATATAACTCCCACACCCATTTTTAAATATTTTTTTCATAGATCTTTATCTAGGAAGCACAAAAACGGACACAGACACGAACACGAGACTCGGCGACTTTAAAAAATATAGGGCACAAACATGGCGATGGCCACTGCAATTTTTTTGATATTTTTCTTGTAATTAAACTAATTATATATATGTATATATATACTCATAAGAAATGCAATCTAACTTCATTTAAGATAAACTCAAAAATTGAAACCAATTGGCGATGTATAACCACAACATTGAAATATTGAAGTAGAATATCCATAAAAGAGGTCATTTTATTTTTGTTTCAAATACAAATTACAAAAAGACAATTTGATTCCAATCAGATTTCATGTATAATACCCAAACACGACGAGAAATAAAGATTAGATATGAGAAGACAGACTGGTAGACTAATTAAGAGAGTGTAACATGTAAGGTGGAATTCAATTTTAAGATTTTAAGAAGACGTATGATGAGACTCACATGAATGATGTAAAGAAACCCCAAGAGCTTAAGTAGTGTGAACTTTAATGTCCAAAATGGTCAAAAGATAGAAAGATTTGGGAATTTAATGAACGATAAGTAATTTTTGCTGTTGCAGTAGCCTAGTCTAAGAATGGACTTCATAGATTCACTTCCAATGATGTATTAAACTGCTGAATTTCGGAACATTGACCATTGGACATATGTAGAGTTTGTAAGTCAGTAGTCAGTACTCATTATTTGCACATGTACTAATAACAAAGTAACATTTATATTATCAGAATGTTCACAAGGAATATGTTTAGATACACAACAACAACTAAAATAAATGCACAACTGGACATTCAAGAAAGTGATAAACATAGAAACATTAACATAACAAGGTAATAATGGATAAAGGTTGATAGTTTACAGTAGTTGATCAGTTTTCCAGAAATAGAGGAAAGCCCCAAGCCCATGCATAGATGAATGAGTTGATGACTGAGAGATTTAATGAAAATAAGAATAGGTAGACAGCTGCTGCTGCTCTAAACTTAGATATGTGATAAGAATAGCAAGAATGCAGCTGCTGTCCCAAGTCCTACTGCTAATAGAGCTGGATTTGACCTTAACTTAGACATGCGATAAAATTATCAAGAATGCAGCTGCTATCAAATTTTAGATTTTTATGGGCTGTAAATGGGCCTGGCCGTGTCCAGATCGTGTCCAAGCTGTGTGCACCTGTAAAAAGTAAAAAAAAAATTATTCTGGACATGGCTGGAGAAGTGTCCAATACATATTTAGGCGTGCCCACGGAGTACGAATGTCCAATACATGTCTGACACGGGTATGACACCTGTTTTGAAGTGTCTATGCTTCCTAAATATTTCTAGCAGTGTTTCAAAAAGCGGTATGTGTTATGCGTTCGGAGAGGTCACCTTGTAGAGTATATGCGGTATGCGGGAGTATATGCGGAAGTATATGCGGTTTTGGATTTTTTTAATTAATTATTATATATGTATATATTAATCGTGATTTACATATTGAATTTGTGCAATTGTGTATCTAAATAGTACAATTACAAGAATAATGGATGCAATTATGCAAATATGCAATCATCACAACTTAAATAAATACAAACATGCACTATAATCTATATTTAAACAAACATAGATGAATATAAATGTATAAAAGAAGAAATTAGAATCTCTAACTAAAAATCGGGGTGTAATCGGCCTTGTATGCGGCCGTACAACCGATTATGCGGCTTGGTCCGCTTTTTGGAGGGATTTCCATTATGCGTTTTTTTGGAGGTCCGCACCTTGTATGCGGCCGCATAGACCGATTTTTAAAACACTGATTTCTAGAAGTAGGAGAAATAGGGGAGAGAGGTAGAATTAGGCTAGGAAGAGAAGAAACATAACTTAGATTGCTCTTAAAAAGCCAAGGAGTCATATAATAAAATCTGCAAACTTTGTATACCGAAATGTGGACAAAATGGGTATATTTTCATCGGAATTCGCCTAACTTCGTCGAAATTCGAAACAAGCCATCGAAAATATAAAATTTTTGGCGAAATTCTTTACGTACAGACATGTAAGGCCAATTTTGTGTCTGATGGCTGTCGACATCAAAATAATTGGCGAAAATTTGCCAATTTTGACGAAATTTTGAACATTGCTTATCGTACATATCTTTAATCAAGTTAATATATTGGATTGACTCACCTTTTTTTTTCTGTAATCCTCCACAACACTTGCCTGGGTACTTGATTATAAGACCTCTCCAAATCGCTAAGAATCATATGAGGATCTCTTTTGTTATCTATGTACTTCTCCATAAGCCTCCTGACCAGAAAAGTTGCATCTGTTATAGATCTTCCTGGCATGAACCAAAATAGTTATATGAGGTTTGTGTTATTGCTTTAAGCCTTTGCTCAATAATGCTCTCGCAAAGCTTCATAGTGTGACTCATCAACTTGATACCTCTATAGTTTGTGCAACTCTGAGCATCTCCCTGTTCTTGTAGATGGGGAATATAATACTATTTCTCCATTCATAGGGTTTTCTTGGTCTTCATAATCTTATTAAAGAAGTCCATTAACCACATAGCTCCTTCATCCTTCATACTTTTCCTTACATCAATAGGAATATCGCTTGATCTGCTTGCCTTTCTCATTTTCATATTCGTCAAAACATTCCGACCTCATATAGTGAAACTCGCCGTTTGTAAGTGTTATCTTTTGTATTCATGTCACACAAGTCTCTAACATTATTCAGAGTATCTCCATTGAAAAGCTTGTCAAAGTAGGTTTTCTTGATATCATCATCCTTAGTGACACCTTACCATCTTCATTCTTGATGCATTTTATAACTCAAGTTTCTTCCTTTCCTTTCTCTTATGCCATTTTATATAATATCTTTTTGCCCTTCTCTTGTGTCCAACTTCTTACATATTTCCTCAAAGTACTTGGATCTTGCCTCTTGAGCTGCTTTCTTAGCTTCTTTCTTTGCTTGCTTGTATCTTTGAAAAGTAGTGTCATCTTGAGATTTGAACAAGCTCTTATAAACCTCTCTTTTGAGTTTAATGCTCTATAGTATTTCATCATTCCACCACCAAGTCTCTATGGATGCCCACACCATTTATACTCCCCCAAAATCTCGTTGATAATTGTTGTTATGCAAGAGCTCATACTATGCCACAAGCCCATAGTGTTTAACATCAAACTCCAAGTTGCAAGTGCCTTTTTGATAAGTTTATCGCAAAAAGTTGATATCTTTTCTCCTTTATAATTCCACCACTTAATCCTTCTATCTTGGAATCTAATATCTATTATGCTTACCTTTATCGATCTTCATAAATTACTATCTAAACCATCAACCTATGTTGGTGGTTAACTCTACACCAAGGATCATTTTACAATCCTTGGATAGTTTTCTATCCACCCGCCTTGTAAGGAGGTTTGAATAACATTTGAAAATCTTTGCTAAAAATCTGTCGACGTAATAGAAGATCTGGGCTGCTTGTAGGCTCGCTCGGGCTAGCCTGATAACATAGTAAAATGTCGAATTTTCATATACACACACACACACACACAAATATGTACATGTAACTATGTACCAGTCATAAATTACCAGACTTGCAACTTGTTAATTAAATCCAATCTTATAGAAAAGAATGATAGTCTAAATAAGACATGTTTAAAAATCCCAGTCATATCCCATGCATATGATGAATTATGATAAAAACCATTCAACCTTTTATGGAATTTATGCAACTTAAAATTGATTACAAAATACACATTTCATTTCAACGAGTGGTCTAGAAATGTCTGACTGAAATGACTTTTAAAACACATCTAATGTGAGCAATGTACATCCGATCTATAAGGTTAGATTGTGGTAGATGATTGCAAACATGTTAAATATCAAATGGGTACATATAACTTACGTGTATTGTGTTACACTTTTTCTTATCTTTATCGATATAACCCACCAAACATATTTTATATCAAGGTTTTCAGAACTGAATCTGTGAGCGACTCGGTAAATGGGTGATGTCAAGATGATACCTTAAATAATTTTAATTTTTAGCATATATGATAAAAATAAGTAAATCAAACAAATAAAAAAGGATATATGAGAATAACATAGAAATAATAGTTGCACCCAATATGTAATTGAGCACCACAAATACTATATCAAGTTATCAACCAAGGCTCACATATCAAGTCAAGAATCCATGATCCGTCAATCAAGTTTTCTAGATTCAAGATCAAATAGAAAGCCTCTCAATGTCTCTGACAAGAAAAAGTCACAATAAATTCTGGTTGAGAATTTTCGGTGCTGCAAATGATGATTTGTGAATAGATATATGTGTCACCTGATAGTAGAATTTGAATGCAAGCATCGAGCAACACAACACAACAAATCAACAACTGAAACAGCTGCAATGCAGTAGTACTTGCGAGCAACAACTGAGAAACATTGGCAAAGTGAACTCTTAGCAAAGAAAACTATGATAGGGGGGCAAGGAGAGTATCAGAGAAGGAGAGAAATAGAGGAAGAAGGGGAGGAGTGACAAAACATGGAAGAAGACTCAGTGCAGGGAGAAGGGTAGTAGAAGAAAAAATTAGAGCATCAATATAGGAAGAAGAGGGTCGAGTAGAGGAAGAACACAACACATATAGCTGGAAGGGGAGGAGTGGAGGAAGAGACAACAAGAACAAAAGAAGGGGAGGGGTAGAGGAACAAAATTATAAGTAGAGTAAGAAGAAGACCAGATGAAGAAAGAGGTGGCTCACCTAAACACAAGGGTGGAGGTAAGTGCCAAGTAGCCACAAGTTCAACCACAAAGGGTGGTTGCAGCATCCCAAAGCTATAGTGTCGGTGATGGTAGTATGTGAAGTGGCGACAATTATGCTCACAAAATTGCTGCTCACAAAATCTTAGTGGTTGAGTTGGCGTCTGTCTTCTCACACAGAAGGTTGGGGGTTAACACCCCTTTAAGGCATGTGCACAACACGAGGAAGGTAAAAAGAGCACATGTTGGACATAATCGATCAATTGATTAGAAATTGGACCGGTTCATTGTCTTTTAGCCAGTTCCATAGTTGTTGAGGCGGCCGCCTAAGCGCCTCCTAGTCGACCAGTCGCCCAAGGGGGGCCCACCTAGATTCTCGCTTAGTAGCATAGGCTTTTGGGCATCCGCCTGGGCCAACTGGGCGGCTAGGCGACTGCCTAGTCCGCCTGGGCGGCCGCTTAATTGGTTATCAGGCCCCATTAAGTTTTTTTAATTTTCTAACTCCCAACTCAGGAGGATGCAAAGGACAATAATGTAGACCCATTTGAGTTTTAGACTCTTTTGTGATGTGTTTTGCATCAAGTTTGATTCTAGTATAGTAATAGTGCTTCAGTGGAAGTTGGAACTATGGAATGTCTTGCAACTTTTCTTATTCATGAAGGATTAATTACTTTATTTTTTACAATATTTTTATTGTGTATTATGGTCTTTTTTCCTAATTCAATATTTAGTATACTGCCTTGATAGTGATAATGAATTTAAAAGTAGGTATGTCATGTAACATTTTATTGATTCTAGTGTACTAGGCTTATTGTTGTCTATTTTTGGTGTTGAATTTGTCTCATTTACACATTGTTATTTTGTTATTTTCATATATTTGAGAGGGCTGGATAAGTAATACATAATATATGCATAGTTATGCACACAACATAGTATATAAAATATATATGTAAGTATATATTTATATATGTATAATATTATATGTAAAAACACAACGCTTGGGAACCACGTGGTTGATCTAGTTGCCCTAGACGTTCGACTAGGGAAGGCCACCGCATGGCCGCCTAAAAAACTATGGCCAATTCAAATGTATTTCTGGGTTTTTGGGCATACTATACCGTCAAACCATTAGTTCCGATTAAACCAGTTGAACCAACCGCTTGGGTTTGGTCCTCATAACCATGTTTCAGATAAATATAATTTGGAAGTTTGTAGTCAAATGTATCTTACAAAAGATACCAATATTATGTACAAACATGTTGTTATACATTCATGTATATGTAATTAACATGAGTGTTTGGGTTCGAATTTGAGTTTACCTTGGCCCTAACATGCTTGATTCGATATTCATCCCTAAATACAACCAAGGAAGAACGTACACTTCTTGAAAGTTCTCGTGACCGTCTGGGACACATGTCTGACATGGGCATGCTTGGTCACACGATGAACACAACCCTGTTATTTCCAACCTTTGTTTGTAATTTGAGGAATGGACACATCCAAGACATGGCATGGACAACCATCACATAGAGATATAGATTTAAAAGTAAACTCTCAAATGCCCAACTCCTTTCTAAACTCCCACTATTTGTGATCACAACTCCAACCCTATCGTTTGACACTGGCAATCTACTATTGCGACAACCTCTATCCCTTTATCCATTTTTGCCGCTAGAGAGGTGATGTGTTCAGTTATTGCCATTGTCCTTGCAACAAGCACAAGGAAGTTGCAAGCAACGCATAGGCTGCAAGCAGTAGCTCCACGCAAGCAAAGCCATCAACAACAACCTTCCTCCCTCCAGATCACTCCTTTTCTTGACCCTCTAGGTATTTCTCTCCCTTTTCCTTCATTCCTTTCCCCTCTTACCATATCCCTACTCCTTCCACAATGTGTCACGTCCTTCTCCCCTCTTATACCCCTCAGGCAATATGAGTGTGATCCTTCTCTTCTTATCCTCCACCAGCATGTGTGTATCCCTTTGTTCTCACAACAAAACAATCCTTTTCTCATTAATATTGATTCTCTTGAACATATTTCACTCCTCTTGCTCAGTGTTTTAAAAAGCAATATGCGTTATGCGTTCGAAGAGGTCACCTTGTAGAGTATATGCGGTATGCGGGAGTATATACGATTTTTGATTTATTTATTTGTTAATTATTATATCCATATATATACAAATCATGAATTTACATATTTAATTTGTACAATTGTGTATTAAATAGTACAATTACAAGAATAATGGATGTAATCATGCAATCGTCACAACTTAAATAAGTACAAACATGCACTATGATCTAAATATAAATAACCATAGATGAATGTAATGTAAAAAAGAAGAAATGGAAATATGTTGATATGAAAATTGGGAAATAATCAGCCTTTTATGTGGTTGTGCAGCCGGTTATGCGGCTTGGTCCGCTTGGGGGGATTTCCAATATGTGCTTTGGTAGGTGGTCCGAACCTTGTATGTGACCGCTTACATAGCCGCAAGGAAGAAAATGTTTGATTTCGAAGCCGTTTTGGTGGCCACAGAAACAAAAATTTTGATAATTTCGCCAGAAATTTCGATAAATGCGTTCCTGGCGTTTCGACGACAAAATAAATGAATTAATTTATTAAATTTTACCAGAATGATCTACTAGTGTAGATCTACTCAAATATGTAATAATATTTCATATTGGATACGTGGGGGTGGGGTCTCGTCATTCTTGAGTGGATGACCCTGAACTGTTTCGATGGGCATTTAGATGGGGATTTTGATGTCAATTTTCAATGTTGAAATCAATAAATTATGTCATTATACTTTGCAAGCACAATATATAGACTTAAAGACACAAAACTGTGAAAAAAATATGCTCGAGGTAGTACATAGTATATAAAAAAGTAGAAAAAAATTTCAATGATCTGCGTGTTTTGAGAGTTTCGTCAGTCAATTTTGATGTCCGATTGCCATGGAAACAGAAATTTCGGTCGGAATTTCGACCATTCCGTTGAAATTTTGGACATTGCGCAGTCACATTGATCGATTTTTGAAACACCCCTCTTGCTTCACCACCATGGCATTGCTATTTAACTCACATCACTCTTCCGTCCACCATTGATATGTCATCTTCTCATCTTCCCTTTCTCTGCCCCATCTATTCAACTCTAGCCAAATCCTCTCTCTTCTCCATTATTTTTAGTTTTTCATTCTCGCCTCTATTATCTCCATTTAACGTAGGTTGGTGGTTGTGGACATTAACGTGAAGATCAATAAAGGTAACTATAACAAAAACAAAGATGGAAGGATCAAGTGGTGAGATTTTGAAGGAGAAAAGAAATCGACATTTTTAATAAACTTATCAAAGACACCACTTAGAACTTAACACTTAAGAGTCTGATGTTACAATATGTAGCATGATATGTGCTCCCGCATAACAAGAATTGCCAAAGAGGTTTTGAGCGAGTTCAAAGAGTGTGGGCCTCGATAAAAAAAACTTTGGTGGTGGAATGGTGAAGTACAAAAGGCAATTAAACTCCAGAGGGAGTTCTGTAGGTCCTTTGCTCGAATCTCGAGCTAATGCAACTTTTCACAGATAAAAACAAGCACCAGAAAGAAGTTAAGACGGTAGTTCAAGAGGCTATGTTTAGATACTTTGAAGAGATATATAAGAAGTTGGACACTAGAGAAGGATATATATATATATATATATATATATATACAACGGCTCGTTTGAGAGAAAGTTTGATCATATCAAAGGCCAATGGAAATACTAATTCCAGAAACTTCATAAGGGGGATACAAGAGTAGAAGACTTGTGTGACATGAATACAAGAAATATCACTTATACACGATATATTTCACCATTGGAGGCCAAGAATGTTTTAAAAAATATGAAAATGGGAAAGACATAAGAGCCAAGCGATATTCGTGTTGATATATGAAAAGGGAATGGGGGATGAAGGAGCTGTGTGGTTAATGACTTTCTTCAATAAGATTATGAAGGTCAAGAAAATGCTAGATTAGTGAAGAAACATCAACATAGTCCTCATCTACAAGAACAAAGGAGATGTTCAAAGTTGCACAAAATTTAGGGGTATCAAGTTGATAAATCACACCATGAAGCTTTGGGAGAGGATTATTGGATAGACACTAAGATCGATAATGCATATATCATACAATTAGTTTGGTTTCATGCTCGGAAGATCCACAACATATGCTATTTTTCTTACAAGGATGCTTATGGAGAAGTACAAAGAAAACAAAAGCGGTCTTCACATGGTTTTATAGAATTGGAAAGACTTATGATCGAGTACCCATGGATGTGTTGTCGAGGGTATTGGAGGAAAAGGGTGTGCCAATGTAGTACATTGACTCGATTAAAGACATGTATGATAACTCTATTGCAAGAGTTAGACTCTCGGAGAAGTGACATCAAGATTTTCCATCACAGTTGTGGTGTACATTGAGGATTGTCACTGTGGCTATATTTCTTATAGATGAATTTAGAAAGCATGTTGTGGATAATATTCCTTGGCGTATATTATTTACTGATGATATTGTGCTGATTAATGAGACCACACAAAGATTGAATGATAAAGTTGAACTTTGGAGAAATGCATTAGAATCTAAAGGTGTTAGGATCATTAGAAGCAAAATTGAGTATATATGCATTGCAATTCTCGTCAGTCTAGAGTGGTAAATGATAGGCAAAGTTGGACTGAGTGGATGTACCAATATGAGATAAGTTTCAAATTTTGTGCTCTATTATTCAAATGGATGGTGATGTTCTAGATGATGTTTACCACATAATTACATTAGGATGGTTGAAATGGAGGTTGCAACTAGAGCAGTATGCGACCTGAAGATCTCCTCCAAATTAAAAAGTAATTTTTGTAGAATAACTATGCGACCAAGCATGCTGTTAGGAAGTGAATGTTGGGCGGTGAAAAAACATGGTTTCCACAAGATGAATATCTGGCTGAAATGCAAATGCTACGGCAGATGTGTGGGAAGACGAGGAAAAACCACATGCGGAATGACTGTTTAAGAACAAAGTGGGGGTGGCAAGTATTGATGACAAGCTGTATGGAGGTTATCTGAGATGGTATAAACATGTACAAAGCAAACCGACTGAGACATTGGAAGCAATGTTGTTGAGTTGAGCGGATCTAAAAGATGAAGAGGCATGTCTAAATTAACTTGGGAAGAACTTATAAGGAGAGATGTTAAATCTTTATATCTTGGTTAGAATATGACCCATATGGTTATACAATCCATGTAGCCGACCACAATTAGGTTGGGACTGAGACTTAGATCATGGTGGTGGTTTTGACACTAGCAATTAAATTGTTATTCATGTTTTTAATTAGACCATGTATTGAATTAGCCTATTTCTTTCTCCAAACCCATACAAGAGCTTCTCTTGATATACTAGTGTTAAGTCATTCTAAATCACTGAAAGATATATATGACTCCCTTTCATTCAATCGATGTTGCTAAATCTTCTTATCAAGATACCAACCTCCATAGTCAATCTCTTGGGCACGAGACAAAATTGATTGTCCGACATGTCTTACAAATCTAGGTATGTACTTAAAAATCTTAAATCTCAAGCTTCATAGTTTGACTCATGAGCATAACATCTTTGTAGCCCATGAGCATATCATCTTTGTAGTTTATGCAATTTTGAATGTCTTTCTCCACTCATTAGGCTATATTCAAACTATTAAAATAATGTTATCTCCATTTTGCTTCCACACTTAAGTAATGTGTTCACGTTCAAGTTGCATACGATTTCCTACTTTATCTTAGAAACATTCTTAACCTCTCATTTTGTTTCATTAATGATGTGCTAAGATATTCTTATAAGGATCCATGTCATAGAAAGAGTGACAATTTTTATAGGCTGGCTGTCAACCTACCACCATGGAGCCAAGTTGGACGGAGTGTGAATGATGGAGCCAATCTCGCAGTGTGAATGATGGAGCCAAGTTGGACGGAGTAGATATACCAAAATGTGATAAATTCCGTTACTTGGGTTCTATTATTCAAATAGACGGGGATGTCCAAAATGATGTTTGTCACCGGATCACTGCAGGATGGTTGAAATGGAGGAGTGCAACTAGAGTATTATGCGATCAGAAGATCCCTCTCAGGTTAAAAAGTAAGTTCTATAGAACAACTATACGACCATCCATGCTCTATGGGAGTGAATGTTGGGCGGTGAAGAAACAAAGTCTCAATAAGATGAACGTGGCTGAAATGCATATGCTGAGATGGATGTGTGGGAAGACAAGAAAAGATCGCTTGAGAAATGACTATATCAGGAATAAAGTGGGGGTGACGAGCATTGAGGACAAGTTGCGCGAGGGCTGACTCAGATGGTACAGACATGTGCAACGCAAACCTACTAATGCGCCTATACGAAGCAATGCTATTGAGCCAAACACTATAAATAGAAGAAGAGGAAGGCCTAAATTAACACGGGATGAGCTTATAAAGAGAGATTTTGAATCTCTACATCTCAATTAGAATATGGCCCATGATAGAGCTGAATGGAAATGAAGGATCCATGTAGCCGTCCCCAACGTAGTTGGGACTGAGGCTTAGATGATGAGATTGATGTGCTGTGATCCTTTTTTTTGCAAAAGAAAAATCAAAATGTCTCCCTTTCAACATTAATTAGAGTATATATATATATATATGTATATATATCATTCATTCACTACCTGTGCGGGTAACTAAGGCTAGTTACCCGTACATTTATTTTGTTATAGGAATGCACATATTTGTAATGGGACAACCAACATTGTAACAGAAAGACTCGTTTTGTAATACTACGTAAATGTTGTCATAAATATCATTTTTGTTGTATTCAGAGGGACAATAAAAATTTAACATTGTATTTACAAAACGAGTCTTTGTAATTACAATTTTTGTTGTCTTACTACAGTTAGGTGTCTTCCTATTACAAAAAGAATCCGCGGGAAACAAAAGTTAGTTACCCGCGCGGGGTATATATTCACTGCCCGCGCGGGTAACTAACTTTTGTTTCCCGCAGATTCTTTTTGTAATAGGAAGACACCTAACTGTAGTAAGACAACAAAAATTGTAATTACAAACTCATTTTGTAAATACAATGTTAAATTTTTATTGTCCCTCTGAATACAACAAAAATGATATTTATGACAACATTTACGTAGTATTACAAAATTGTATATATATAATAGGTTAGGAAGTATGTACCGGTCGGTACATGTAACTTACATATATCGGCCATTAAAATGGCACGTGTGGAGTATGTGGATTGATTCAAAACTATGTCGATTAGATGTGTTGCACTTTCTACAACTTACTGTTGATTAAGAAATACATATGCTTTAATTTGATGATCTATCCATATCCGATTGTAATGATTTTTGATTTACATCTTATCTAAGGTGTATACCTTGCATCCATAACTTTAGATTGTTAAGTAGAATTTTTCAATCATCACAAATAAAGATGGGTACATGTAATCTACATGTACTCAGGTTCACAATTCTTTTATATATATATATATATATATATATATATATATATATATATATATATATATATATATATATATATATATATATATGACAAAAAACCAAAATAGCACACTTTAATAAAAATATGTACTGAAATAGCACCAAAGTTATCTTAATTCCCGAAATAGCCCACTTTCTAGGGAAAGCGCCACTGTTTCCGGGACCAAAAGCGCCAACAACATGGCGTTTTCAGTTGAAAGCGCCCAAAACTAGGCGTTTTCAGGTAAAAGCGCCAAAAATTAGGCGTTTTTAGGTGAAAGCGCCAAATAGTAGGCATTTTTAGGTGTTGAGTACCGCAATGAAGGTGGAGCCATGGTTCCTCTGCGTGTGCACACTGTGCTCATCTCCACCCAGCACGACGAAACCGTCACCAACGATGAGATCGCTGCTGATCTTAAGGAGCACGTTATCAAGCCAATTATCCCCGCAGAGTACCTTGACGAGAACAACATCTTCCACCTTAACCCCTCAGGTCAGTTCGTCATTGGCGGACCTCATGGAGATGCTGGTCTCACTGGCCGCAAGATCATCATCGACACCTACGGAGGCTGGGGAGCCCACGGTGGTGGTGCTTTCTCCGGAAAGGACCCAACCAAGGTGGACCGCAGTGGGGCTTACATTGTCAGGCAGGCGGCTAAGAGTATTGTTGCCAATGGCCTTGCTAGGAGGTGCATCGTCCAGGTTTCCTCTGCCATCGGAGTTCTGGAGCCCTTATCCGTCTTCGTTGACACGTACGACACTGGAAAGATCTCTGACAAGGAGATCGTCAAGGAGACCTTCGATTTCCGCCCCGGACCTGAAAACGCCTACTGTTTGGCGCTTTCACCTGAAAACGCCTACTATTTGGCGCTCGCTTTTACCGAAAACGCCTAGTTTTGGGCGCTTTCAACTGAAAACACCATGTTTTTGGCGCTTTTGGTCCCGGAAATAGTAAAACGCCAAAAGTGTTGGCGCTTTCCCTAGAAAGTGGGCTATTTCGGGAATTAAGATGACTTTGGTGCTATTTCAGTACATATTTTCATTAAAGTGCTATTTTGATTTTTTGTCTCTCTCTCTCTCTCTCTCTATATATATATATATATATATATATATATATATATATATATATATATATATATATATACAGGGTTGTCAGACTCGAACCGGTCAGCGAATCGGTGAGGGCTCTGGTTCACGGTTCACTGGTTCAACTAGTGGTCTGACTGGTTCAACCGGTGACGTCAGCATGACGTAATTAATAGTTCACGGTTCACTGGTTCAACTAGTGGTCTGACTGGTTCAACCGGTGACGTCAGCATGACGTAATTAATAGTTTAAAAATATATAAATACCTTTGATACTCATGGAAAAAATCCCTAAAAAGTTATGAAACATGAATAATAGCACAACTGCTCACAATAACTTGATAAATAGACCAAATAATAAATATTATTCTATTTGTGGACATTTATATACCAACATTTATATTGTATTCAATATTGATTAATAAAAACTAGCATCAAAAGTACTAAAACTAGTAAAGTGAGAGAACCGACCGGTTCGCCTAAAACCGGACCGGTTCACCGGTTCAACCGGCCGGTTCACCGGTTTGATGCCGGTCAGATGTCATTTCCGGCTTTTTGAGAGAACCAAACCGGTAGGGTGTCCGGTTCCCGGTTCAACCGGCCGGTCTGGGTCGGTTCTGATAACCATGTATATATATTTATATATAGGTTAGGAAGTGTGTACCGGCTGGTACATGCAAGTTATGTGTACCGGCCATTAAAATGGCATATGTAGAGTCTAATAATTAAATCCAACCATATGGATTGAATCAACATTGTTTAGATTAGAAGTGTTTAAAAATTTCACAATGACATCTCATATAAATCATGAGATATAACATTGTCATCCAACGGTTTCTGCAATTTCAGCAACTTACCATTGATTAGAAAACATGTCTTCTTTCAGATGGTCTAGGAATGTCAGATTGATATAATTTTTGATACAAATTTTATCTACAGGGTATACATCATATCTGTAAGGTTAGATTGTTCAGTATAGTTGCACAATCATAAAAAATGAAGATGGGTACATATAAGATACATGTACTCAGGTACACAATTCTTTTAGCCATATATATGTATATATATAGAGTTAGGCTAGAATACACTCGAGTGTACGGATCGCACGAATACACTCAAGTGTGTTTGCATATCAAGACTATTTTTTACAAAATGTAAACCGTTGATCTTCACCGTCATACTATAACTAGGTTACATACAAATTTTGAGCCCATTTGGATGAGTGTAAGTCACTCATCCAAGGGCAACAAAATCGACGCGCGAAACTAATTTGAAATGCATAATTTTTGTGGTCTTCATAACATGAGCTATATATATCCAAATGTGTTCAAATTTTGCGTATGAGTTGTTCACGAGATGTTTAAGAAGATCAATGGATTAAATTTTCAAAAAAAAATAGTACATCATGAAAAACTACTTGAGTGTATTCCGCTCCGGATACACTCGAGTGTATTTTAGCCTGACTATATATATATATATATATAGAGAGAGAGAGAGAGAGTCAGGCTGGAATACACTCGAGTGTACAGATTGCACGAATACACTCAAGCGTGTTTGCATACCATGACTATTGTTTTGCAAAATGTAAACCATTGATCTTCACTGTCATACTATAACTAGGCTACATACAAATTTTGAGCCCATTTGGATGAGTGTAAGTCACTCATCCAAGGGCAACAAAATCGACGCGCGAAACTAATTTGAAATGCATAATTTTTGCGGTCTTTATAACATGACCTACAAATGTCCAAATGTGCTCAAATTTTGTATATGAGCTATTCACAAGATTTTCAAAAAGATCAAGGATTAGATTTTTGAAAAAAATATTGCATCATGAAAAACTACTTGAGTGTATTCTGCTCCGAATACACTCAAGTGTATTCTAGCATGACTCATAGAGTGTATTCGGAGCAGAATACACTCAAGTGTATTCAGACACTCGAGTGTATTCGGAGCAGAATACACAAGTAGTTTTTCATGATGCAATATTTTTTTTAAAACTCTAATCTATTGATCTTCTTAAAAATCTTGTGAATAGCTCATATACAAAATTTGAGCACATTTGGACATTTGTAGGTCGTGTTATAAAGACCGCAAAAATTATGCATTTCAAATTAGTTTCGCGTCGATTTTGTTGCCCTTGGATGAGTGACTTACACTCATCCAAATGGGCTCAAAATTTGTATGTAGCCTAGTTATAGTATGACAGTGAAGATCAATGGTTTACATTTTGCAAAAAAATAGTTTTGATATGCAAACACACTCGAGTGTATTCGTGTGATCTGTACACTCGAGTGTCTTCTAGCCTGACTCTCTCTCTTTATATATATATATATATAAGAAAATTCGAAGTGTCATCCTCTACCCCAACCCCCACCTTCTTCGTTCTTGATCTTCCCCCTGTCGCTCTTATATCGGCCATCGTATGTGTGCGTGTATATATATGTATATATCTGTGTCTATAATTACATGTACCAACCAATTTAATGGCACATGTGCATCCGTTAGTTAAATCCGACCATGAGGATTGAATCAATATTGTACAATTAAATGTGTATACAATATCACAACCAAATCTCATATATGTCATGAGATATAGATGTATATCATCCAACAATTTCTGCAACTTACCATTAATTAGAAAGTATAAATCTCTCGTTGGATGATCCATGAATTGCCAATTTAGGTGATTTTTTTTGATGCACATGTAATCTAAAGGGTATGCATCAAATTTATAGGGTTATTTTGTAGAGTTGTTAATCATGTTTAATTAAAGTGGGGATATCTAAGCTACATGCACTCGAGTACACACACAAGCACTCTCTCTCTCTCTCACACACACACACATTATATATATATATATATATATTTATTCAATGCCCGCGCGGGTAACTAACTTTTGTTATCCTTGGATCTGTTTTGTGACAGGGAGTCACATAATTGTAATGAGACGATCAAAATTATAATAGAAAGACTCGTTTTGCAAATGCAGCGTAAATTTTTTGTTGTCCCTTTGAATTCAGTAAACAATTTACGTTGTATTACAAAACGAGTCTTTCTATTACAATTTTGGTCATCTCATTATAGTTTTAGCGGTCTCATCTCAAATATGTGCATTCCTGTTGTAAAATGGATGCACGGGTAACTAACCTTAGTTACCCGCATGGGTATGGAATGAATGACCTATATATATAGTGAGGCTAAAGTACACTTAAGAGTGTTCCACCCCCAAAATAGTTGAGCTTTCTACCGTTGGATCTTAGATCAGAATTATACCTTAAAAATTAAAATGACACTCATCCTCATACACCCACTGGCAACTGTGAAGTCACTAAACGCTGATCCCGCCAGCCCTACTCACCGTACTTCTCCCATCATCTTTCTCCCTCTGTCTCTCTCTTTTCATATATATATATATATATATATATATATATATATATATATATAGTGAGGCTAGAATACACTTAAGTGTATTCCAGTCCCAAAACAATGGAGCTTTCTATCATTGGATCTTAGATCAGATGACACCTTAAAATAACACTCACCTTCATTCACCAACTGGCAACTGTGAAGTCAAATAAACACTGACCCCGCCAGCCCTACTCACCGCACCACTCCCATCATCTCTCTCCCTCTGTCTCTCACTTTCCACGATACCCCTTTGTCCTGTGCGTGATCCCTTTCTCATGGTTTCTCTCACAGCTTGTTCCTCCTCTCGACAGAATCACCATCGCTCACTCTCGCCACTCGTCTTCGTGCCTAGCAAGCTGAAAACGAACAATCTTTGTCATGAAGGAGAAGCTGTTGATGAAGAGTGGACAAGGGAAGGAGCCAGTTAAAAAGGAAGAAAGCCCTCATGCCCTTTCCTCTTGAAAGCCGCCCTCCTGCCCTCCATCTTGGCCCTTGACGCTTCTCGTTCTAGAGTTGACGAGGTTGGTCTCCTGTTTCCTTTCTCAATCAGCACGGCATTGCTTATCCTAGAGGCGGGTTCTTAGTGGTTGATTTTGTCAAAATGCTGGGGGAGGGGTTGCCATTTTGGGGGAGGTAGCGTATGCCTATGGATCGGCTCTGACGGGAAGGGTTGTGAATTTGGTTAAGATTGTGGGATTGAACTTGCATTTCTTTCTTTCTCTGGGTCTCCAAACAAGTCGAGTTGATTCGAGGGTCTTTTCAGATTTCGATCTGTGGTGTCTCAATTCCGTTACTTTTGCTTTTTGCAGATATAGATTGTTGGGTCAGTTTAGGAGGACCTCT
This sequence comes from Alisma plantago-aquatica, assembly GCA_963693085.1. Taxonomy (NCBI): domain Eukaryota; kingdom Viridiplantae; phylum Streptophyta; class Magnoliopsida; order Alismatales; family Alismataceae; genus Alisma; species Alisma plantago-aquatica. The sequence continues at coordinate 1,485,987,238 of OY856410.1, read as the reverse complement.
TAGCTACATTGGGAGCCTGATGATGATTTTAGTTCTTGGGCTGTTCAGACTGGTATGGAGGGCCGTGACGGATTGACTTCATTACACTTGGGGTTCCATGGCTGGTGATAAGGCTGAGAGTTTCCTAATGAATGAGGAGGCTGCTTGTTCTACTTGCTGTATGCGATGCGAGCATGGATTTCTTGATTCTTGCCATTTATGCTGGCTTGTGTTGGAATGTCTGGATGGGAATCGGCAAAGCATGCGTCTATATTCTGTAATAATAATTGTAATGAAGTGGTAGAATTGGTAAAGCATGGGTGAAGTTGTATAGTCCTAAATGTTTGTACTTTGTGAATGAATGAATGAAATTGTGTTTCCCTTATCACTATATGTTTGTTACTGAATCTATGTACTGGTTTGTGAATGATTGAATGAAATTGCATGAATGAATGGATGTCTGAAATTTCATTGTTCATTGTCCAACTTGAGTTATGAACCATAGCCCAGGTGGCCAAATGGATACACGATTGCAGGCTGGTTAGTGATTGCAGTAGGTCAGTATGTCTTTAAATTAATTAATTGACACCGGTTACTGATTGTAGTAGTACTTCAATGAGCTACTGAATTACTGAATTCACTTGAGCTTGTAAATTAAGTCAAATGGATACACGATTAACCAACTACTGAACTAAATTGCACTACATAGCTGATGAATTGTAGCCCGCATTGAGTCAAATGGAAACACGGCCAATAGGCTGCATTAAGTCAACGAACTGGTTAATGAATTCAAATCTGTGAAAAAGTATAACCTAACACAGGTCACAGACCATCCATATGCATATGAAAATGGTTGCTCTGGTGCACCTCTAATTCTTGTTGTGGTCGTGGATTTTTGATAGCAATAGCACGTCTTTTTTGATGAACAATCACAACAAATGATGGGCTGCCCCGGACTGACGCATCTAAAGGGATTATACATGTAATCAGAGGCTGGGCTGTAATTTGTATATATGCCCTAGAGGAGAGAGTTGGGGAGGCTCTATTCTTTTTAAAATGATTGAAGAGAGTCATGGAGGCTACATTCTTTTATAAATAACCTGATGTAACATTTTTACTTGGAACATTTGTATCAATTCCTTGCTTAATGTCAGTAGCTTAATGTCATGGTAATTCTATGATAGCTGAATGCAAATTGTCACTATAGAATATGCTGCTGCATATTTAATTCATTGTTGCAAATGAATCATAGACCAGCATCTGCATATGCTGCTGCGTATTTAATTCATTGTTGCAAATGAATCATAGACCGACATCTGCATATGCTGCTGCTGCAAACATCAGGTGAATGCAAATCGTTGGCTGCTAAATGTGTTAGATGTTGGGTTGTCCGTGGGGTCTAAATGTGTAGCTGCATATGTTTCTTGTTCTTGGGCAAGATCGGCTGGAGAAGGGATTCACCTGCAAAACCTGAGTTTAATTGATCTTTGTAGGAGAAGGTTTCACCTGCAGAGGCTTGGCTAATGCACTCATACATTCAGTATAGGTGGCTGCATTTGTTCTATAATACTAGGAAACAACCCGCCTATTAGTTGGTTGCTATTATGCATTGGTGCAGAGCCATCCAGTAACACTTAATCATTTGAGGGTCAGCGCAGCTTTTAGTATTTCATTTAATTACTTCAGTATCTTGGTTCAGCAGTTCAGAACAGCAAGGAGGATTGAAGATTTAGGGGGTTCGAGCTGCTAGAGGCATGAAAAACATCATGATAAACATCAATTCTAAGTATAGTTCATGATCATTAATGCTTTAGATGGACCCTGTGTTGGTAAGGTGTGTCCGTAGAGCCAATCATGTGATGATTGACATGTCATATACCATAAAAGATTTGATTATTACTCATAAAGACAAACTTCCAATTCATTCTATTTCATTCAGTTATGAGATAATGAAGAAACATTATGAATGTCTAAAGAATGACAATACTCAATGACGTATGTCTTCAAGTACATGATTTGGAAGAATAAGATCATACAAATGCTAAGAGTGTGTGCATTTTTATTATGTCCCTAGTCGGTTGTTATTGTGGAAGGTAGATAGACACCTGTAGCAAATAAGATTGGAGTGTGGGTTGGTTGATGACAGAATCTCATTAGTCATGGTATGACAATATCATACCAAGCACACGATTACATGTTAGGGAATAATGTATGAGACAAACCTACTTTGAGAAGTGACACATGAAAACTATTATTGGTGGTCATAATCATCTCTCATAGTGAAGGTGATTGTGATTCTTAGACCTGAAATCACTACACTCGTCACATGTCGTTGGGTACGCTTTGATATCATCAAACGTAGTCCTGAAACATGAGTTGTTATAAATGTGATGATTGAGTGACTTTGATACATGGGTTTAGACTATAAGTGATATATATGAGATTTGTCCCTCCTACTGGAGTATGATATCCTGACCACTTGATAAGCGAGACTGAGAAACACACGCGCATGCACATGTGAATCAATATATGATATTGAAGTTACATTATCTTAGACAGTCTGCTCTTCGTTCAAGGAATATGAGATGAACGTTGAGAGGATGATGAGTCCCATGCCTCGAGTTCACTCTGGATATCATAGACAAGAATTATACAATTACTGCAACACTTTACACCGATTGTAGGTTGAAGTAGTTTTCCAACTTTTCATTCACTTGGGTAGCACTGACGTGCGACTAGGCACTACTCTTTGCTTGTAATGTCATAAGTTAGTTATGGACATTCACTGCCAACGTGATGTGGGAGCTATAGGGTCACACACAAAGGAATTCATCTAGAAGAGGAATTTATCTTGAATAATGACTGGATTGATTATTAAAGTGTTTAGATATTTGATTCACGTAACGAATTGGCTGACTCAACTGTCAAGTTACCATCTCAAGTGTTGAGACGACCGTATAGATAGTCAGACGGGTGTCTTAAGTGTTGAGATGACCGCTTGGGTTATCAGGCTAATTAGAGTTTGAATCGACTAAATTTTGCCCAAATTGACGACTGAACTGACTTGTTCAATCTGTTGAACCGATCGACTCAACTCAGGTTCACTAGACGGCCGTTTGGGTGAATGAGACGGGCGCATCGCACGGGTGAGAGGGCTCAATTGGGGTTGAACGTAAGTTTTGGATGTTTACCGAACTTATTTAATTGTACATTACTTGGCGTGTAAGAAATTAATATGTGGTATTAATTGAAATCGAATTGTCAATTTCATATGCGATTGGAAAATTGTCAAATGACTGTCTTGCAGTGTGAGACGACCATCTGAGTGTGCCAGACTACTGTTTGGAGTGTTGTAGGTTGTGAAAATTCAAGATCTTACGGTCCCTTCCACTCCTGCACAATTCCGTTCAGACTGGGAACCTTGACCCTAACGCTGCCTATAAATAGTAGGGCCGGGGCTTCTCAGGACACAACAACATCAATTAAGAAACAATTATTGTCCTAACTGGTTGTGGTAACCGAGAGATCTCAAGCAAGTCCTACTCGACATGGAAGAATAGCTGCAGGAGAGAATAACTGAAAATCGTTGTTGTGGGAGAGCAAGTTGGTGACTAGTACGCTAATAGGAGAGACAACTCCTTGTCTGTTCTAATTGAACGATATGAGTTCTAGTTGGTCTGTGTGGACTAATATAGAGGCAGGAGTCCTTTGGTTGCTGCTTGGAGAGCAAAATCAGCCTAGAGTCCGTGGCAAGACCATATGAGTGCTGCAGAAGCTGTTCTTGTTCGTTGTTTATGATGAAGACCAGGAGCTGCACAATCACTGTCCAAGAGCAACTGGTAGTTGTATTGGAGTGAGTTGTTGTCGTTGGACTTGCTCCAGGACCAGACATAACTCGTTAAACCACACTTCCTATTTCATAGTAGTTGACACGATCTTGCTGTTATTGGAATATAGATAGATAATTTTTTTTACTTTCTCTACTATACTCTGTGCCTGTATATCTCTCCAGTGATATCAGGGCCACATCAATTTATTATGATTTAGGATAATCAATATGACCAGATTTTTCATTTAATCGTTTATTTATTGCATACAATGTATATATTTAAAAGTCTCATATGCATATCCGATCAAAGACCATATAATTCCAAACTAATATATATATATATATATATATATATATATATGCAATTTACACACGTCACTCTAAAAGCGGTTTTGATGGTGGATGTGTAGTGTGGTTATGGCCAATACCTAATATCTGTGTGTGGTTGGATGGTTTGGTTTTATTCCTATTTATCTTGGTTTACGTATTGAGCCTATACCTTTTTCTTCCCAATGTAAAGTTAAATCTTTTCTACCTTTGCTCCCCTCGAATGTAAATCAAGGTTTCTCTTACAATGTAATAAAATAACAATAAGATAGTTTCTTTTCTTACAATGACGTGGAAGATGATCATCGACGGATGAGACTACTAGTTCGTGAGACGAGCCGACCGTTAGGAGGACCATGGAGGATAGAACTATGAAGTCAGACGACCGCTTGGTGGATCCACCTACCATTTGGATGGAGTCCAAACATCGGTTAGACTGGAGGCCAGACGACCGTCTGTGATGATCAACCGACCGGTTGAGAGGCGAGATGACCAGTTTAAGGGTTGAACCGATCTACCCAGATTGGCAGGCACAAATCTACACCAACAGTAGGTTCATACATGTGATGTGATGATTGACCTAGGTGGTAATAATTCGTTGTGGCTCCAAGGAATTACAAGTAGACATGGCCATAACCATCACTTTTTGTTTTATATTACATATTTACGTTGTGGGATATAACATGTATATGATACATGCTATATATGTGGTAATTGGATACATTATATGTATATATATATGATATATATAAATCCCGTAATAAAACATATTAAGTCTAAGATGCTTTCCAATAGCAATACACATGAAAAACTTATTCGACCAAGCGTAGATTATACCAAAGCGTGGTGTGCCGTCTACCTCTTGGAAGTGTGATGGTAGTAATGTAGGTGTCGTCAAAGTAGGGTGCATTATTATTGTATTGGCTATTGGGTCAGGCTTAACTAGTGATTCTTAGAGTCTAAGCTCAGAAGCATGCAAATAATTATGGCAAAGAGTTGTGCATATCATCTAAGAGTTGAATATGATGCAATTGACATGAATGCCTACCTTAATGGTTGATTGTGGATGCTGGTGTAGGCCAGATAACAATTAGATCATTTTGGATCTTGGCTCATTAAAAAAAATGTTCGTTGTAATTTTCTGAATTGATACTTGAGGGTTGTCAATTTGAACAAAATAATGCGAACAATAATGAATTAAAGACCTAATTGTTATCGACCAAATTTTAATCAAATTAAATCAAATCAAAAATGAGATTTTAACAAAATTGTAAATTCTTTTGTAGAAACAAATGGTGACAAACAACAATCAATTTTATCTACGATCGGTGCTTGAGAAGGACAAACTAACTGGGAACAACTTTTGCAACTGGTGCATGACGTTGAGAATCGTTCTCACACATGAGCGTAAGCTCTATGTCCTGGAAACGTCAGAACCAGAGGAACCAACTCAAAATACACCCAAGGCTGACAAGGATGCTTACAAGAAGCATACTGAAGACGCCATGGATGTCAAGTGTCTGATGTTATGCTCCATGAATTATGAGTTGTAGAGGCAGAATGAGAACATGGATGTGTTGGATCTAGGGCTCTAGGGGGGTTGAATAGAGCTTTAAAATTCTCAAAAGAATAGTTATACCTTCTAATTATATCAAATGAAAGCAAAAGTTGAAACTCAATTTGAAGTTCTATCTAAACAAGCATAGCAAGGATGAGAGAGATTCAAGCAAACACTTAGATGAGGTGGTTAGAGTGGTTCCAATCTCCAAACTAGGAGACCATCAATCCACTACCTAGAGAGGTCAACCTCTAGGACTTTGCAACCCATGTATACTTATATTCCATTATAAGAGATACAAAAAGACCATCATACATCCAAATACTCACCTATTCAAGACAAGAGTCTTTCACCTACACAAGGACCTACCCACTTGATCAAGATGTCTTTAGCCTTCACCAAGGACTTATCCACACTTGCATCAAGTCTTTGGCCTCGCAGGAATTACCCACTCTTGAATCTTCCGCCTTGTCCTTCTCTTTCACTTGGAGAAGATCTTTACACCTTCTTCAACCTTAAAGAAGAAGAACAACTCCTCCTTTACTCGGAGAAAATTACTTCAGCCTTTGCTCTTGGAGAAAGGGGATTGGGTAGATGGAAAGATGGAGAGATTTACAAGATAAAATTGCGGTAGCTCTCTTTTAACATGCCTAACTCACTCATAATCACAAAATGCTTTGTAAATGATAGAGAGAAAGGGGTTCAAAGGGTTGTAGCACACTCAACTATAGCAAGGACCAAGAATAACTTGAACAAGCAACCTTGTAATGAACTCAATGAGGTCCTATTTATAGCTGGGGGTGTTCCTTTGAGTGTGGGATCACTTAAGAATGAAATATAGCCATTTTACAACTTGCAACAGATCTATTTTTATTTCTAAAAACTCTCCAACGGTTGGAATCAATTTTTCTACATTTTTCGTACAGTACATTCGATCGAGTGTCAATAAAGGTAACTCCACCGATCCACTAACTGACAAAGCCAATTTTCAAACTATAGGTCGAGTTTGTCCTGGTCAAACTTGACCGACCAACTAAAATCAACTTTGGCCAGTGAGTCGGTCGGTCGAGTTCTGTGAGTGTACAACTCGACCGATGGATCCATTTCCAAAAATCCATCACTAATCAGTCAAGATTCAAACTCGTTAAACATGCTGTGACAAATGTTTCAAAATGATTTTTGAGTGATCAAACGTTTTGGAATTAAGTGTCCCTAATCTGTTCTCATCTTAGTTACAAGTCATATCATCAATACAAATGATTACAAAAATATTCTAAGGTGGTTTGGAGTGATTTTCTAAATTGCACATTTGCATTGCATTTGACTTGAACTTGGACAAGCTAGGGCTTGTGTAATTGGATCCTTTTCATGTACCTAAAGCCTAAAATTAATCTTAAACAAACATATTAGATACATATGAATGGAATGGTTAAGTTATTATCAAAATATGGACAATGTATAACTCTCAAGTCAACATTCTCCCCCTTTTTGACAATGACAAACCATTCCTCAACATGTTGAAAAGGATATGTAATGTTATACCTTAGCCTTGTGAATTGCAAGTAGATTCGTAATTTGAACAATGTGAATTGCTCCCCCTCAATCTATGCTCACTATTACCTACATAGTTGATCTTTCTACACAAAGGTATATAACATATATACTACATGGTCCTTTAGCAAGCCACATGATAAAACATATATTTGAACAAGAAAAGGATCACATAGGCAATAAAAGCAATATGGTTGAGCTTTACAACATTGAACTTCTCTCCCCCTTTTTCCATTATAAAAAGGAAGGGGGTAGAAGAGCATAAAAACAGGTCTTCTCCAAACACGACCAAAACCATCCAACCACATAGATAAAACATGCAATCACATAACACACATCAAATAGAGACACGAAAGAAACAAGCAACCTGTGTCATAATCAAAATATGGGTAACATACCAATAACTCACATGATAGAACATACATACATTTATGATACAGTAGATGAAGATTACAACCCTTGAGCATGTTCTCAAAGCAACTACAAGACAAAATAAAAAACAACATGATGATATTAAATAGTATAGCTCATATAATGTGCCCAAATGTCTTAGTGCAAAATAGTCTAGAAAGATATATATGATCAATTTCTAAAGACCAAAAACTAAACATCTAAATGTCTAGGCTATCTATGTCCACAACATCATCATCAACATCATCATCAGAAGCTTCAGGCTCATAGTCCTCATCTCCATCCGAAGGTGCAACAGAGGCAATAGCTTCACCTTCGTCACCAGAAGCACCAGCAAAGCCATCATTAGAACCATTTGAACCATCCTCACCATCATCCTCATATGCCTCCTCATCAACAACAACAACTTCCTCATCAACCTGGTCGGGCATCTCCTTATCCGCAGAAGGACCGAAACCACGATCGAACCACATGGCATTCTGCTAAGTCCAAGACATACTAAGGTCATGCAGTTCCTGGGCTTAAGGGAAAGTGGGAGTAGAGGTGCCGAGGCCTACAAGCAAGGTAGATATGGGGCCAGCAGGGAGAGGTAGCACTCTAGGGGTAGATCCGTCAACAACAGAGGGTGTAGCAGTGGGAGCAGCAGGTGGAGGGGTTGGGTAGAAGTGATCATATACATAGGATGCATACCACCTAGGTAAGGCTGGTAGGTAGGGTAAGAATGGGCCCATGATAGATTCATGGTAGACATGATAGAACAAAGATCCTGATGCAGATGCTCTTGAACCTGTAGGTTGTACGCCTACTGATGCACCATGTAACCCATGAGGGATTCATTAGATACATGAAATGAAGAGCAGACAGGCTGAGATGATGGTGGAGGTGGAGGTCCCTGGGTGGAGGTAGAGGCTCCAGGTGTGGTAGAAGAAGATGGGGGCAAGCTTTTCTGTATTGTGGTCTCACTGATACATGCTCTTTTTGGAGCACGTTTGTAATGAAGATCATGACAAAGAGGCTTCCCAGTGGCAGATTGGAAGATACCACAAATTAGGGCTGGGTAGGGTGGGTGGGTACCTCGGGTGTTCTTCGCGGAGTCGAAGCAAGTCATGTGGTGAAGAATGTATCAGACCACTGATGTTCTTCAGAAGGCAAAACATAATCACTATGGTATTCTCTCCAATTTCAGTTTGGTTTTTTTTTGGAGGTGAATATTGCTGTTGACTACCAGAGCGAGAATGCAGTTTTTAAGGTCTAAGGTAGAGGAGGGAAGGGTGGACTTCTTCCTATAGGGAAACTGAGACTTCTTCAAGAATTTATGTATGTCAGGGAGAGAGATATCATATTTCTTGTAGAAGGCCTGAGGGTCAAGCATGTCAAAATACTTAGGATAATCCTTCCTCAATGTGTCAGTTACCTCAATACCAAAGAAAAAGATATTGAAGGTATCCTATGATATTTTGAGCTTCTTACCGACAATCATGGAAGTAAGAATTACTTGAGTATTAGGCGGGGGTACAAGAGTGTCATAATTCCATAAAAGATTTGCATAGAACTCATGAACTGCCTTGGTGCTTGTGATGGAGTTGTTATATCACTGGCATTCGACACTCAGAGAAAATAGGTGGTGGTCATACAACAACTCGACTACATGATCTATGACCTTTTGTCTACGTGGATGAGGCTCAAACAAGGCACGAAAAGAGAAGGGGTTCCTAGGAAGGAGCTCCTTGTACCTATTTAGAGATTCATCAGAGATAAAGAAGGCATCATCGAACAGAATGAGGCAAGAGTTGAATGAAGAGGATGATGCTCTGGAGGGGCGTCTCTCTTTCTCCTATTTGAGGCCATGGAGGCAAGAAGAAGAAGATTGAGAGGTCAAAAACGAAGGGGGCACCACCAAGGGTCGTCCAACCACCTAGGACTGATAGGCAAGAGAGCTAGGAAGGTCAAACAAGGGCTATCTAGAGCTAGGAAAGGGAATGTTGGGGTCAGGGTTGAGAGCTTGAGGGAGCTAGAGGAGGAATCCATTAATTTTTCTCTAGTTGAGAGGGAGAAAAGTTGCCCGAACCCTACTGAAGTGTTGCTCCAGCCCGACCATCGGTTGAGCTTGGTGAGATGGAAACTCGACCGAATGGCTTTTTACAAAAGCTCTCGGCCACCAATCGGTCGAGTTTGCAACTCGACCGACAGAAGGTCTGTCCCAAACTTATAAATCTTAATTTCTAACCATTTGAGTGCTAATTAAAATTATTTTTTCTTGTCTATTTTGTATTTTAAACATACTTAGACACATATCACTCATCATTGGGTACTATTTTGTGATAAAACCATCATTTGCGGAAAATACCCAAAACAAGCAAAAAATAAGGCAAAAGAACATGAAATTTTAGCACTATAGCAAGCAAGGGTGATCAAGTCATAAGCAAAGCATATATGATAGATAACAACTAGCTAGAAGGCATATCAAGTTCATCCAAAGCAGTTATGAGTAGTTTAAATCTAATAAAATTAAATCACTCTCTAGCTAGATGTTTAGTAAAAATGTCCGTCAACTGATTTTTCATGTCCACATGCGGTGATATAAATATCTTTTTTTTGGCAATGTGTTCACAAAGAAAATGATGACAAACCTCTATATGCTTGACTCTACTATGCAATATAGGATTGTAAGATAAATTGATTGCACTAGTATTATCACAATAAATAGGAGAAGTATCAAAATAAATGTTAAAGTCTTAGAGCATTTGCTTCCTCCATAGAACCTGGTCACAACAACTCCCGGCTACAATGTATTCAGCCTCAATAGTTGATAAATCCATTGTGCTCTATTTCTTGGAAAATCAAGACACCAAACATGTAACTAGGAGGAAGCAAGTGCCACTTGTGCACTTTTTATCAATCAAACATCATGCGTAATCAACATCACTATAAGTCGTAAGAGTAAAGTCCCTTGACTTGGGATACCATAGTCCAAAATTTGGGATTTTGACTAAGTACCTTAAAATCCTCTTAACAACTATAAGATGTGATTTCTTGGGATTTGATTAAAAGTGAGCACACAAGCCAACACTAAACATTATGTCAGGTCTAGAGGCAGTTAAGTAAAGTAAACTTCCACTCATACATCTATAGAGCTTCTCATCTACTTTCTCACCTTCTTCATCTTTATTAAGTTTGTCAGTGTTTGACATGGGGGTGTCCATCATCTTGGTGTTCTCCTTCCTAAAGTTCTTGAGTAGCTCACTTGTGTACTTACCTTGGTTGATGAAATTCTCATCTTTATATTGCTTGATTTGAAAGCTGAGGAAGAATGTAAGCTCACCTATCCTGCTCATCTCAAACTCACTCTTCATAAGATCACTAAAATCCTTGCAAAGATCAAAAGATTAATTCTGCCAAAAATGATATCATTAACATAAATTTGAATGATACGAAAATTTTTAGAAGTTTGTTTGAATAATAAGGTAGAATCTACTTTTCCCATGATATACCAACAATCTAACAAAAAGTTCTTTAATTTCTCATACCAAGCTCAAGGTGCTTGTTTGAGGTTATAGAGAGCTTTTTGTAATAGATAAACATGGTTAGGTAAACTACCATGTTCAAAATCCAAAGGTTGTGCAACATACACTTCCTCCTCAATTGTACCATTAAGAAATATACTTTTAACATCCATTTTATATAGAAGAAAATTCTTATAACTAGCAAAAGCAAACAACATACGAATGGACTCAAGTCTAGCTATATGTGCATATATTTCATCAAAATATATACCTTCTTGCTGATTGTAGCCTTACGCCACTAACCTTACTTTGTTTCTTACCACCTTGCCACTTTCATCTAGTTTGTCGTGGTAAGACCCACTTGGTGCCAATGATCTTTCTATCACATGGTCTTGGCACTAGAGTCCACTCTTTGTTCTTCTCGAATTTCTTCAATTCTTATTGAATGGCTAGGATCCACTCATCATCTCCATGAACTTCTTTGACATTCTTTGGTTCGAGTTGTGAGATGAAAGTGCTGTTTGCTTGTTCCTTGTTGTAGGCAGCCCACGTCTTCACTCTTTCAAAATGGTCACCTACGATCAACTCTTTAGGATGGTTCTTTGCAAAGTAGGGAGTGGGATCCTTCTTCTCTTCATATATCTCTTCTTGAGTAGCCACCTCTTTTTCCTTTTGGGTGACGTTGAGTTCTTTTAGGATATGAATTACTTCTTCTGCAACATCATCATTAGCAATATCCTTGGGAATAGAGGGATTAGTCTCAATAAATTTGACATTAATAGATTATTTTACTTTAGATAGATCAACATTATGCACTCTATAAGCCTTGCTAGTAGTGCCATAGTCAAGAAAGAAAGCCTTGTACAATTTCAGATCAAACTTGTCAAGAGAATCTTTTGTGTTCAAAACAAAATATGGACACCTAAAAATATGAAAGTACTCAATAGAAGGCTTCCTACTACGCCATAGCTCATAGAGGGTTTTCTTTAAAGAAGGATGCGTGAAAACTCAATTTTGCACAAAACATGAGGTACTAATGGCTTTGGTCCAAAAATTCTTTCGAGTGTCATACTCTAAAAACATGGTCCTAGCCATTTCCTATAGTGACCTTTTCTTCCTCTCTACAAACCCATTTTGTTAAGGCATTTGAGGTGAATACAAGTTATGTGCATATCCAGACTCTTCACAAAAATGTTTAAAAATATCATTTTTAAATTCTCCCCCATGATCACTATAGATGAAAATAATGTGGCAAGAAGCTTCATTTTAAACTCGTTTACAAAAGCTAGAGAAAACATCAAGCATATCACTTTTAGAAATGAGAAAGAATGTCCAAGTATATCGAGAGAAATCACCGACAATAACAAGACAATACTTGGAACCACGAAGCGATTGAGTTCTCATAGGTCCAAATAGATCAATATAGAGAAGTTCAAGAGATCTTTTGGTACTAAGGAATCCTTTGGATTTGAAGGAGGACTTGGTTTTCTTTCCTTGGTAACAAAGTTGGCATTCCTCATCCTTGTCAAAATCCAATTTGGAAAGTCCCTTGACCAAGTCCTTTTTGCTCAACTTCTTCAATTGATGCATATTTACATGACCTAACCGATGATGCCAAAGATAAATACCATTCAAATTGACTACAAGACATCTACCAACAATAGGCTTAATAGAGTCAAACACAATTACATAAAGATTACCTTTCCTAGTTCCCTTATATCTGACATGGTAAGTGAGGGAATCTAGGAGAAAGCATTCAAAAGAAGTAAATAGCACAAGGTAACCATTGTCACATAATTGACTAACAATTATTAAATTGTGATGTAGGCCATCCATAAAGAGAACATTCTTGATACACAAGGATTCACCTACATCACCCTCACCTTTTATCTTACCTTTCTTGTTTTCTCCGGAAGTGACCGAACCTCCTTTCTTCTTTGTGAAATTGTTGAAATGGTTTATATCACCTGTCATGTGCTTTGTGCAACCACTATCAACAATCCATTTTCCTTTTTCCTATAAGAAAGGAGAGTGTCGGTTCTCAACTCAAACTTTGGGATTCAATGTTGGTTTGGAGACCCATTTCATCTATGGGTTTGTCCCCTTAGGCTTGTCGGACAACAAGTAGAATAATGATCATCAGTAAAATCATAGGATTTTTAGAGCTAAAGGACTCTTAGGTGAAAAGAGAGTTTCCTTACTCTTTTTCTTACCTTTGGTCTTACTCTTTCCCTTAGGTGCTCCCCCTACAAATCCTAAACCACTAGTACCACTTTATTTGGTAGAATGGTCAAAGATTTCATCTAGGGAGGTTTTTCCTTTGAGAAATTCTATAGAGAGGATCTAAGTCTATGATTGTCATCAGTGAGAGATATAACAATAGAAGACAAGCTAGCAAGATAATCTCTAGCATGAATAAGGTCGGCCTCCAAATAGAGGGATTTAGTCAAATAAGAATCTTTTTCAAGAGTAATGGAAGCAACATCATTACCAGGAAAAATAGTTCTAGAGGATAAATCATTAACTTGACCAAGTACCCTAGCATTTTCAGATTTAAGCAATTAATTTTCTTTGAGATAAACATCCCTCTCATCTCTATGAGCATCACTAATAAGCTTAAGTTCAACATTTTTAGTTTTAAGTAACTCAAGCTCATCTAGGTACTTTTGGTTGTCTTCCTTAAGTGATGCAATATTCTTAATATAGACACCATTCTGTACTTCAACTCCACTGTATTGGAGCTCTAGATCAAGAAATTGTCTTGCAAGGAATCAATGCTCTCAAGATGAATTTTCTTATTTTTCTCAAGAATGTCAAGATTAGCATATAAGTCATCAATGATTTTACCCAACCTCTTCTTTTTAGATTTATATTCCGAATAAGAAGAATGGGTAGTAACAAGTATGCCAATAAGAGTTTCTTTAGCTAACTCATGCAAGCTTACCTCACTTATCTTACCAATATCTTCACTTGTAGAGGCCATGAGTGCAAGGTGACACTCTCCATCTTCATCAGAGCTTTAGCCTCTAGAGGATGATCCTTCCCAAGATGCATGAGCTGCATCTTTGTGTCTCCTCTCCTTCTTGTCCTTCCTCTTATATATGCTATCTTTGTTGTACTCTTCCTCATTCTTGGAGCTTCTCTTATGGTGTGACTTTCTAACCTTAGGACACTCACTCTTGTAGTGTCCTTTTTGACCACACTTGCAGCACCTTGGAGTAGAGGAAGAAGATCTTTTTCCTTTAAGTGCTTTTCCTTGGAGAAGTTGGCTTCATGCTCACTAGGGACATCATATTCACTTGAGAAGGAGGGAGAGGCCCGAAAAGCACATTGTTGTTGAAGGATAAGAGCCTCCACTTGAGATTTGAAGGCACTATCTTTAATCTTCCTTGATTCCTTTTCTTCTTGATTTTCTTTCTCTTCATGCTTGTCAAGTCTTAGATCATGAGCTTGTAGATTGCCAATAAGCTCCTCGGTTGGAAGATCACCAAGACTTTTAACTTCTTCAATGGAGGCCACCTTTGACTCCCATCTCTTTGGAAGAGACCTCAAGATCTTTGAGTTGATAGCTCCTCTATCCAAAGTATGTCCCAAAACAGCTAGGCCATTGATGATGATGTTGAGCCTAGAGTACATCTCGGTAACTCCTTCTTTCTTCCCCATCTTGAAGTTCTCTAGGAGGCTATTCAACATGTAGATCTTTGCCTCCTTCACTTGCTTTGTGCCTTCATAAGTGATGCACAACTTGTCCCATATCTCATAGGCTGTATCTCATGAGGAGATGTAGTTGAACTCAGATGGAGTGAGGGTTGCATAGACGATAGTAATTGCTTTGACACCATTCTTTAGAGAAACTTCATCCCAAGTTGATACAGCTCCAGTTGGCTCCTTGTAGGGTGCAATCATCAATTTCCACATATCAAAGTTCATCCCTTAAATGTAGAACTACATCCGCTACTTCCACTAGAGGAAGTTGGTGCCGTTGAAGACTGGGGGTGCATGGAGAAGCCTCCCTCTAGGTTGAGGGAACCAAGTAGGTTCTCACCCATCTTCTCATCTCGTATGCTATTTTTTGGAGAAGATTCTTGCTCTGATACCACTTGTTGGATGTAGGGCTCTAGAAGGGGGGGGGGGTGAATAGAGCTTCAAAATTATCACAAGAATAGTTAGACCTTCAAATATATCAAATAAAACCAAAAACTAAAAATCAATTTGAATTTCTATCTAAACAAGCATAGCAAGGATGAGAGATACTAAAATAAACACTTGGACAAAGTGGTTAGAGTGATTCCGATCTCCAAACTAGGAGACTGTAAATCCACTACCTAGAGAGGTCAACCTCTAGGACTTTGCAACCCATGTATACTTATATTTCATTATAAGAGATACAAGAAGACCACCATATATCCAAGGACTCACTTATTCAAGACAAGAGTCTTTCACCTACACAAGGACTTACCCACTTGATCAAGATGTCTTCAGCCTTCACCAAGGACTTACCCACACTTGCATCAAGTCTTTGGCCTCACAGATATTACCCACTCTTCTTGAATCTTCTGCCTTATCCTTCTCCTTCACTTAGAGAAGATCTTCACACCTTCTTCAACCTTGAAGAAGAAGAACAACTCCTCTTTTACTCGGAGAAGATCACTTCAGCCTTTGCTCTTTGAGAAAGGGGATTGGAAAGATGGAAAGATGGAGAGATTTACAAGATAACATTGATGTAGCTCTCTTACAACATGCCTAACTCACTCATAATCACAAAATGATTTATAAATGAGAGAGATAAAGGGACTCAAAGGGTTGTAGCACACTCAACTATAGCAAGGATCAATAATAGCATGAATGAGCAACCTTAGAATGAACTCCAAGATGTCCTATTTATAGCTGGGGGTGTTCCTTTGATTGTGGGATCACTTAAAAATAAAAAACAACCATTTTACAAATTGTAATGGATATATTTTCATTTCTAACAACTCTCCAATGGTTGGAATCACTTTTTTTGTATTTTTCATACAATACAATCAGTCGAGTTTCAATAAAGGTAACTCAATCGATCCACTAACTGACAAAGCCAATTTTCAAATTGTCGATCAAGTTTGTCCTGGTGAAACTCAACCGACCAACTAAAATCAACTTGGTCAGTGAGTCGGTCGGTTGAGTTCTGTGAGTGTACAACTCGACTGATGGATCCATTTAAAAAAATCCATCACTCATCGGCCAAGATTCAAACTCGACCGATAAAGTTACTGTGACATATTTTTCAAAATGATTTTTGAGTGATCAAACATTGGAATTAAGTGTCCCTGATTTTTTCTCATCTTAGTTACAAGTCATATCATCATTGCAAATGATTGCAAAAATATTATAAGGTGGTTTGGAGTGAATTCCCAAATTGCACATTTGCATTGCATTTGACTTGAAATTGGACAAGCTAGGGCTTGTATAAGTTGATCCTTTTCATGTACCTAAAGCCTAAAATCAATATTAACAAACATATTAGATACATATGAATGAAATGGTTAAGTCATTATCAAAATATGGACAATGTATAACTCTCAAGTCAATATGATGTGATTGAGATGGTTACACATCTTAAGAACATGTTCTAAGATCAGGAAAGACAAGAGAGATACAATGTCTCAAAGGCACTGTTCAAATGTAACATGTCATAAGGTGACCCAGTAGGTCCTCATGCGCTCAAGATCATTGGGTATGTAGAGAACCTAACTAGAATGGGATTTCCCTTTGGTCAAGAGTTGTCCACTGATGTGATTCTCCAGTCTCTGCTAGAGTCATATAGTCGGTTTGTCATGAACTACAACATGAACGATTTTGACAAGCAATAGACAGAGTTGTTGGGCATGCTGGGAACAATTGAGACACAAATGAAGAAAGACAAGCCCAAGCCTATGACGATGATCAACAAGACAAAGGGGAAGTCTAAAGGCAAAGGCAAAGGCAAAGGCAAAGGCAAAGGCAAAGGCAAAGGCAAAGGCAAAGGCAAAGGCAAAGGCAAAGGCAAAGGCAAAGGCAAAGGCAAAGGCAAAGGCAAAGGCAAAGGTAAAGGCAAAGACAAAGATAAGAAGGGTTCTAAAGCTGTCCAGAAGCCCAAGTCTTCTGATCTCAAAGCAAAAGGATGAATGTAGAAAACAAGAGGCGATTGTCACCATTGTCACCAACCTGGACATTGGAAAAGTAATTGCCTACTCTGATGAGAGGAATTAAAGAAGAAGAAGGAAGGCACCGAGGCCTCCACTTCAGGTATTATGGTTATAAGAAAAATTTGATTACTTCTTCAATTTGGTATGTGATACCAAACAAAGATCTGACATAATGATGTGCATGATCTGATAAGAAGCAAAAGCCTTCATGGAAGGACAATGATAGACAAGGCGGATCAAGAGTTGTAGAAGCTTTTTTCTATAATTAAATTTATCTTATCCCTATGGGCATGTAATAGATTTAATAGAATTGCTATTTCATTATGCCATCAAATAGAAACATTTTACTTTAAAGCATCTTGTATGCCAAGGATGATATATCAATAAAGTGGTATATTAATAATTCTGATATGATCTTACATGGCAACGCACAATCATATAAATGGTCTTTGCACGAAAGATTCTAAGATGAATGTTTGTAACGTTTATACCAAAAGAATTATAATTGATAACTGAAGATTATCATTAGCAACAGTCACCCCTTGGATGTATATATAAGAAATTCATATCTAGAATACATATTGATGTTAATCTAGACTCCCTTGGTTGTTGAACCTAAGGAAATATACAATTATTATTTGTACATAACGTGAAATAACATCCTTCACTAGATGTAGTGGGAGGATAGTTTTCCATCAGATCTCATACATATGACACATGAAGATTGTATTGAATTGAATGCTATAGATAATCATCTATACTTCATTTTATTTACTAGTAATGTGTACATAGTAAAATAGAAATATTAATATCTTAAAGTGTTCAAAGGGATTATAAATGAAGTATAACCTTGATGAAAGTATTAAGAAACTTTAATAAGATCAAATGTTGAAATACTGTGAGTACCTTCAAAGAAAAAGACTGTGATAATGTATCACAAGTCAAACCCATCTGAACACAATGATGTGTCAGAATGAAAGAATTGTATCATGATGATTCATGATATAATTATCAACTGATCTACTCTTCTTATATCCTCAATACCATGAGCACCTTCAAAGAAAAAGACTGTGATAATGTATTACAAGTCAAACCCATGTGATCACGATGATGTGCCAGAATGAAGGAATTGTATCATGACGAGTCATGACATAATTATCAACTAATATACTCTTCTTATATCCTCCAAATATAAATCTATCACTAAATGATGTAACCTCTAAATGTTTTATAGGACATCATATATGATTTGATTTGGCAATGTCCCAATATGTCTAAAGGATAGAGACCTACATTGAGAAAGTAGTTTCTTAAAAGGGTTTTATCCACAAACCTAATTGTTGAATGTTACTATTAATCCTAATCCAATAAAAAATGTTTTGTTGATAGGATAACTGAGTTCGTAAAGAATTAGTGGGAGTCAAAGTAAAAATTAAAATTTTTGAGGTCAACAAAAGGATACAATGAGAACCATGAGAATCACAAGTTGTTGTGGAGTTTCAGGTTCATCCTGTAACAATGAATAAAATAGTTCTAGTAGAAAACATATGAGATTGGAGGATTGTGAATCCAACAATTCATATGGGTTGGTCATAATAGGATGAGCCAACTAGTCAACTAGAAGCTATTTTTAAGTAACATGGAAACCATGTAAGATGACAAGGTAGGACCTTGACAACGCAACCTAAAGGGGTAATTCCTAAAGGGTGCAATAAGGTCTTATGGAAAAGACCTACATGTATAATATAAAAGGACAAATTGGTTGAATAGATTTTCAAATCACTTCAAGTTGTTGAACACAACAAAAATTTCTTTTACCAATTGTCAAGCTTGTTGTTGTAGTTAAAATAGACCAAGAAATTTGGCATATGAAGATCAAAATCGGATTCCTTAAGGGAATACATCATATGATGTGTACATGACACAACTTGAAAGGTTTTAGAAATTCAAGATGCAAATAATGTCTATAAACTACAAAGTTCAATCTAGGATTGAAACAAACATCTAACAAATGAGATCTTTTGACTTAACAAGATAGTCAAAGAGTTTGACTTGAATCAAGATAAAAGAGAAACCTGTGATTGCAAAATATTTCGTGGGAGCATATATGAATATTCCACATATGATGGGGAATAGCATCTCAGTATTGTGAATATTGATATCTGGAATGAAAAACTCCTCCAACAATTAAGCTTTAGTGAAACTTCTTATGAGATAAGGACCAAGATCTATGAGATAGTTCTTGAATGTTTCATAAGGGAATCTTTAGCACATACAATAGCATTGTCTTAAAAGAGTTCAACACCAAAAGGATTCAATGAGAGAGAATCCAGATTGGTCTCTCATGAACCATAAGTTCCAATTCTTGTGAAGAATGGAAATAACATAATTAAGATGTCACATGATGTAGCAATGAATCTATCATGAATGCTAGAAATGTACTTATCCCACATAATCTTGTATGTATTGGACATGACAAGATGATTCCAATAAGGGTTATTGGAAAGTCATTAAAGATATGCACTAGTACTTGAGAAGTACTTAATGATAGATTGCTAGTATATAAGGATAGTAATAAAAGAAAGAGTTTGATGTAAAGGGTTACGTTGATGCAAGATTCCATAATGACAAAAGTGATTGCAAATTAAACTATGTTTGATTTAAAAGGAGAAATGTTGTTTGTTGGAAGGGTTTTTAACTAATAACCATTTATTCTATTCAACAATAGAAATTGAGTATACTTGTGTTATGAACACAATGTGGTACTATATGGATCTAGAAGTTCAAGTGATGAACTCATAGATGTTCCAAACATTGATGACTTAGTAGTGGTACTGTGACAACAATGGAGTTAATTTTTAGGCAAGGAATATCAAGATACCATGTTACAATAGTTCCATCTCATACGAGAAATCATACAATGAAGAGATAAGGAAACATGCAATGTACCGACTATAAACAAAGTGATGTTAACCCTCTGAATCAGCACTATCGTAGAATAAGTATGATGGGCATGTTTAGATCACCAAGAATATGATTCATGGGTGATTGACTCTAAGTGCAAGCAGGAGTCTATTGGTAAGGTATGCCCATAGAGACAACCATGTGATGATTGACATGGCATATGCCATAAAGGATTTGATTAATACTCATAAAGGCAAGCTTCTAATTTATTCTATTTCATTCAGTCATGAGATAATGAGGAAACATTATGAATGTCTAAAGAATGACAATACTCAATGACGCATGTCTTCAAGTGCATTACTTGGAAGAATGAGATCATACGAATGCTAAGAGTATGTACATTCTTATTATTTTCCCTAGTTGGTTGTTAATGTGGAAGGTAGATAGACACCAGTAAAACATAAGACTAGAGTGTGGGTTGGTTGATGACAAGATCCCATTAGTCATGATATGGAAATATCATACCAAGCACATAGATACATGTTAGGTAATAGTTTATTAGACATACCCACCTTGAGAAGTGACACATGGAAACCATTATTGGTGGTCATTATCATCTCTCATAGTGAAGGTGGTGTTTGTGATTCTTAGACCTAAAATCACTGCACTCATCACATGTCGTTGGGTACACTTTGACATCATCAAACACAATTTTGAAACATGGTGGTTAGAAAGGTGATGATTGGGTGACTTTGACACATGGGGATAGGCTATGAGTGATAGATATGAGATTTGTCCCTCCTACTGGAGTATGCACATGTGAATCAATATATGATATTGAGGTCACATTATCTCAGGTAGTCTACTCTTGGTTCAAGGAACATGAGATGAATGTTGATAGGATGATGAGTCCTTGCCTCGAGTTCACTTTGGATATCAGAGACATAGGAATTATACAATTGCTACAACACCTTACACAGATTGTAGGTTGAAGTTGTTCTCCAACTTTCCATTCACTTGGGTAGCAATGATGTGTGACTAGCCACCATCTTTGCTTTTTATGTCATAAGATAGTTATGGATATTCACTCCCAACATGATATGAGACCTATATGGTCATACACAAAGGAACTCACCTAGAAGAGGAGTTTATCTTGAATGATGGATTGATTACTAAAATATTTAGGTATTCAATTCACACAACAGATTGGCTGACTCAACTACCAAATGAACATTTCAAGTGTTGAGAAGGTTGTTTGGGTAGACAGATAGGTGTTTTAAGCATTGAGATGGCCGTTTGGGTTATCAGGCTAATCAGAGTTCAAATTGGCTTAGTTCTACCCAAATTGACGAGTGAACCGATCAGTTCAATTTGTTGAATCGATCGGCCCAACTCAGGTTCACCAGACGTTCATCTAGGGAATGAGATGGGCATCTTGCACGAGTGAGACAACTTGGTTGAGGTCATTTTTTTTGGATGTTTCCTGAACTTATTCGATTGCATATTACTTGGGGGTGCAAGGAATTAATATGTGATACCAATTGAAATCGATTTGCCAATTTCATATGCGATTGGGAAACTACTAGACGACCATCTCACAGTGGGAGACGACTATCTCATGCACCAAAATCCATTTGGGTGTTCCAAAAGACCGTTTGGAGTGTCACATGTTGTGAAAATTCAAGATCTTCTGATCCCTTTCACTTCTGCACAATCCCGTTCACACTAGGACCTCTGATCCTAACCCCACCTATAAATAGAGGGGTACTGGGGGCTTCTTAGAACACAACAACATAACCAGAAAATCAATTGCTACGACAATTATTATCCTCTCTGATTGTGGTAACCGAGAGAGCCCAAGTAAGTCCTACCCAAAAGGGAGGGATAGCTACGAGAGAGAACAACTGAGGATCATTGTTTTGAGAGAGCAAGTTGATGACTAGTACACCAACGGGAGGAACAACTCCTTCTTTTCTATTCTAGTTGAACGACATGAGTTTTAGTTGGTATGTGTGGACTACTTTAGAGGCAAGATTCCTTTGGCTGTTGCTAGGAGAGCAAAGTCAACCTACAGTCCGTGGCAAGACCACATGAGCATTACATAAGCTGTTCTTGTTCATTGTTCATGGTGAAGACTAAGACCTGCACAACCATCATCCAGGAGCAACTATTAGTTACATTGAAGAAATTTATTGTCGCTGGACTTGCTCCAGGACCAGGTATAACTCGGTAAACTATCCTTCCTATTTCATAGTAGTTGACACAGTCTTACTGTTATGGGAATACAAATAGATAATTTTTTTTATTTTGACTACTATACTCTGTGCCCATATTTCTCTACACCCTACAGCTTGGTTCAGTTCATGATTGTTCATGTTCAGTAGCCTAGTCTAGTTCATTTTCAGTAACTTGGTTCATTTCGTGGTTGTTCATGTTCAATAACTTGGTTCATTTCAAGTTTAGTAGCTTGATTTTTAATTACTTGTGTTTTAGTGGACCCTGTAACTTAGGTCATTAAAATTATTCATGATTGTTCATGCTTCAGTTCAGTTCGCTCCATATCTTACCGCTGCTTCAACTGAATCCATACTAGGACAATTTTTTTTATCCTACATTGATACACATACACGTGGTGCCAGGGTCGTTCATTCATTCATGAATCAGGGCATGACCAGTAAAGTTTCAAATGACAGTAAGAACAACATACACGTGTCCAAACATATGCATAAGCAAATTTTAATTTATTTCTGCTGCACCCGGTTATGGTTGATGCTCGATTTAATTCAAACAAGATAATTCATTCACTAATGAGATTCATTAACAACACTATTGATTTACATTTAAATCCATTTTCTCATTCATTCATTCAATAGTTAGATGTACATCATATTCATTGATTCTTCTAAACATACAATATGATCCACGTAACACAACACACAACATTGTCATTGACTCAACACACACACAATCAGGAAGAGGACATATGAAGCCACTAATACAGTCAAACAAAATTTATATTTCCATCTTTCCAACTTCAATTCTCCTTTTTAAGGAGCATCAACATCACCAACAAGTCTTCAGAAATATGTGCGTCAACCATTCCAAAAACTTTATATATAAAGCCCTTAAACATATAAAACACACAAAAGAGTAACAAAGTGTCAGTGGAAGAAAAAACAAAAAGGATTACATCGAAAAAATACCATTTAATAAGGGAAGTTCATGATGAAAAAAAACAGAAAATGGGAAAATAGGGGTCAAGAGAAATAAACATAGAAGGTGGGGGGGGGGGAAGAAGGGGAAATAGATCATGAAAATGGGAATTAGTGAACAAGAAGTACCTAAATCCCTTCTCTTGTTGGGGGGGGGGGAAGAAGCATTGATCGGCCAACCATAGTGACCCAAAGAGCCTAATGGGGTTGGGAACCGTTGGAATTCTTAGTCTTATACTTCAACCAACTAGCTGGACTAATTTGGGATCTCCATGGTAAGTCGATGGAAATTGAAAAGGGGGACACGATAATATAGGAGGAGAAGAGAGGGCAATTTATACTGTGCCCGACACACAGTTGCCTATCTCAAGATAGTGCACACTCCATGACGATGAGGAGGTGGTGGATCAAGAGAAACATACGTAGAAGGGGGGAAGGGGAAATATAATATGGGAATTGGTATCAATGAATGGGCATTACCTAAATCTCTTCCCTTTCTAGGGAAGGAGCGGTGATTGACCAACCATAGTGACCAAAAGTGGCTAATGGGGTTGGGACCAACTGGAATTCTTAGCCTAATACTCTAGCCAACTGGCAGAACTAACATGGGACCCCACACCGATTCGATGACAATTGAAAGGGGAGAGAGGACAATACATGGGGAGAAGAGGGGCAAATCATATTGTGTTTGACACATAATTACCTATCTCAAGATTGCACACACTCTAGGATGATGAGGATGATGTTGGATCTATAATGGATTCTAGATGGTGGGGGTGAATAGAGCTAAAACCACTTATATAAATTTATTAGACCTTCATGATATTTCTAAGATAATATTGCAAGTATGAACTTTGATTGCAACTAAACATACATAGCAAAGGAAAGAGAGATAAGACAAGCACAAGATAACTCAAGCTATTTGTAGTGGTTCCAACCTCCAAACTAGGAGATGTACATCCACTACCTAGAGAGGCCATCCTATAGGATTTTTAGCCATGTCTCATTTCTTATATTCTATGATGAGTGTTACAACATAATACCTCCCTTTTCAAGGTCAAGGGTACCTAGACTTCCCTTTAAGGATAAGAGAGACAATAACCTTACAAAGGACTTACATATTCATAACCAAGAGTCTTCCATCTTATCAAGGACGTACCTACTCTTGCAATGACTCTTCCACCTTCTCCAAGGACTTACCCACTCTTGCAACAAGTCTTTTTCCTTAAAGGATTTATCCACTCTTGTCTTGAATCTTCTGCCTTTGAATTTACCTTCACAAGGAGAACCTTTCACCAAGGGACTCCCTCTCTTCTTCTTCACCTCTTTTATCCAGGAGAGAGAATCTTTATCTTCATGGTAGAAAGAGAGATTGGGGGTGGAGGAAGTGATATCCTCACAAGATATACATGTAGGACTAGCTCTCTTATAAATATCCTACTCACTCAGATGGGTGTAGTAAGTGATTAAGCTAATCAGAGTGGATGGATGCTCTTGGAGGATAATCTCTCTTAACTATAATATTAGGAACTTAATACTGCTTAACTAACCATAAGATGAAGTGCAAGGGGCCCTATTTATAGTTGACGTCGCCTACTAGCTAGTAGGAACACTTAGAATCAAATTCTAGCCATTTGGGTCTTCTAATGAATATCTTTTTGAGTTTGCAACACTCCAATGACTAACAACATTTTTCTGTACTTTATCGTACGACTTTGTCATCCGAGTTACCTTTTGAGAATCTCGACCGATGACACTATATGACAAGTCAAAGTGCAAGTGTCGGTTGAGTTTTCACAAGGATAAACTCGACTAATCCTGGGTATTGCCAAGAATCAGGTCAGACTGTTGGCTGAGTTGGCACCATGAAAAAAAATCGCATGATAAGACAACATGTAATCACTTTTGAAAAATGCCCAAAAAGTGCTTAAATATTCAAATTAATGTCTCTAACTTTTTATTAAGCTTAATTACAAGTAATACAATCATTACAAGTGATTTACATCAAAGATCAATGGAGAAAATGATCTATTCTTCAATCTTGATCTTTATGTATGTATGACTTGATTTCTCAAAGTTAGGATGCACAAATTTAGGCATTTGGAGTGTGTCTTATTTAATCTAAAATCACTCAAGTAGAATCATTATACATAAATAAGTGGAATGGTTAGTCATCATCAAAACAAAAATTTAGTCAATTTAGACCTTGAGTCAAAATTCTTCCCCTTTCTGAAGATGACAAAATATTTCATAAATGTATTGCAAGAATTTAATTAATATCATACCTTTGGAGAAACCTAGAGGTTTTAATAGAATTGAGTTCATATGCACCCCCTCAGTTGATGATAATGGTGTTCACATTACTCCTCAATTGATGCTATTTCTCATGCATTGTTAGCTTTCACAACATTTATAAAAACTATATCTTCTACTCATATATGTTATATATATGTGTGTTCTCCACTTTACATAAGACATGACTTCTCCCTTTTTGTCATTTCAAAAAGTGAGGGGGTTGAAGATCTAAAACACACCTTGTTAGAAAAGGGAGTGTAGAAGAGAAAAAACTAAGGGCTCGTCCAAGCAATGTATGTAAAGAAAATCAAGACATGCATTAAAACAATCTTAGGTGTAATTGTAGCATATATCACATAAAGACTATACAAGCAAGTAACTCAATACAGTAGATTTGCAAGTTAAAGAATAAGCTCGAGTATGTATGAAACAAGATACATGCATATCATATAGTTGAATACCAATTTATGAGCAAAGGTAATAATTGATGGAAAAGATTAGAACTACATTTAAACAAACTACTAGTAGATGATATCACTAGTTAGGGCTACTAGTAGGATATAGGTCATAGTAAATGATTCATAAGTTAAGTAACAATATGTGAGTAGATGTAGAGAAATATCCAAACAAAGAGATATGCAATTTTATAAGCATGAAGGGATATTACTTACTAGCAAATATGCATCATTATCAAAAGATGAGTACCACCAATAAACTCAAGATTGTATAAAAATAAGATATAAAACTATATAGATGTAACAAGTTTGAGCATAATGAAAGCAATTTAAATCACAACCAAGAGATCCAAAAAGATCATCATCATCATCATCATCAAAACATGTATAACAACTAAAGACAAGTAATTTCAAGATATAGAGATACTGATTTATATCAATTAGAAAGATAGAGTTGTATGCAAGATAGACAATTTTAAAATATGGAAATATGCATATCATATCAAGGGAAGTGCCATGGAATAAGGCTATTGGTTGAGGAAGTCTAATTGATAGAGAAATTCTCATTCAAAAAGTCATCTGCATATTCATTGTACAATGTTCTTAGTTTTGTTTCTGGGTTGAACTTCTCGCCTGATAACAACTATTGGTAAAAATCCCATTGTTGTTTATCAATCGAGTTACCTTAGGTCAAACTTGGCCGATGACAACTGATGTCAAAAAACACATATATTTTAGAAAAACATATCTAGAGACATGAAAAAAATATAAGCAATATCAAATCATGTATAAGCAAGTTAGTAATGCACTATGAAAGCATCATGGGATGATTTTGACAAAAAAAATGATGATAATCACATTATACTAATTTGAATCAAAAACCATATGTAAAGTGCATACTGCTGTGCAAAAATCATATCACTTTTTGAACCATTTTTGGGTGCACAATTCACTCATTTTGACCATAATTCTACTCTCAATCATACTAGATTTCCCACTTTTTAGTTGTTTTACTCGTTTCATATTTATGATCACATGTACACAATAATGACAAGAGGATGGGTTAAATTCAATCAAAATCCAACCTTAGCTAGATTCCCTAAGAGATTATACACATTTTTGGGAATTCCTTAAAGTTTTTGAATGGAACATGGTATGTTCTATCAACACACGACATGCCAATCTACAAAAAGATTTCATTCCTCCCTAATGAGAAGCAACATGACATGTCTCTCATGTGACACACTGTGTCCAATCAGTCAAAGATTTCACCAAAGTCCCTTCCAGACAACAAAGGGCGTGTTTAATAACGCACAACATGTTCATTTCATCCAGATCTACCAAGATCCTCACTGATTCTCAGCAACACGACATGTCAACCAATTGAAACACCGTGCATCCTTCATGCAAAGCAGTTCCATTGTTAGTTACCCAGGGAAACATGCCATGTGTCTTCTCAGACACACCGTGTCACTGTTAATTTCTATAATTTTTGAGAGCAAATGTTCCTTGTTTTCAAGTACGAAAGGACATACATGACATGGTTATCACTCGTCATTTGGAGCGCTTATCGATGAGAGTGAAGAGAAGAGAAGAGAAGATAAGGGTGATTTTGGAGAAGAAAAGGCAGTTACTCGAGAGAGAAATCTTTACCTACTCCATTTCTCATTGCGTATTTTAGCAAATGTGTCATTTATTCACTCCAACCCCTCGAGAGAGAAGGTTGCTGGAGAGAAGCATCAACAAGGATAGAATTTCATCGTCAAACCTGAGTTCTTACTTGTTCTTCTTCTTTCCTTGGATTTTCTTTGCTCTTTCCCTCTCTAATGATGTTTAGCTTCACAATCTATCACTTGTACTTGTGTTTCACCACTATGTGTGAGTAGAACTTCGTTTCTTAGGCATGAGAGAGTACCTCCCATGTCATAACTTATGTGAACTCATATTTCATGTCTAATTCTAGTGTTTAGGGCATGGGAGAGTAGCTCCCATATCATATTATTCAGACTGAACCCTACTATGATCCTACTCTTGTGTTTAAGGGTGTCTCAGGTTTGAATAAGGAATAAGGGCACCAAACACTAATTTCATAAGATCACGATTTATTAGAGTTATTAAACCTAATTAGACATTAGGTGAAACCCTAATAACATAACATCGCCTTAGGAACAACAAGATCAAATCATGTGCGTTAAGATTATAACACGTTATAACATTGGTTTCATAACCCTAACTCATCATATGTATGATTATTGGTCTAGAAACTCCAAATATTCATCATCACTATCATCATTATCTTGGATTCTCACAATTTTATATTATATCTCAAATAAAAGGATTCAATATATTCAACATTCAATTATTAGATCTAGGATTTCCGTGTACTAATTACCCTACATTCATGAATTAGCTACACTTTTGGAATTAGAGCCGTATTTAGACTCTAGAACTATTTAATTCATGATCTCCACATTTCATCAATGTGATATAAAGTTTCACTACTATTAGATCTACCATTTAATCATTATAATAGTTGTAAGATAATCATATCTAGGAAAATCAGAGGCATCCATGTCAGCAAAACTATATTATACAACTCCACACGGATCTGGGTCCTAACCAATGGGTTCCAACTGAGTCAATGCCTTTACAGTGCCAATTGGTCCCATTGGATTTGGGTGGAAGTACCCTTCTACCCATGTGTAGTGACATACATGTCACACAATTTAGGGACACTTGGGTAATATCATAGGGGAAATTCTCTCCTTCCCTGGCTAGCTCGCTTTGTGGATCTCTAGCTATGACTGAGGTCTACCGCAAGGTTGACTCTAGCCTTCGCGAGGCCACTGGGAAAACAAAGACTAGAAACATTCTAGACATGGTCCTATGAACTTGGGAGGACCTTGGGTTATGCCGAAGGAGATGGTGAGAGCTTGGTTAATGTTTTCTTTCCATGCAGGACACAAAGATAAGAAATGGGGAGCAATTTACCTTATGATGCTGCTCGAAAGATTGGAAAGGACTCCAATGCCTCTTGCAATCCTCTCGACAACCCTTCCATGGTTAGAAGTGGTATGGAACCTTCACCCCAAAGAGCTACTCCAAGAAGATACAAATGTCTCTCCGGTAATGCTTCTTGATCTACATCAAGCAAGGACAAGGTCCATGGTCCCTTTGTGGTGGCTTGAGGATGATCCTGACCAAACAATTTACTGGAGATGTCTATGGTTCCAGAGTATAGATGGAGTTTTCATCCATGAAGGTTGGATTCATCGATCATCCTCAGGGAAGCTTGGGAGTAGTTGAGGGAAGCAACTCTCTGGGGGTTGAGGGAAAACTCCTCGATTCCTTATATAGGCATGGGTGGCAATCTAGAGGGATTCCTTGATTAGCCATAACTTCTATAAGAGAGTAGGAATTGGGCACTCTCCAAATTTAGAAAATTAATAGCTGTATAAGGACTTTCTAGATTTGCCTCTCTCTCTTAAATATCATGAGAGGAGAAATAGGAAATATAGTGGAGATTGGAGAGAGAAAGGGATGTTAGAAGATCGTGAGTACTACTACTCTAGTTTCCTTTCTCGACAGGAGGTAGGAGACAACTATGAAACTGTGGATCAACTATGGATCTCATCCAATGACCATGATCCACATGACACATCATGCAAAATGTAGCTCACTAAAGTCAGATCATTTGATAGGTTTCTGTAACATGCCGAATTTTAATTGAAATAAGTTTAGGGTCTTAATTGCAAAATTCTAACTATAAATTTTGAAACTTAGACATTGATGCAAGTTACCCAAATAATTGAGTACATTATTTGAAATATGAAATAAAGAGAGAGAAAATGAAATAGGTTCCCAAGTTGCTTTTTTGTTTATATTTAAATGGATTCAATATACACAAAGGATAATTCATGTTATTTCATATACGTTAAGATAATGACATCTGCAAATGATAGAAAAAAGATATTCAAAACCTAAATCTAATTGAATATGAAGATTCTAGAATCCCTAATTAGCTTGTGGTTCAAATTTGAGTCATTTTGACTTGGTTTGACCATCTAAATTAATTAGGAGAGGCTTAATATAGTTTTCAATCAAATATCATTGATTCATGCATCTAACCTACGATCCCTTTTTATTTTTGGATGTCATGACTCCTTAGACCACTCTGAGTCAGACACCCAGATCTAGTAAAAGTAGTAGCGGAATTGTCCCCCTTACTCGAGTCCCTTCTTGACATGACTTTGATCCCCTCCCTCCTCTAAATGCTCCCCTATAGAGTCCCTCTGATCATGTTTTCTTCACCTCTGCAATCCTCACATTGGCTTGATCTATTCCAAACCTGATTTATTAGGGTTTCACGCCCTAGGATCCTAGATTGACAAGAACTCTCACTTCATCCCATGTTTCCTAACTCGATGAAGATGCTAGGCTGTCAGACACCAAAATCCATAAAGGGCATCCCAGAAACCTTCACCAGATATTTGGGATCCAAAACCTGATACCACTTCGCTCTCTAGTAACCCCACTCCCTATTTCCCTACTCGACCTTCATCAGTGACAAAGCCTTTGTTCATCGCCAGCCATCAGATCACTAGACCTTGGTGCTTGGGAAAGCTTCAGTGAGTCATTAGGGAGCCTTGTTGATTGTCAATTCTGCTTGTCTTGTGGTGAGCACTGGATTCCTCTTTTTCCTTTTTTTCTGTTGTTGCGTTGACCAACAATTTTCAACCATCCCACCACTATTCGCCCCAATTTCTCTACATTTAGATTCAATTTTGGGTAAATAAGCTTTCGTTACTCTGTGTCTTGCCACATGATTCACTTCTTTATCATAACGGAAGTCACCCTGGCTGCTCTCAATAAATTGGCAGCCCGTGTTTGGGTTTGCCAGGGTTGGCCGGACCCTAGGAGGGTGCCCCATGCCCCAATTTTCTGAGTTGTTCAGCCTTTCTACATTTAGTTTGGAGCTTCATTCTCTAGGAAACTATACACCATGGCTTGACGAAGAGGCTGACTATTGAAGAAGACTTGATTGCCCTCACAATTTTGATGATTTTGTCACACATGCTAAGGGTATTTATGAGATTGTGGTAGCTACATTGTTATCGAATGGCTTGAATTTATAATAATAGATTTTACTATATCACCCCCTCTCAACATATGATCAAGATTTCAGGCCATGTTCATATCTGTCAATTCATTTTTGCTTTATCTGATCCAACAAAAGGATAAAAAGGGATTTATCTAGATTCTGATAGGCTAATGGTTAGATTTTTCATATCTTTTCGTTGGTATGTCCAATGGGGTTGAGTGATATATGGTTTTTGATCAGTTTTTTGAGACCTAGATTATGGTCTATGTTTTAGATTATGATTTTACTCTGACTTTTCCTCTTTTATCCAATAACCATGAAATCCTAGAATACTAAAGTGAATGTAATTATTAATTAAGTGTTATTGAATGAACATGGTAATTTAAGTTTTTTCAATCACCCAAGGAACGATTAGGGTTCTACAACCTAAGGAAACTAACTATGATTTGCTACAAGATAGGTAAGTGGTTCATGTCAATGAGTGTTCATACTTATTAATCCCAATACATTTACATGTTTCTCATATAAGACATTATGATTTATGTTTCAAATATTCTGAGATTTTAAATAAGATATTCAATTAAAGTTTTCATGCCTCCATGATGTTCTCACATATACCCAACATCGCAAGTATAGATATGTTATTAAGATCTCTCAGAATGATTGGGATTCATGAACCAAGTTCATGAGAAAAAATAAGGATCATGTTCCTATAATATTTCTTAGTAATGATTCATATGCAAGCAAGATAGTCATACTTACTTGATAATGTAGGATAATGTTGTACATAAGATGACAAGTATAAATATGTTATTAAGATTTCCTTGAAAGGTTGAGATTCGAGAGCTAAGAAGTTATTTATAATTCTTATAATGCCTAATATCTAAGAATTATGTACAATATAAGAATATAAGTTTTGAACATATTAAGACATGATCAAGTTTTCAAGATAAAGTTTCTATTAAGATCAAAATGTATTGATAATTCAATCCATGTCAATATTATGAGATTACAATGTGCTGAGTCATGGTTAAGTTTTTATTAAGATTCATGATTTGAGTCATGATAAGGATATGAGAATAGAATGCTTTAAGATTTATGATGTAAGTCCATTAAGATGTATTCTTTAGATTTCATGATAAGATTCTATTAGGATTCATGTGTTAAGATTCAAGATGTTAGTCCATGATAAGACTATTAGATCAATATGTATTAAGATTCATGTTAAGATCAGAATATGGAGTTAGACCCATGCCCTAGTGCATGTCAACTCAAGAAAGACATGACCCATACCCTTTGTGCAAGTCATGTGGCTAGGCCCTTTGTGCAAGCCAATGTAAGAGAAAACATGACCCATGTCCTTTGTGCAAGTCATGTGGCCCAGACACCCTTAGTGCAATCCGTTTCAGATACATAACCCAACCCCACAGTGCAGGTTATGTGACCCATGCACCTTAGTGTAGGTCATGAGACCCAAGTATCAAAGTATAGGTCTCTAGAGTAAGATAAGTAAGAAAGATAAGAGCTAAGATAAAGAAATAAGATATATTTATGTTTCAAATTTTAATTAGAATTCAATGTTAGTTTTATGCTTACAATGTTCAAGAATATTTTGTAGTGTCTTATTACTTTAGTTAATTCATATACTAGAATACTCATGCCACTTATGCAAACAACCATTTTTCCAATGCATGGTTGGGGACGAGATGTCCTTAGGTGAGAAGCAGAAGAAAAAGTAGTATTCAGAGGTTTGGAGAACAAGGATAGAATGAGATTCACTCTAGTTGGGTGCCAACTATAAGATTATCTTAGCTTTATAGATTCAACTTTTTTTTCTCCATATTTATAACTCTAGACTAGAGACTTTATCTCAAGTCATTTTCTATGTGATGGCCTTCAAGCTTCCTTTTGTAATAATAATGATGAGAATGTTTATCTTTAAAGTCTATGTGTTTGATTATATTTTTGTTCCGAATGCCAGTTTTATGTAATGCCCCTTTGAGTACGCGAGTTATGGATAACTTGGTGTTGCTTCCTCTATGTGCATGTGTGTACTTAAGGAGGGTGGTATAGTTTCTAATACAAAAACATTTGTACAATTACATGTAGGTCCCTCTCTTTTCACACTTTTCTACAGTCTACTAGAAGCATTCTTTTTCTATGAGACATGGAGGGTAACTTAGTAATACCTTCATAAAATTATATTAAATTTTGGGATTTGTTTGGATAACTCTCATAGACAAAACTAGCTTGTAACATCCAAAATTCTAAGCAATTTAATATATATAATTTTATCCTGACGAGGCCCAAGCCAAATGCATGACACATGTGCTAAATTGGATTTGATGATCTATAGGTGCATTTTGAGCCCATTAATTGTCCATAATCACAATAGGGGTAAAATGGTACTTTTACTATTGGCGTGTGTTAATTAATTATCCAGAATATATATATATATATATATATATATTATTGAAATAATGAGAATACACCTTGACCAAGTTTTAGAATTTAATAATTTTCATATATATATTATTTTTTCAAAAAGGAATTATAAGTGATAACAATATTAAATGATTTTATTTTAAAATTCTAAGACTTTATTTATATTCCTTATATAAATACATAGTAGTGGTCAAAGATTTATGATTTCTGGTTAATGTTAGATAAGGAAATAACTTCAAGAAAGATGAGAATATGTGTAGTGACTGCCTAGATAAATCAAATAATTAGAGAGATGATAAATGTATTCTCTTTCTTTTGATATCTAAAGATAGTAATAAAGTAGAATTTAAAATTATGGTCAAACATGATAAGAGTGAGATTCCTAGATTTTAATAAAAATTTAGGGGATATAGTGGTCTTAAGGACAATACCATTATATTTTTGAGTATCATTCATTAATTGGGAAGTAGTTTTACTTCAATTCTTTCAAAGAAGGAAAGATGTATCGAAGAGGTTTTCTAGGAAAGTATAGCATGGATTTTGGATATTTATTTTTATAAAGTAAATAAATTTTGAAAGAAGACAAGATTGTTAGGTTTGTTATAAAGTTTAAATAGTACTATTTATATAGTGGTTGATATCTAGTAATATGAAAACTATGATTTTGAAAATAGAAGTGGAAGGGAACATGAAAAAAAAACATTTCTTGTATGTTCTTGATATTTTCATATGGAGAAGTAATGGGTCAAACAAATCTCATTAATTATGTGTTATGACTTCATGAAAAAGAAATATAGATCTATCGGCTGTTACACATCTTGGTCTACCATCAGTTGCCATAAATGTATGATATTACATGAGATAAGTAAAGTATGAATAAAGAAAACTTTAATGAGATCTAAACTACCATGTATGATATATATATATATATATAATATGTTTCACCAGATCATAGTCCATAGGGTGTTTTTTTTGAATATGATATATATATATATATATATATATATATATATATCTAGGAGGCAGAGAAGCAGCGGAAACAAAAATTTTCTCCCAAAACCCGGAACAAAAGGAATCGCGTCGACATCTATATGATAGGAAATAAAGTTTGTCAATCATACCTTGTCCCGAGGCTTGCTCGGCGACAATACCACGCGCCTTGCGCGGTCTTCAACTCCGGTCTTGGACGGTGTCTGTGCAGCTCCTGGTCGCACCGGGACTGAAGACTCCTCCTCCTACCGGACTGTCAGATGACAGTTGTCCTCCTGAGCGGCAGTGACCTCCCGCCTCTGAAGTAGTCCACACGGACCACCCGAAACTCCACTCTCCTTGTCCCACAAGGAAGTGGAAGGAGTTGCACCCTCCTGTTGACGTACTAGTCGTCAACACACTCTCCTGCTGTCGACTGCAACTGCAGTTGTCCTTCCCTTGCTGCACCTCCCTTTGCGGGAAGCACTTGCTCGGGCTCTCTCTCGGTTACCAAAACCAGAGAGAACGACAACTTTGCAGAGAAATCAACATGCACTGAGTTGTACTCTGAGAAGCCCCCAATACCCCTATATATATAGGCGGGTCATGGGACAGGGTTCTCTGTGCCCGGCAATACGGGACTAAAGCAGGAGTAGAAGGGTTCGGGATTTTCCACAAAAAGCAACTGTCTCGCAACCTGAACCGATCGGTTCACAAGTGAACCGGTCGGTTGGGGACCTGAACCGATCGGTTCACCACTGAACCGATCGTTTCACCACTGAACCGATCGTTTGGGACCCTTGAACCGATCGGTTCACTCATGAACCGGTCGGTTGGGGTTCCAGGTTGGTTCCCGATTGACTTTCCTTGTTTCTTTCCCAATTGGTATCGAATACCAATATTATTCCCAATCGAATTGGGCAATTGAAACGAAGGGAAAATTCTCACCAATCCTACTTTCCCAAGTTGCTCGATTGCACCAGTTGAACCGATCGGTTCAACACTTGAACCGGTCGTTTCACCCTGTGCATGAGCCGATCGGTTCAACAATTGAACCGACCGGTTCAACAACCTCAGCCGACCGGTTCATCACATGAACCGATCGGTTGGGAATGCAGATTGTGCAGAATCAGTCAAATGCGATTTCAATCAATCCGATACTCCAATCAATGCGTCCAACACCTTGAACCATATGATATTGAGCTATCAATTAATTGAGTGTTTAATTGAACTACTAAACTCCTTTAGTAATCAATCCAAACATTGCTTGTGGACAAAACTCCTCTTCCAGGTTGAATCCTATGTGTGTGACCCTGCAGGTCCATTTCACATTGGCAATGAAAGTCCATAACACTTATGACTTCACAAGCAAACAGCGGTGTCTAGTCACACATCATTGCTACCCAAGTGAAAGTAGAAAGTTGGAGAACAACTTTCATCCTACAATCCGTGAATGGTGTTATAGTGAATGTATAATTCCTTTGTCACTGATATCCAGAATGAACTCGAGGCATGGAACAGTCATCCTGTCAATGTTCATTCATTTCCTTGATCTCAGAGTAGACCGAGTGAGATGTGTATGACATCAATATCACATATTGATTCACACGTGCATGCACATGCCTTTCTCAATCCTACTCATCAAGTGGCCAAGGATATCAAACTCCCTTAGGAGGGACAAATCCCATATCTATCACTCACCCCTCAAAAGCCCCATGTGTCAAAGCCACCCAATCATCACCTTTATAACAACCCATGTTTCAGGATTGCGTTTGATGATGTCAAAGTGTACCCAACGACATGTGTTGAGTGCAGTGATTTCAGGTCTAAGAATCACACTCACCACCATCACTGTGAGAGCTGACTGTGACTACCATGTCATGGTTCCATGTGTTACTCTCATGGTGGGTCTGTCCGGTACCTTGTTCTCTAACAAGTACCTATGTGCTTGGTTTGATATCACCATATCATGACTAATGAGATTCTGTCATCAACCAACACACAATCTAGTCTTTAGTGTTATTGATGTCTATGGTTATTTCCACAATAACAACCGACTAGGGACTATACAAGAATGTATACTCTTAACATCCGTATGATCTCATCGTTTAGGTCCTTAACCTAAAAGCATACGTCATTGAGTAAAACAATCTTTAGACATCTATCATGTTACACCATCATCTCAGAAACAGTTTAAACATATAGATTGGAAATTGCCTTTATTTATTATTCAAATCATTTACAAAGTATCCCATTACAATCATCATATGACTTGCTCTATGGGCATACATACCAACAGACTCCCACTTGCACTTAGAGCCAGTCACCAAGGAAATGCAGTCCTTGTGACCTAGCATGACCATCATGCTTCTGCTGAGAAAGGGCCTTAGTCAGTGGATCAGCTATGTTGTCTTCAGTTGGTACTTTGCAAATCTTCACATCTCCTCGCTGTACGATCTCTCGTATGAGATGGAAGCGCCGCAGTATGTGCTTGGACCGCTGATGTGATCTGGGCTCCTTAGCTTGTGCAATAGCTCCATTATTGTCACAATAAAGCTCAATTGCATCACAGCTACTGGGAACTACACCAAGTTCAGAAATGAACTTCCTGATCCACACAGCCTCCTTTGCTGCATGCAAAGCAGCAATATACTCAACCTCTGTAGTAGAATCAGCAACTATTTCTTGCTTGGAACTCTTCCAGCTCACAGCTCCATTATTAAGGCAAAACACAAATCCTGACTGCGATCTGTAATCATCTTTATCGGTTTGGAAGCTTGCATCGGTGTAACCCTTTACAACCAGCTCTTCCTCACCGCCGTACACAAGAAACTGATCCTTAGTCCTTCGCAAGTACTTGAGGATGTTCTTCACGGCTGTCCAGTGAGCATCCCCGGGATCTGACTGGTACCTGCTCGTCATGCTGAGAGCATACGAGACATCTGGGCGTGTGCACAACATAGCGTACATGATGGATCCGATGGCTGATGCATATGGGATCCCATTCATACGCTCCCTCTCTTCACAAGATTGGGTACATTGAGCTCTAGAGACGGTAACTCCATGTAGCATAGGGACGTTGCCTCTCTTTGAGTTCTCCATGCTGAACCGTTTCAGCACCTTGTCAATGTACATGCTCTGACTTAGTCCGAGAAGCCTTCTAGATCTATCTCTATAGATCTTAATTCCTAGAATATAGGATGCTTCTCCCAAGTCCTTCATTGAGAAAGTTTTCCCAAGCCAAGTCTTTACCTTCTCTAAGGCTAAGACATCATTCCCCATCAAAAGTATGTCATCCACATACAATATGAGGAATGTGGTCGAGCTCCCACTAACCTTCTTGTACACACAAGGTTCATCTTCATTTTGAATAAAGCCAAACACTTTGACTTCTTCATCAAATCGAAGATTCCAACTCCGAGATGCTTGCTTCAATCCATAGATTGACCTTTGCAGTTTACAAACTTTATTGGCATTCTTTGGATTTATAAAACCTTCAGGCTGTGTCATGTACACATCCTCATGAATATTCCCGTTAAGGAATGCGGTTTTAACATCCATCTGCCAAATCTCATAGTCATAGTAAGCTGCAATAGCAAGCATGATCCTGATGGACTTAATCATGGCAACCGGAGAAAAGGTTTCGTCATAGTCAACACCTTGAATTTGTCGAAAACCCTTTGCAACCAATCTGCCTTTATAAGTTTGCACATTGCCATCCATGTCGATCTTCTTCTTGAAGACCCACTTGCACCCTATGGGTTTTACCCCTTCGGGTGGTTCCACCAAAGTCCATACTTTGTTGGAGTACATGGATTCCATCTCGGATCTCATGGCTTCTAGCCATTTCTCAGAATCTGGTCCCTCCATAGCCTCTATGTAGGTAGTTGGATCATCATCTATGATCAACTCTCCACCTTCCTGAGTTACAAGGTATCCAAACCTCTCAGGTTCAAGGTGAGTCCTACTAGATCTACGAGGTCCTTGTGTTACCTGAGGAGACTGAGATTCCACAACACCTTGTGAATCTCCATTTTCATCTGGTACATCTACCGGTTCAATGTTTTCTTGTTGGGCTTGAACCTCTTCAAGCTCTACTTTCCTCCCACTGTTTCCTTTGGAAATAAATTCCTTCTCTAGGAACACAGCTGTCCTGGCAACAAACACTTTGTTGTCAGTAGGGTGGTATAAATAGTATCCCCTCG
The DNA here is from genome assembly GCA_963693085.1 of Alisma plantago-aquatica. Taxonomy (NCBI): domain Eukaryota; kingdom Viridiplantae; phylum Streptophyta; class Magnoliopsida; order Alismatales; family Alismataceae; genus Alisma; species Alisma plantago-aquatica. The sequence continues at coordinate 1,485,948,330 of OY856410.1, read as the reverse complement.
TTTCCTTGGGGTATCCAACAAAATAACATTTATCGGATTTGGGTCCAAGCTTATCAGGAAACATTTTCCTAACGTAAGCCTCACAACCCCAAATCTTCAGAAAAGACAAATCGGGATGCTTCCCAGTACATATCTCATATGGTGTCTTTTGAACCGATTTAGATGGCACACGGTTAAGAGTAAATGCAGCAGTTTCAAGAGCATGACCCCAGAAAGAAATCGGAAGATTAGCAAAACTCATCATTGATCGCACCATATCTAAAAATGTGCGATTCCTTCTTTCAGACACACCATTATGCCGTGGTGTTCCAGGCGGAGTCCATTGTGATACAATACCACGAGCTCGCAGAAGGTCCTCAAACTCCTGGCTCAAGT